>QEPC01009246.1:1639195-1700610 GCA_003113815.1 Sphenodon punctatus
TGTTCGGCCATTTCGTAGTTCGGTGTTCGGTTCCGTTCGGTGTGTTCGGCCATTTCGTAGTTCGGTGTTCGGTTCGGTTCGGTGTGTTCGCCATTTCGGCGTTCGGTGTTCGGTGTTTGGTCCGTTCGGTGCGTTCGTGTTCGTGTTCGTGTTCGGTTGTCCGAACAGGCCGAGTTCGGGCCGAACACCGAACTACCGAACCGCGTTCGCCCATCCCTACCACCTATTGCAGGAAGGACCTGATTCTCAGAAGATCATTTTGAAGTATATGGGGACTGCAGTGGCTCAGCATGTCTGATTATTTATTTATTTATATTGATTAGCTGCCCCCTCATGCCTACGGCATCTCGGGGCAACTTACAAAGCCAAAAACACATCAATAAAATCCAATAAAACACTAAACCCCCAACAATTAAAAAAATAATCTTAATAACCCCCAAATTAACCCCCAACTATCCCATCTCCCACCCCCTCTCTGAAGGCCCGGGTGAACAGCCAGGTCTTGCAGGCTTGGCGAAAAGCCAGCAGACCTGGGTTCAGGCAGGTTTCCTCCAGGAGGGAGTTCCAAAGTTGCGGCCCGGCCACCGAGAACGCCCTCTCCATTGTAGCCCCCGTTTTACCTGGGGGACCTCCAGAAAGGTGCCCCTGGCGGACCGAAGGGATTGCTCTGAGGTGCGGAGGTTGAGGCGGTCCCTCAGGTATGAGGAGCCAAGACCGTGCAGGGCTTTATAAGTCAACACTAACACCTTGACTCTGGCTCGGTATGCTATAGGGAGCCAGTGCAGAGTCCGGAGCACAGGCGTTATGTGAAAAACTGCCCTGCAACCTCACCTGACCCTAGCTTGCTGATTGACTGCGCTGGGGAGGCAGTGGGGCCTACCCCAGGAAGGTCGTGGCATTTTCAGGCGATGACAGTGGAGGCAGCTGGGAGAGTATGCAGATGAACTGCAACCTTACCAGATCCTGGCTCGCTCATCTACAGCACTTGGGAGGCAGAGAGGCCAACCCCAGGGAGATCTCAGCATCCTCAGGCAATGACAGCCTACGCAGTTAACAGAGTGAGCACATGAACTGCAACCTCACCAGGCCCTGGTTAGATGGCACTGGTGAGGCAGAGAGACCAATTGCAGGGAGACTGAAGCATCCTCAGGAAATGGGGCAGCTGGGAAAATATGCAGCTGCCCTGGGGAAGCAAAAAAGGCAACCTCTGGACAATCTCAGCATTCTCAGATGATGACAGCCAAGGTAGCTGAGAAAGTATGCTGATGAACTGCAACCTCCCGAGAACCTGGCTCACGGGTCGACGGCACTGGGGAGGCAGCTGAAGTGCTGTTGCCTAGAAACAGGGGAGCCAGTACCTCCCTCGCCCTTCCCACCACCATCACCTCCGTCTTATCGGGATTAAGCTTCAATCTGCTCTGCCACATCCACTCCGCCATGGCCTCCAAACATGGGAAAGTAATGAGACAGCAAGACCTGGGTCAGCGGAAAATGAGAGGTACAGCTGAGTATGATCAGCATATTGGTGATAACGCACCCCGACCCCTCTCACGATCTCCCCCAAGGGCTGAATATGCACATTAAATAATAGCGGAGACAGGATCAAACCCTGCAGAACGCCACAGGTCAAGGCCCGGGAGCTAGATGTTTCAGCCCCCAGCACCACCCACTGGCTTCTCCTTGAGAGGAATGAATGGAACCATCCAAGGACAGTCCCGTCCAGACCCCCCAGGTCACACAGCCGTCTCAGCAGCAGCCCATGGTCCACGGTGTCAAAAGCGGATGAGAAACCTAGCAGGATCAGAAATGTCGAACATCCTGCATCCATCTCCCGGAGGAGATCGTCCACCAAGGCCACCAACACTGTATCAGTACCATAGCCGGGACAGAACCCAGACTGAAAAGGGTCAAGGAAACCAATCTTGTACAGATGTGCCTGGAGCTGTATCGTCACCACCCATTCACTAATCTTCCCTAAAAAGGGAAGATGAGAGACGGGTCAGTAGCTGACGAGTGCGTCCACATCCAATGATGGTTTCTTCAGCAGGAGGCGCACCACAGCCTCCTTGAGACTGGGTGACAACCTCCCCTGCCGAAGGGACACGTTACCTACCCTTGCCAGCACCGTACCCAAAGTCTCCCTGGAGGCTTTCTCCCTGGACGGGCATGGGTCTAATTCACAACTGGTGGCTCTAACAGACCCCAGGACAACCACCGCATCAGCCGGCATCACTTCCTGAAACTCATCCCAAGAAGATAAACCAGACAGTGCCTCCATAACCTCATGCTCCTCACCCACTGCCTCCAATCCAGTGTCGAAGTTACTCTGGATCTGAGCGATCTTGTCTGCAAAGTAGGTGGCAAACTCCTCACAGCGGGTCTGGAACAAGTCCCCATCTAGGCGGAGGGAGGCCGGACTGACCAGTCCCCTCATCACTCAGAACAGCTCTGCTGGATGCGACTTTGCTGCTCTCATAGCGTCAGCAAAGAACTCTTTCTTTGCTGTCCTCACAGCCCCAACATAGGACCGCAAATGGGCCCTATGGAGAAGTCAGTCAGATTCAGAGTGAGTCCGACGCCAGCATCGCTCTAGTCTCCTGCCTATGTTTCATACACCGCACCCCCCCAGTGAACCAGGGGGCCCTCCGGTGACGAGACGATGGCAGGGGACATCTCGGAGCCACCCTGTCAATGGCCTCCTCCAGCAAGATGTTCCAATACTGAACCAGCTCATCGACAGAGTGACTGTCAGGGTCTAAGGTTAACGTCCTCAGAGCCTCATGGAACCACTGAAGTTCCATCAGCCTCCAAGGTGGACGAACTGAGAGGCTGGCCTGTAGGAGATAATGATCCATCCATGACAAGGGTGTGACCCTCACATCCCCCACTAATGGATCATCTGCCTCAAGGCCAGAGCAGAAGACCAGGTCAAGGTATGCCCCCCCCCCCACGTGGGTTGGGCAGTTGACCATCTGGGACAAGTCCATGGTGGCCATGAACTCTCGCTCCGCTCCTACAAGGCTGGCGCCAGCATGAGCATTGAAGTTAGGGGTGGGACATCAGGCAAAATACCGGTTACCAGTTTTACCAGTTACCAGTTTACAAGAAAATTGATTACCGGATTAAAACCGGATTACCGGTGCCGGATTTATTGCATTGATTTCAATGGGGAACTATCCCTATTGAAATCAATGGGGAAAAAAAATACCTCCCCCCTCCCCCTCCCAGGCTGTGCGAGTGGAAGAGGGGCACCCCCCACCCATCCTGCCCAGCCTGGATTTTTTTTTAAAAAATTGTACCCGAAGTCCCTACTTTTGCGGGCTCTGGGCCGCCGCCGGCGACCTGGAGCCCGCACCAGCAGGTACTAGGGTGATCCCTGGGGTGGGGGGTGGGTTAACACACACCCCACCCCAGGGATCACCCTACCTCCCCACCTAGGGATCGCCTACCTTTGGCGCTCGGGGCAGTGTCAGCGGCGGTCCGACGGCTTCAGCGCTGGCTGTGGCTGCCGGCTTCAGCGCTTTCTTGGCCTTCCGGGGAACTTCCGGAAGTTCCCCGGAAGGCCTAGAAAGCGCTGAAACCAGCAGCCACAGCCAGTTCTGAAGCCGCTGGACCGCTGCCGCCACCGCCCAGAACGCCAAAGGTAAGCGATCCTTGGGTGGGGAGGTAGGGTGATCCCTGGGGTGGGGGGGTGTTAAACCCCCACCCCAGGGATCACCCTAGTACCACAGTACCTACCTGCTGGTGCGGGCTCTGGGTCGCCAACGGTGGTCCGGAGCCTGCACTAACATAGCAGGGACTTGGGGGAAATTTCTTTTTTAAAAAAAATCCAGGGTGAGGGGGGTGTCCCCCCTTCCACCCGCGCACCCTGGACTGGGGAGGGAAAGTGTTTGGGGTGTTTTTTTGTTTCTTTTTTTACATTGCGGCCATTCATTTCAATGGCCGCAATGTAAAAAAATCCAGCACGGGGATCCGGTACTGGTACCCACAAATACTGGAGTAATCCGATACTGCTGGTACACCAAAATACCGGCAGTATCGGATACTGGATTATCTGAACTTCCTACCCCTAGTTGAAGTCCCCCAGGACAAAGGTCCTGGGGGAGTTCAGCGCCACCTCCGAGGCCAGCTCTGCTAGAGCAGCAAGGGATGCTGCCGGACAGGAAGGGGCCTGGTATATCAGAAGCACCCTGAGATTGCCCCCACCCAAATCAAACACCACTTGGAGGGCCTCAATACCTAGAATCTCCCAAACTGGATATCTCCTAAAAGGTCATTCCTCTCTAAAAACAATAGCTACACCACCACCCCGGCCCCCCATGTGGGGCTGGTGCTGCACAGCATACTCGGCTGGAATGAGGTCAACTAAAACTCGATCCACCTCCTTGTCCAGCCAGGTTTCCGTAATACATGCAAGGTCCGCTGCCCCATCCAAAATCAGATCTCAAATTACTGGGGCCTTATTCGCTATGGACCTTGCATTTAACAGCAGCAGCCCTTTACAGGCAGACCTTAGACCCTGCTCCTCCCTCATCCTCAGTGTGGGGGTGACTCTCTTAACCACCAGGAACCTCAGTCTCCTAGGAGTACCAGTCACCTGTCCCCTAGGACCATATCATCCACGCCCCACAACCACCCCTGTGGCTGCTCCTCCTCCCCCGTCTACACCATCCTGACCCCTTTCCCTGGGATGCTCTCCCAGGATCCTCCAGAATCCCCCCCAACCCCTCCCTTATAAACCTCTCTCCTCCCCATCTTCCCCTGTCTCCCCTATATCCATTCCTCCTCTCCTCCATCACCCCATTAACCCCCTTTTCTAACCGGTCCTCCTGCTGCCACCAGGGGCCGATATCAAACCCAGTACCCCCTCTCCACCCAGCCTCCCCCTGCCACTGGGCATCGGGCGGGATCCCCTACCTGCTGCCACCAGGTGGTCTCCTCCCTGGCCCTTCCCCTGCTTTCACCAGGGGTTGGCACCAGGGAAACCTCCCCCCTCTACCCCTCCCATAACCACCCCCCACCAGGCGGTCCCCCGCAGCCCCTCCGCCTGGTGCCACCAGGGGTCGGTGCCGGGGGAACCTTCCCCTTCCACCGCCCATCCACTTTCCCCCATCATTCAAATACCCCAACAACTCTCCCAAACCTCTCACCCCCCTCCCCATTTTAACCAACTAAAAGTGACTCACAAACCTAGCATCCCCTCCCGGGACCCCCTGCAGTCCCCTAAGGGTCCCACCTTTTGGCCATGGCCCTTCGGCTTGCGGCTCGTGGCCTACAGCGGAGTCACAGGTGGCTCCCTTTTATGCCCCCCCCCGGGCAACTTCCAGGTGCGGGTCAGGGGAGGGGGATCATGCCCAAGCACCGAAGCCAGGCGTTCCGGATTCTTCACTAACTGTTCTTTTCCTTCCCCACAGGTGGTCGGCGGGGACCCGGAGCAGTAGCAGCACAGAACCAGCCCTGCAGGATCTGTAGCTGCCAGATGGAAAGGTGAGTTATTCAGACACTAACTGATTTAATCTAAGAGCATCCCTAGGAGGTTGATGTTTTTTCAGAAGGCTGTAAGGGCAGCAAAAAAAGGAGTTTTTTGCTGAGTGTACAACCTCTGCAAAATCCCATCCAGCGGAGCTTTTCCAGGTGGTGAGGGGGTTGGTTGGTCCTCCCTCCCTCCCACCTGGAATTGGAGGTATCTAATGCCCATTGTGACATGTCTGGTGACTATTTTTCAGAGAAAATCACTCCGATTCACCACAACTTTGATGCTGCACTTACTGCAGTAGGTGACCCAGAGGTTGTGGAAGTCCTACCTTGTCCGGTTTCGTGGGATCAATTTCAGTTGGTGTCATCCACGGGGGGTGGGGTGGGGTGGGGAGATGTTCTTGGGGCTGTTAGGGCCACCTTTTGTGAACTTGGCCCATGCCAGTCCTGGCTGGTTAAAGCCAGCCGGGAGATGGTGGAGCCGTTGCTGGTGGGGGTGATCAGTGCCTCCCTTTGGGAGGGCAGAGTGCTGGGCTGCCTCAAAGAGGTGGTGGTGCAGCCTCTGCTCAAAAAACCTTTACTTGACATTGATTCCAGCGCCAGTCATCAGCCTAGGGAAGGTTATTGAGCGGGTGGTGGCCCAGCAGCTGCAGGGGCATCTAGACTGCACTGGTTATCTGGATCCCTTTCAGTCTGGTTTTCCTCTGGGCTATGGCATGGAGACTGTGCTTGTGGCCTTGGTTTATGACCTTCACTGCAAATTAGATCAGGGGCATTTGACCCTGCTAATTTTGTTAGATCTGTCGGCTGCTTTTGATACCGTTGACCATGAGATGTTGGTGACTCGCTTGTGGGATCAAGCTGGAGTGGGCTGGATTGTCCTTGACTGGTTCCACTCCTTCCTGGCTGGGAGAATTCAGCATGTGGTGCTTGGGGATTGTTCTTCATCTCCATGGGACCTCACCTGTGGTGGTCCACAAGGTTCTATTCTGTCCCTGCTCTTGCTCAACATGTATATGCAGCCCCTTGGCGAGGTCGTGAGATGGAATGGGATGCAGTGTCATCAATATCCTGATGACACCCAACTCTACCTTTCATTTTCATCCAACCCAGACCCGGCAGTCTTGGTGCGTACTCAATGTCTGGTGGCTGTTTGGGATTGGATGAGGGCGAGCCAACTGATGCTGAATCCTGAAAAGACAGAGGGGGTGGTGGTGGGAAGGGCAGTGGATGTGGTGGTTCCCATCATTGATGGGGTCTGCCTCCCACTGGTACCCCAGGTCTGTTGTCCAGGTGTGCTCCTTGAACTGCAGCTCCACCTGGATCTCCAGGTGGGTGCTGTAGTGAGGAGTGCGTTTTGCCAATTACATCTGGTGCAATGACTTCAGCTGTATGTTTCAGATAGTGACCTGGCCATCATCATCCATGCTTTCATTACCTCGATATTGGACTATTGCAACACACTCTACATGGTGCTACCAATGGTGACGGTCCAGAGACTGCAGCTAGTGCTCCAGGCTCTGAACTGGCTGCCTATAGTCATCCAGGCCCAATTCAAGGTATTGGTTTTTACCTATAAAGCCCTATATGGCCTTGGCCTGACTTACCTGTAGGACCGCCTTGCTCTTCGTGCTCTGGAGCGGCCTCTGTGGTCCACTGGGGGCGCCCTTCTTGAGGTCCCCCGTGTGGCCTGGGGGGCCGCTATGGAGAGGGCATTTTTGGTGGCCGCAACCAGGCTGTGAAACTCCCTCCCGGTGGAGGCCCAGGTAGCCCTGTATCTCCCCTCCTTCAGTCGTATCTGTAAGACCTGGATGTTCTGCCTGGCTTTTGGCGAGTGGGATGGGGGGATGGGGATGGGTTGGTTTGGTGCCTCCCTTTTTATTGTACTTATGATTCTACTGTTTTTTATTTGTTTTAATATTGTAAGCTGCCCTGGGCTGCTTGGAGCAGGAGGAGTGGGGTATTAAATTATTTTATAAATAAATATAAATAGCGGGCCTAGAAGTGATTTGTCTGAAGCGATATCAGGATTAGAACTTGCAGCCTAGTGGGACAGTGTAGTGGATAGAATATTGGCCTGGGATTCCAGACGTTCCTGACTTGTAGTCAGGGGCCCATAGTGGCATAAGGGGAAATGCACTCAACACGGGGTCCTGGGTGTAATTTTGACTGGGGTAGTATGAAATGAAAAAACAAAAACCAGGTCAACCAATTAGGGATGTGCGAACAGGCTGCAGTTCAGGTTTGGCCATTCTGTTTGGGCATTCGCCGGGTTCGGCCGTTCGGTTTGGTCATGTTCGGTTCAGTTTGGGCGTTTGGAAAAAGTATCACGAGAGTGCGTGATCGCGCCGGAAACCAGAAATTCGAGTGCGTGCAGAGCTGTGTGGTGAGAGTGTGTGTGTTTGGCTGGGTAGCTGTTCAGTTTGTGTGTTTTTGCTGTTTGTGTTTGGTTTGACTGTGGTATTTGGCTGGTTGGTGTGTGGTGGGTGACTGTCTGTGTGTTTTGGTTGACTTGGCTGCATGTTTAAAAAAAAATATGAAGAAGACTGTTGTGCTGATGCCATGACTGGGGGCCAATGTGGTGCACTCAGAGGAGGAGGAGGAAGAGGTCGCTGCCCCTGGACCTTTGGTGGTGGTGGCCGGCTCCTTGGATGCAGCGGGCACAGGAGGTGCTTCCAGGTTTGTAAACTTTTTTTTTACTTTGAGGACAAGAAAGGCTCTATCCATTAGAATGAGCTCACTGCCATGCGGGTGGGTGCGTGGGTGGTGGGCATCAGTCAGGCACAAACAGTGGGCATCAGCGGGTAGCAGAGGATGTCTTCCACAGAGAGAGAGGGTACTGTAGTGTGGGGGGCTCTTCCAGCAGTCAGGCATGAGCACTAGCAGCACCCCCACCCAAACATGTGCCAGGGTAGCAAGGGTCTCCACTCTCCAGTTGCCATCCCATTCCCTACGCACCCCCAAATAAGGGCAGGATTTGCATGTGCCAGCCACCAGGGTCTTTCCAGTTGCCATCCAAAGCACCCCAAGGATTTGCATGTTCCAGCCAGGGCCTTTCTAGTTTCAATTAGGGATGGGTGAACAGAATGCAGTTTGGATATTCGGACATTCGGTCGTTCGGTTTGAAACCCAAGTTCGGGTTCGATGGTTCGGTTCAGCCGAGTTCGGTTTGGCTGAACTTGTCCGAACATTCAAAAATAGCACTATCAAAAGCAAAACCAAAACCGAATATTTGGCCCTGAAAAGACATTTTTCCTGTCCCTGAACTCATCTGAACTCGACCAATCTGTTCAGATGTTTGAGAATTCGGTTCGGTTCGGACGTCCGAGCAGACCGAGTTCAGTCCGAACTCCAAACCGTGTTTGCCCATCCCTAGCTACAATCCCTAGCATCCCCTAGTACCCCAAGGAGGGCATGATTTGCATGTGCCAGTAAGGGTCTCATCCCTCCGCAGCACCCCAAGGAGGGCAGGATTTGCATGTGGCAGCCAGGGTCACATCTCCCGTTGCCGTCCCTAGCACCCCAAGGAGGGAGGACTAGAGGCATCATCATAAATGCATGATATTACTTTGGTGTTTGAAATGGGAACACATTAAAGAGAGGAATCGAATGCCAGCCCCAACACTGGTGGCAGGCCAAGGAGGACCCCTAGGCGGAGGTCGCCAGTGACACCCCCAGACATTCGGCAGAGAAGTTCGGATATCTGGAGGTTTTATGAGATGGGCGACGGAATTGCCATATGCAAGGTAAGGCACGGGAACTGGAACAACAGGGAATGGATTTCCCTATGACCTGTTAAGAACGGAAGTCCCCTGCAGAGAGAGAGTGGCCACCCAGTCCACCCACTTGTGGAGACAGAATGCAGGCAGGACTTGACAGACCATTGTTCTGACACAGTATGGCACTTATTATGTTCCTATCTTTTTATGCTCTTTAGACCTGCAGCAAAAGACTCAGGAGGCAGAGAGAGGGGACCACATCGGGGCTCATTGCCCATATTGAAAAGTTCCATGGCCTGACGGTGAGGCGGCAGGAGGACTCTGGCATGGCCGTGGAGCCTCAGCACCAGAAGGAGAAGGGGAAGGCAACCAGGAAGCGCCAGCATGTAAGCCCTCCCCCTCTCACTCCAGCCCCGATGTGGAGACCCCCGGGAGTCTGCTGCAGTCAAGGCCTTTCGGGCCGAACTTGAGAGGCCTGGCCGCCAAATGATGACGGGCGTACGCTGCCTGGAGAACCGTCTGATGGAACAGTTCCAGGTGCTTGAGGTGGAGAAAAAGAAGGTGGAGGCGTACGCCCAGTACGTCTCCGCCGAGATGGAACGCCTGGAACTGTACCACCAGGTGGCATCGGGACGTGGAAGGGGCCGTGGAGTTTGCCGTCTCCCAAGGCTACGAGATTGAAGAGCACCGGGTGGCTGCCCCTTAGTCCTGTGCTGCGCCCCAGCACCTTCTGCCTTTCCCCCAAGTCCTGAGGGACACACCCAGAGACTAATAGTTTCCTTTATAAGTTTCCTTTCAATGTTTGGTTTTGGTTTCATAATGTTGTTGTTGTTTAAATAGTTTTAATAAAAGTTATTATATTTGTTGTTACGAGCTTCATTTGACCTGTCCAATCTATGTGCTGAAGTTCTGGAAGGCAGGTGGCAGAATCTCATACAGCTTGTCGATCCCTACCAGAAGCATCTGGCTGGCTCCACATGTAGCGTAGTTAAGGCATTAACCCAAAGATGTGCCAGGCAGCAGCAGGGTCTCAACTTTCAGACAGCCCGCCAGGAGGGGCAGGGCTTGTGTCTGTGTGGGTGTGCTAGAGAGAAAGAGAGACAGGCTCCTTGGCAGCGGGCGGTGGGTGCTGGTGGTTAGGCAGTGGATTGTTGGTTACCAGGGTACAGAACCCTTTGCACAGACAGCATTTTTATGGGCCCAGTGGGTGGGGTCCTTTGACAGCAGCAGTTTGCCAGGGTACAGAACCCTTTGCACAGACAGCATATAGGCCTGACCTGGGGCCATTGGCACCAGCAGACATTGGTTGCCAGGGTATTGAACCCTTGGCACAGACGGCATATAGGTCTGGCATGGGGGCCATTGGCACCAGCAGAGAGTGGGTTGCCAGGGTACAGAAACCTTGGCACAGACCACATATAGGCCTGGGGTCATTGGCACTAGCTGCAGCAGACATTGGTTGCCGGGTCAGGCAGTCAGGTGGTGTGGCATGAGTGGCTGTCAGGCATACTGAGACAGGGTTTTTGCTTTGCAACCTGGGCAGGCGGGCAGACGGTGTGGCATGAGAGGCAGTAGGGCAGGCAGGCTGGGACATTGGCAGCAGGGCACTCAGATAGGCTAGCAAAGACTGTGCAGAGCGAGAGAGCGAGAGCCAGTCAGTGTGACATAGGCAGGCTGAGATCGTGTAGCCATAGGCCGGCTGGCAGGCTTACAGTTTGTTTCCCAAGGCCACCCTGTGTCATGAGGTCAGTCAGATAAGGCAGCTGAGGCCGTCTAGTATGAGAGAGAGAGAGAGAGAGAGAGCAGGTGCCAGGCATTAGGAGGGAGGGACAGCACCTCAGCAGCATAGGAGCAGTAGCCCTAGCCCAGATTGAGGAGGAGGAGCCCCATCCCGACTGCCCCTGGCATGGGATGGCATGTGCCACTGCACCATCACTCCGTGTACAAGGGCAGCTCAGGGAGTCCCAGAAGCAGAAGGTTCACCTTTAGGAACAACGATTGCTCCACCAACTTGGCCCCCAGTCTCAGGCGGTGCAGGGAGCAAATGTCCCCTGCCACAGAGAACACCCGCTCGCTGGGGACACTGGTTGCTGGGCAGGACAGGATACCCTTGGCCACTTTCGAGAGGACTGGCCACGCGTTGGCCTTGCTGGCCCAGTAGACCAAGGGATCGCTGCTGGGATCAATGCATGGCTCCTCCTCAAGGTAGGTCTCCACGGCTGCTGAGGCACCATCATACTCCCTCTGGTACCTCTGGGTGGGTACCACCTGCCCCACTGCCCTCGGCCACGCTGCTTGCCCTTTTGTGCTGGGCCCCATGCTCCCCAGAGTGGACTGCACATAGGAGGAGCTGGTGGCAATAGGGGTCCTGCTGCTGCTGCTCATCCTGCTTCTGGTGCAGCTGCTACCGCTAGGGCTGGGGGCAGGGATAGACCCAGATGGCTGGAAGTGGTTGCTACTCCCACTCCCACCATCCCCAGGGGTGTCCTGCTGCATGGCCCGCTCTGCCTGCACCAGCGCACCCTTCTGGAGGCCATAGACCGCTGTCTCGTGTGCCATGCTACCCTTGATCCTGGGGTCCAGCATGGTTGCCAGGACATATTCCTCCCGGTGCAGGAGCTCATCAAAGCGCGCACTCAGCCCCGCCTTCAGCTTCCATGCCAGGTAAAGCGCCTCACTGGAGATCTTCCTGCCTGGAAGGCCACAGTCCCGACCCCCGAGAATCTCGTCCAGGCTCCTCTGGAGACTATGGATCAGCAGGGTCACGTAGCTGAGGGTGGTGGTGGAGCTGCTCACGGTCTCCGTCACGGCCAGGAACGGTCTCAGGACGAAGACCATGTGAGCTAGAATCTCCCATTCCTCCTTGTTAGACATTGAGGCACCTCCAGGGTACGTTTCCAGTTCCACCTGATGCAGGGCGGCTTTCTGCTCAAGAAGCTGCTCGAGCATCAGGAAGGTGGAATTCCACCTGGCGGAGACATCCTGGATAAGCTGGTGCACCAGGGACCCTTGCTTGGCCTGCTTCTCCCAGAGGAGCTCGCTGTCCTTCACGCTGCAGTTGAAGAACCCTGCCAGCTTCCTCCCTCGGTTGACCAGGGAGCTAAGGGTGCCTGGCCCAATCCCCTTATCCCCCAAGCCCAGAGTGTCCTTGACCCACAAGATGGAGGGTGTGTGCAGCGCAAGGGATGGTTGTGAAGCCCCCGTCACGGACTGCCTTGAGTTTATTGGCCACGTTGTCTGTGACCGCACACCCCTTGGTGAAGGCTGCGCCTGGCGTGACCCACTCCCTCACCATGGTGGCCAGGGCTGTCTTGAGGTTGCTTGAGGTATGGGAGCTGTCCATGAATTGTGCCTGAAGCAGGGCCCACCTATAGCCTGCTTCAGGACCCCTCCTGCCACTGCCAAGCGCTGTTTCTGGGTCCTGCCACCAGTGTGCAGTCACTGCCAGGTAGGCATGCTGGGCATTCCTGGAGGACCACAGGTCGGTGGTGAAGTGGACAGTGGCCCCCCAGCCCCTGCCAGATGCTCCCTCACCCGCTACTTCAAAGCCCTGTAGAGCTGTGGTACCACAGTCCGACTCAGGGTGGAGCGGAAAGGCAGCTTAAACTGGTGGGGCCAGGAATCTAATCAGACACTGGAAGCCCTTGTCCTCTACAATTGAGAAGGGCTGCCCATCCAGCGCAATCATCTCGGCCAACAGGCGCTTGGCTTTTCTCCTGAAAGAAGCCACGCCGCCCTCCAGCACCTGATGGCCTTGGCAGCTGCCCCCACCCCAGCTCCTGCATTGTGGACTGACGCTGCTGACGAGACTTCTGCTGCTGTTCTGCCCCCATACTGCTCCTGCTGCTAGAGGCAGCAGCAGTTGGTGCGGGATGCTTGCCCACTGAAGGAACCAGGCAACTGGTCGCCGCTGCAGTCGGGAACCCGCTGGCATCCACTTCCCCTGCCTTCCCGCTTAGCATCAGAGCATGGCATGCCTTGAGGTGCCTCGCCATTGCCGTTGTCCCAAGGTTGGTGAGCACCTGCCCACGCTTCACTTCACAAAGTGCACTGCACCTCTCTGGGATCATCTGCCTGCACCTGCTTAAAATGTTCCCAGACTGAGGATTTTTCCCCCTTCTGGCCCCCTCCGGGTGACACACCCAGTGCTGCTGGGAGGGGGAGAACTTGGTGGCTCTGGTGACACAGCTCTGGGAGGAGGCTCAGCCATGGCCTCAGCTCCAGACATCTCCTCTGCGACACTAGTGTCTGCCTCTGACTCACTGTCCACGATCACGGTGATGTCCCGTGAAGGGGAGTACTGGAACCCTGAGGCTAAACTGCCCGTGCCCGCCATGCTGCTGGCACTCTCCCTGTGCCCCCCTCTGTAGCTGCTAGTGCTGCTGCTGATCCTCCTCTCCCTACCGACATTGCCCGGGGATCGGGCCCTGCCTCTAGCAGCTGGGGTGGGATCCACCAGTTCTGGACTGCTGGGGATTGCCTCGACAGTGGGGGACATTGGTGGCCCTGTAGGAACATCAGAAGCAGCACCTGCTCCAGCACCAGCAGCAGCAGAGACAGACACAGCCTGAAGTCCTGCAGGCCTTCCAGTGCCCTGCGTGGCAGTGGAGGAGGGCACTGCCAGGAGGTGATGCTGAGCTGCTGAAGCCTGTTAATCTAAAGCAAGCCTGCTGAGTTTGGGGGGGGGGTGATGTGCTTGGGCTACTGCTGCTGCCTGCTGACACTCCCCTGACACGGCCCCTTCCGCCTCTGGTACGTGCCCCATTGACTCCCTTACGGGTAGCAGACCAGCCTCTCCTTCACTTCTCCATTTCTCCCTCCAAAATAATGTTTTTATATTGTGGTTTTTTTAAAGAAATTAATTTTTTTAATTTAAATTTTTAATGTAATATTATATATTTATCTATCTACACTAAATCTAACTGCTATAACTATTCTAAATGCTATCAACTAAATGCATTATCTATCTAATAAGTACAAAGGCCTACTCCTACAAACACTAAAAAAAATCTCTAAACACTATCTCTATCTCAGCTAACTCCTACAACTGTACTGTCTGTGTCTGTCTGTGTCTGTCTGTCTATGATGCGGGGGGAAACACAAAAAACACAGAGAGGCGTAGTCCAAAACTGAAATGAAACCTAAATCAATCTAATGCTACTCAAAATGAATAAAAAAAACAGGGGAAGGGAATCAGGGATGGAATATATATATATATATATAGAGAGAGAGAGAGAGTAAGAGGGAGAGGGAAAGGATTCAATGGAGAGTGGAGGAAGATTGAACACAGGGAGGGGTAAAAACAAAAAATAACACCTAAATCTATCTAATATAATCTAAATAAATGATAATATGGAGGTAAATGAGTTGGATGGGTGAAATAGGAGGAGGATGGCAAGGGATTAGGAATAGGAAGAACAAAAACTGCTGGGTGAAGGAGCCTTCTGAAACGCTTGCTGTTCAGGCACAGTGACTAGCTCAGAAGGTGTTGGGAAGGGGGGAGGCTAATGAGTTTTGTTTCTTGCTGCGCCCGCCTTACCACAAGCCCCATTGGCTCCATGCAGCCTAGCCCGTGGCCATTTGCAGACTGTGAAGCCAGTGGTCTGAGGTGAAAATGGATGGTGATTGGGCAGGCTGGCTGTTACTCCAAGCCTCTCCACCCCTGGTGCCTGGAAGTCTGCTCCTCAGCTGACTCCCCCTCCCTGTCATGTTTTGTCTTCCTGTGACACATTTTTGCCACCCGAACTCAACCGAACGCGATCTGAACTGACCGAACAGTTCAGTCGTTTCGGAGTTCGGAATTGAGTTCGGTTCGGTCAGTTCGGGTTCGGGTTTGGTTGTCCGAACATGCCGAGTTTGGGCCGAACTCCAAACTTCCAAACCGTGTTTGCACATCTCTGCAATCAATTAACTTTGCCCTACCCAAATTAAAAATGGTAAGATGAATTATTATTGCTGCACATTTCCACTCCATTGGGTGGTTGCTGTATTTTTTGTTGTTTCAGTTTTTTAGTTGCTTTGTATTTGATTACATGATTCAGACAACATTAGCACTATTGCACACGCACGATTACCATTCTGAGGGGCATAATCCGCCAAAACTCCCATTGTTCTGCCTGTCTTCACTAGGTCTTTATTTATGGAGGCTTGTCCTGACTGTGGTATCAAGAGGAATCAAATGAAGTCTGCCCTCCAGGAGTTTTGCGATTGACTTGGGTGGGGAGAGGCCTGAGCCCACAGTGTTCTGAATTGGGACTGTGGACTACACTCTCCTTGTATTAATGAGGAAACATTTTGTGTGTGCTTTTACCAAGGGATAGAATCAGGGGGATGGGGGAAGTTCAAATATGTACACCTGTGAGGTTTTTTTTTTTTTTTTAAAACTAGAAACAGTGAGCTCTGTGCATGAAACCTTTCTGCCCTCTGGTATTTCTGCCTATTAAATTGACTTCATGACAGGGGTTTCTTAAGCTTGAATCCTTCAAAGAATAATAATTTTCTTCTTCTATCAGTGAATAGGATTGACATAAGCTAGGCTGGATAATGAGAACTAGATGTCAATTTACACTTCATCCATCTTGTTCTCTCGTATCCCAAAGAAGTGAGGGCAAATATACTTTCTGCACAGAATAATTTTCCAGTGCTACAGTCTGACTGGATCTAGCTAGCAAAGGAAATCGGGTGAACCTGAATGAGAATGAATTCCAGATGAAGGACGAATTGTAATTCAGTGGTGATCACAGACGGCTTCCAAACATACATGTCTTGGCTGGAGAAAATGCCACAAGTCGACATAACACACATCAAAATCCAGCTTCAAAATCTCCTCAAAGACATTTTAGTGAAATTTTAAAACTAGAAGGGTACCCTTGCTGATTTCATGTTATTCAACAGACCTGGTGACAACCTTGACGTGAAAGTTGATTGAAATTTGCTTTTTTGTGACACATTTTGAAATGATTTATTTATTTATTTATTTATTTATACAGCAGTACAGACGGGGACCTGAAACGGAGAGAGAGTGGATGAAACTAGAGACAGTGGTGTTAACAAATGTGACATCCCCTCATTCAACCCACTCTTGTCTGCCTGGGCCAGGGTTGAACCAGCATGTCTGTTCCCACCAGTCCAGGCCCACAGGAGGACTGTGCGGCGATTCTCAGCCAACGGGCTGAAAATGAGATGCTAAGGACCTATCTTCTCTCTCCTAGGAATTATGTCTTTGGGGAAGGGGGTGGAAATGGGCATCTGTTTCTGTAGATCAGAGGTGAGAAACCTGTTCCCTTGGCCACTTAGAAAATGAGAGCAAGCTTCCCAGGCCAGATAGGAGTCAGGTGTGCTCAGGAGAGGGTTCAGATCACAGACCAGGGCTTGAATTATAAGGAAAAAGGTAGGATGGCCCTCAATGAAATTCATGAGCTAATTTCTCTTTAGGACAAATGAAAGAAGGCTTTACAGTGCTTTTTAAACAAACAAAACACCCAGCCACCAACTGGCAACCACAAAAAGAAGCAATCCAAATTTCAATAAATCACGTAAATACAGACAGGCAAGTGTAATTAACCAATTCAGCGGGCTCAGTGGAATCAGTACTATGATCTTACTGAATTCCGATTAATCTCAGGCAGCCAGTCCTCAAGCTGCTCCACCGACACAAGTCCCACTGAAATGAATGGGGTTTTCCACTACTGGAATGCCGTAAGAATTGGGCCATTAATTTCATCAGCAGGAACCAGGAAGCCGAGGTCTGAATATCATTTCCCTCCTCTGACCAATCAGGGCCCCAGCTCCCTGATTTCCTGGGCTCCCCATCCTGCACAGAAAATCAAAGAAGGCGGGGAAGAGACCGCTGTTTCCTTCTCATGGATAATGGCCGTGGGGCGGGTGTTCCAGAGAATCGCAATGACACAATACAGGGAAGGGGAAGAGAAAGGGCAACAACGATCCAGCTAAATATATATCAATCCATCTCCCGGATTCATTGATAAAATGGAGAGTCACTGGATTGTTGAGGTTTTTTGAATGACAGTGAAATGTCATTTCTCTTAGATGAGATCTTGCTTTGAATGGGGTATGTTGGCTCTATGAAGTGATCACAATGAACAGCTATGAACGGGCTAGCCTCTACAACCCTTCAGGGGGGCGGGGGCAGTTTCAAGAACCATGGCCAGGCAATACGTTTCTGGTAGCGTGTTACCATTTATTCTGATGTACAGCCTTTCATTGTAATGGCATTTTCTGGAGGCCAGAACCTCCAAAACAAGGAGGAGGGGAATGGAAGGGACTTTTCTCCCCTTTGAACTTTGGGCATAGGGGGCAATCCCCACCCCCCAGCAAGACCTGCAGTGCTGCTCAGTCCCTGCTGGCATTTGACTGTCATGACCTCTAAACAAGTGGACAGTGCTGTTCTCACTTGACGGGGTGGTTCTATGTATTTAGGACTCTGATGATGATGGAAAACGAGAGTTCGTATCTCAGAGGAATCAATTTCCCATTGTAAACCAGGGATAAACAATAAATATTATGGAAACGGAATGGAAATAACAAGGCGAAACTTTCCAATACCTGGGGTTGGAGAATTATCAATGGAATGTCTAGCCTCCTTGCCAAGAATCCATGGAGACTAGAATTTACTTCTTAACTAACAGAAGAACTCTGATCTACGGGAAATAGCTAAACAACAAAATCTAAAGCTTGCATGCAACCATGGGAGGCAAACATATGAACTAATAATGAGATAATTCCCAATTTTATTTTGGAATGAGTTTTTTCAAGCGCAACTAAAATGTAGTTACTCCTTGATTCTGCACAGTTAGCTTGACCTTCCTGATTACAAGAGATTGGTTGAACCAATCAGGGACATACAAACTAACGTGTGTCGCTTTCCTCAGGTGACCTTTCTTGTATTTTAATACCCGGAGAACAACAGTCTGATACACTTCCTGGATTGCTTACAAAGACTGAAAAAAGTCTGGCATGAAATTTCCATAAACACTTTGTAGGTTGGGACAAAAATTGAACAATCTTTGATGGTTGATGGATGAAGTTAGAATATGAACCACGGCTGATTTCAAAGCTTTTCCAGTTGGAAATGAACGGTTCGTACAGCTTTAGTTACAATTCCCATCTCCCATCTGCCTTTGAATTATCCTGCCTGCGGCACCAACATTAGCCCGTAAGGCAGAAACTGGCACAAAGGAGCTTGCCAAGCTCTAGTAATTTTATCACAGGTCTCAAGGTTTTCTTAATGCCCAGCTCCTGGAGTCACGTGATTCTATCTAAATTTCAGTTTGCATTTTTTAAAAGTTCCTTTCTAGCCATCAAGTGCATATCTAGAAGTTTGAAAACATGAACTGAGTGGGCCTTAAAGACTTAGAAACCGGAAAACAAGCAAAACTGATCCCTACAGTTGTTTTTTAAAATCTAGTTTTTAGAGGACTTGATGGATGATTTTGATTGCTTGGCGCTTGTGATGTTACAAAACACGCATATATACATGAGTATCTGTCTATATGGGAGGGATGATGGCTGACCATGTGAAACAGAGAATTCTTTTAATGATGAAGGCAAGACTGTTCAACTTTTTAACCACCATGGGGGCTGAATCGCTGCTCAATGATTTTCTGGTAAACCAGATTACAGAAAAATCTCTCCTCTGTCACTAATTGCCTGTTCTGAAACACAGATCATTGTGCCCTTCTTGATGTCCCCCGGGTTACTCGGGGGGCAACTATGGAGAGGTCAATCACGGTGGAACTCCCTTCCGGCAGAGACACGGGCGGCCCCGGACCGCGCCGTTGTTCGTCGTTATTGTAAGACTTGGCTGTTCCGCTGGGCCTTCGGCGGGGGGGTGGGGGATGGGATGGGAAGGGGGGTTGTTTTGTTTGGTTATTTATTGGTTTTTATAGTTTTGTATGTTTTAAAAATATTTTGTATTTGTAAACCATCTTGAGTGACTAGATGTTGGAGAGGCAGGGTAAAAATACTGTCATAAACAAATAATCCAAGTCTGTCCAACTGGCAGCTTGGATCTGGCCCACAGAACGGTTAAGTCATCTTCCTGCTGTTGGTGTTGTGCTCAACACAATAAAAAAAAGATTAAAGAGCTCTGGGTTTAATTCTCATAAGAAGCCACTGACGTCTTCGGAGACCTTGGTTAAATCACTTATTATCGGCTATTATTATTAAGTCGTTACGACTTCTGGCAGTGCAGCGGAAGGAGTGGGCTGGTAATCTCTCTCTCTCTCTCTTTACCTCGGGTAACAAACTGTCTTGTTTATTTATTACACTATGAATTCTTTGGTGCAGGTGTTGTCTCTGATTCTGTGGCCCTTTTTACACGGGCAGCAGTGGATGGGGGGATGGATGTGCTGCCGCAGTAAGGTGGATGCCCTTTCCCAAGGGGACCCCCCCACCCCCACCTCCTCTGGTTTGTTGGATGGCTCCGTGGGTGGGTGATGGGTGCGGGTGGGTGTTGCGTGGGAGCGCGCCCACACCTCCACCTATTGCCTGGGGTGTTTGCATGGGCGAACACCAGCTGAACGCCATTCCCCTACCCACTGCCATGCTGTTTCCACAGACACCCCCATGGGTCTAACACCCTCCTGCACCCCCAGCGGGGGGTGGGGGGGAGGGAATCCCTGTAGAAACCCCTACATTGCAGCACTTAGTGTAGTGGGGCCATAATATCGGCTGGAGTCTTAAACTACTAAATAAACAAAACAAAACAAAACAAACATCATTCTCATTACCCAGAAACATAAGAAATGGCCATGCTGGACCAGCTCCACCTGATGTGTGCGGAGGCCAGCCCCATACTATTCCCTTTTCTCTGATTATGGTCAACAATGCTTCAGAGAGAGATACGAGAGCAGATGTGAAAAAATCCCGCTCTCATGGAAGTTGTTGTTGTTGTTTTATTTATATAGCACAAGCCATGTGCCTGGCACTGTATAATCCACAGCCAGAGACAGGTTCCTGCCCCTAAGGGGCTTACAATCCGAGAGACAAGGGAGGGGGATACGAGGGAGAAGTAACATCAGGAAGGACAACAGGACATTCATGAGGTTGAGAAGTTGCAGGCTCACTTGCTTTGCTTAGTTTCAGGGAACTGGATTTTGAGTGAAAGGGTCAGGGAAGAGATGCAGTATCACTCATGACAAGGCAGGGAAAGCCTGACGGAAAAGGTGGGTTTTCAGGAGGGATTTGAAAGTTGGGTGGGAGCGGAGCGAATGTTTCTAGGGAAGGAGTTCCAGGCATGAGGAGCAGCAAGGGAGAAGGGGTGAAGAGGAGCAAGGGGTTAATTTAGCCCTGAAGCCTGAGGTCTTATATCCCTTACCAAAATGCCGGCGGTTTAGAGCTTTGGACATTCTTGCCATTTGTATAGAGATAGAACTCCAACCCAACTTTGGAGCTCATGCTATTCTTGGTTGTAAACCTTGTGGCAAAGAAATCTGGTAAGTAGAATTGAGAGGTTTTTCTCTTAAATAACCAGCACTAACTAATACAAACTAAGAAGGGGGGCAAGTGGGTGCATTTAGAAGAACGGGGAAGCTATAGAGGACCCCGCAATGCAGTTTCCGTTGTCTGTGCTGAAATACAGTTGGGCGGAATTGAGGTGAGCTTGCTCCTCCCACACCCTTTATGTCCATGAACCTGCAAACATGGTAGATTTTGCCAAGATGGGAATTCTTGCCAAAAATAAATCCCAGTTTCTGATACTGTCTTGGTTGAATCGAGAATCTCTCAGTACTTGGGAATGTTCTTGATTTATTGATAATGTGCTTACCAGGATCCTGTTTATTGCTTTGCTTTTTACTGCTTTGTCTTCAATTTAAAATCCCAAGAGGTAATACCAAGGCAATGCACCACATTTCTTCTATCTTCTCTGCACTCCACTTCCCCTGTACTTCCTTGTCGTTCATTGGCTGCTACGCAGATTCCTTTACTGCACTTTAGTTTCAGATTGGTCAAAGCAAAGGGAACGATATAGAACAACAATCCTGATTGGAGGCGCTGGAATGGAGGTTAAAGGGTACCGGGGGCGGGGAGAGATTAAGGGGTGGTCTATTCACACAGTGATTGGCTTTGAAAGGCTGTACAATGAACAGATGGAAGCCTGGAAGTAAAACGGTACCCTCGGCAATGCAGTAACTGGTAAATGAATGGCTACTAGACGGTAAATGGTAAGTAGAAAGTCGATAAGTCAGGATGGTATCTTGGGGTATTGCAAGAAGTGAGAAATCACATCAGTATCAGGAAATGACTGGGAAATCTATCCTAGTTCCGGAGACGGCAAAATTTCTCATGAGCAGCAACTTACCTGCTCTTTTCACCCCTAATAACTGATGACCACTTTTGGGGTATGGAAGAACTTTTCCCTCAGGTCAGATTGGCAGTTGTCTCTGAGGTTTAGTTTTTTCCCTTTTCTTGCAGTGTGGGTATGGCCCACCTGTTTGAGACATCTGGATCTTTCTTTTTAGAAAATTGTGAAGATGTGCAGAAGTGACCGCCTCTGTTTTTGTTTGAAAAAATGCATTCGTTTTCAGGTTTCCGCGAACCCATTCTTAATAATATTTTTGGACAAAAAAACTCTTAATTTTTAAAATAAATAAATAAATAAAATGGAAAAGCCCCTGTGTATGTAGAAAATGATCACCGAACTGTTGGACGCATGCGCGCCCTTTTCCAGAATGGTGACGGCAACGTCGCCGTCCTTTTGGGAAAGGGAAGCCAGTCTGCACATGCATGGAATGGTCCAGCAGCCGTTTTGTTCTGTTTTGTTTTAACAAAAACGAGAGCGAATGAATAAACGTTTGCTTATTCATTCATTTTCGGGTCTTTAGTTACTAAAAAGAATGCGGCTCAATTCGTTTTAGTAACTAAAAAAAAATGAAAATGAATTGCACACCTCTTGTGATCTGATTAAGTTACCCAATGTCTCTGGAATGTTGACTTCCTGTCCTGGAATGTTGATTTATGGGACCAAGTTTTTGACTTTCATCCTGATTTATTTTAATTTATTTCTAACGCCTATTTTTTTATTTTTCTGTCACATAAAGTTGAAATTTTTCAACTTCCCGCCCTAATATTTTTGTATTCCATACTGATTTTTTGGCTTTCCATCCCAAAATGCTGATTTGTAATAAGAAAATTGAAAAATGGGTACTGAAATGTACCAATTTTGGGAGTAGCCAGGTACCCAATTGGTTCCCTGGTAGCCCATCAAGAACTCTCAGTGCAGTACTCAAAATTGCTGGTATTACCCATGGATATTAAATTATGTACCTGTTTCAGCTCTAGTTGTGGCAGATTTTTAATAGCTTCTGTTCCTTTTGCAAAGATTTGCCTGTGCAGGTAGTTTGAGTGTGGTGAATCCTGTGTTGGTGCAGGGAGCTGGACTAGATGACCCTTAAAGTCCCACCAGGCTCTATTACTCTGACTCATGCAAAGGTAATTGCATGAAAAAGGTGGTGGGGAGAGGAGCAGGCTTCTGAAGAGGCTGCTTTTGAAGGGTCTGGAAGGTGCTGTAAGAGCCAGTAGGAGCCCATAAGTGTGAAAGTGCAAGACTACGCAAAGAAAAATGAGGCCTACACTCCATTTATGTATTGTGTAACAAAGCTTTTATTTATTTATTTTACCTTTCAGGATTTTTTTACACAAACCAGAAGCAGCATCTTTTATTGCGGATTTCAGAGTCTGCAAGAAAAGAAACTAGAATGGGGGGTGAGGCTAGATGTCCCCCCCGACGCTACGGGAAGTTGGGTGGCTGCCATTTGAAACAGAGGCTGCCAGCAACCTAGTGGTGCTTGGAGATGCTGCCATGGAAAACCACAATTATGTGACTTTTACAAGGCAGCATCTCCATGAAATGCTGGTTTGTTGGCAGCCGCTGTTTCAAATGGCGGCCGCCGGACTTCCGGTAGTATCGGGGAAACGTCTAGGCCACCTTCCCATGCTAGATTCTTTTCTTGAAGACTCTGAAATCCACAATAAGTGAGGCAGATTTAAGGTTCATGTAGAAACAGCCTCAGTTTCATTGTATGCCCCGTTCCCTTGTGTTAAGAAATGCTTGAACAATATACCTCAATACTATTAATTCTACTAAAAACTGGAACTGAGATGAATAGCCAATTTTGTACTCATAGTTGAATATTCAGAGGGTTATCCAAAAGTTTTAATAATATCTTTATCTGCTATTGAAATGAACGTTCCCATAATCACTTATTTGGTTATTTAGTTTTGGATATTTCATTCACTTTGGAATTCTGTTGATTTTTTTTCTAGTAATTTTGGTAACATCATAATTTTAGTTACTTTGGGTAAAACCACACGTGATGGCAGCGTGGTGTTTGGGTAAAACCACACATGATGGCAGCGTGGTGTTGGCCCAGCCTGCAGAGGGAAACTGCAATGAATATGGTCTGGGCTGAGTCCGGCTGCCGAATAAACATGACTCTGGCTGGGGCACCGGGAGGGCGAGAAGCACAAATGTGTGGCCTCACCCTGCCCCCCTGGTGGTCCTAGCCCCCTGCCCCTTTTAATGATGGGCAGTCATGGCGGTCAGTGATGGCCAGCCATGGTGGCCCCTACCCGGGCTGGTTTGGCGGCCTGGGAACAAACATGACAGCAGCCTGCTGTGGCCCAGCTGGGAGAGTCTTAGCCTGGGATGTGACCTTGGAGGGTTTCCAAGGTCAGAACGCCAGCTAGTCACTGACAAGGCCCAGGGCAAAATCTGGCAGCACCTCCACAGATATGCAGGAGAAGACCGGTCCAAAGCGGGCTGCTGTTACCTTTTGTTTCAGCTATCTGGTGGTGAAATGAAGTAATCCCCGTACCGAATCGAGCAGACCCAAATGACTGAAATAGCTAAAATAGCGGAACTGAAATATCCAAAGAGAGGATATTGGGTAAAGTGGGACTGAATATCTCCATGCCATTGGATTTGAAACCAAAATGGGTGAATTGATTGGATATCGTATTCCCTGTGATTATTCATTTCCAGTCTACTGAACACCTCTTTGGAAAGCTCTCCTTAAAATATAAGATGCATGAAACTTGAGTTCAACCTTCTAGATTTTCATCTCGGCAAACTACTCAGTAAAGAATTCTCGTATTCGACTAGTACAGCACTGCGTGCGACTAGCAGCACTATAGGGATGATGATGAGTTGCAGTATCCCTGCTCCAAATGAAAATCAGCAAGTTTCCTTTGAATTCTCACCAATGTCCACAAGATCAGAATCTTGCCCACTCATGTCATTGGTAGTAACTCCTGCTTTACTGGAGAGTCTGTTTCTCTCTCTCTCTCAGAATGAAGTATTCCTATTTAAAGCAAGCTTTACCAGTGATGGAGATGAATTGTGGGGTGGCTGCTATATCAAAAAGAATGGTATCAGTATTTCCTCCCTCCTCTCTTTCTGATGCCCCGGCTAATGAGGCAAAGACATCGCTACAGATCTAAACATGACAATTCGGCAACTTTTATTTCCTGAGTTCAGCTGAATTTGTTATTCTCATACATTTTTATAATTGCCGTTTCTTTTTCCCCAGCTATCAAGTTCACACAGGTAGAAGAAAGGCTCTTTTGGATCTGAACTCGATGCTGGAGGTCGTTGGAAGGATTATGTAATAGAACTTTAAAAAAAAAAAAAAAAGCATTGCAAACTGTTCAAGTAGCAGAACATCTCTAGCACAGTGCAGGAACATAAAAGCGAACCGCAAACCCAAATTGTTTGACAATTACTGACAACGTCGTGCACTGGCAAGAATCTGAGAGAGCAACTGGAGCAGAGAAGAGCTTGTTTCTTTTTTGGTTGTTTTTGTTTTTTTCTTTCGTAGCAATAAAGTGAACTCATCTTGATTCTCAATACAACTGAATACGTGTCCCCCTTTCCCTGCCTTAATGGTTTCTCCAGAGCCGGTATAAAGATAAAGGAACGCACCAGCAGCAAGTGTAAATGAAATGATGGATGTTAGAGTTCCCCTTTCTGAATCAAACTCTTTAAACCTTCGTTTAGAAGCTTAAATGTGGAATGAGGGACAGTGTCCTGTTTCTCCCTGCTGGGTTCATTTAGGATAAAACCCAGGCTGTCCTGCATTTTAGTTGGAGACTCACACAGTGGGGGTGATTGGACTTTCTCTGCCCTAGGCACAACATATGCTGCTTCCCATCACTTTAATAGGCATTAGTTCCGCAGACAGCACTGGTCAAATGTACATTATTCACAATCACTTTAATGCAAATATGCAAGGCTGAGAGAGAAAATAATGTCACAAAGGGAAAATCAGCTATTTTCTTCCTTCTATCTATCTGTCTATCTATCTATCTATCTATCTATCTATCTAATCATCTGACTTTGGGCGTTTGTTGCTGCTGCTGTTTCTTTAGGAGGAGATCAATGTTAATTGTCAGCTGTGAAACAGGACGGTGAACGTAGTTTTTGAAAGACTGTTCTTTGTTAGCCAAGTAGCCAAAAGCCCAACTTCCTGTTTTATTGTCTTTCCCCACCTTCTTCCCCTTTTAGCAAGGTGCCTTCTCTTAAACGTAACGGTGGTAGATCCCCAAGCGTAAATAAATATTTAAAGTGGGAAATCACAGATCAGTTTTGCAGGTTTCATTAGACTGATATATATAGGGTGTTAACAAACATGACCCTGGTCCGCTACGGCCCACCTGAGCCAGCGTTTAACTCGCGTGTCTGTTCGCCGGCTGCCAGGTGTGGGCTCGCTACAGCCCCAACCAGGTAGGCAGCTGTCTAGGAACGTGGACCCGGAAGGAACTGGGGCCACGGTCTGGGGCCAAGGACCGTCCAGGGGCGAGCACGTGTGTTCGTGTAGCCATCCTGGACCCCGCGTGGGGTTTGCTATGGCAGCTGCCGGTGGTTTGCAGCCATGGCTTCCCATCGTGGGCCTGGGAGTCTTTTTGTATTATGTCTCTCTCTTCTGGTCCGTAATAACAAGCCATTCAAATTAACAGCGCTGATACTGCGGTGCACATTCAATGTTGTTAAAAGAAAAATATCTATATTGTTCAACGATCATGTCGTATATCAACCCCCAAATATACAGTGAGCCATAAACTGTACACATATCTCCAAAGCCAACAAATAATGAAAAATATTGAATACTAAGTAAACAATGATGAATAATAAACAACTTACCCCAATGATAGCTATTAGATACTGCTGCTGGAGGTCCAAAAAAACAGTAGACCAACACACAAATCCTTGCACACAAACAGATCATGAATTCTCATTGTTAAGACCTACTGGTATCCCTGTATCCAGTCTATGGGGCCAATAAGCTTCTCTCCTCAACTGTTCAATAGGACTGCCTGAGATAACTACTCTCTCAAGACATGTCTGAAGGATGAAGACACAAGGTGAAAAGAGACATGACGCTAACCACCCTTTAACCACCCTTGGTGGTTATTTAATTATGCATGTTGCAGGGCTGTATTGGTGCCCTATGCAGCCCTGAAACATGCATAAATGACCCCCAAGGGTGGTTAGCGTTATGTCTGTTTTCATCCATTGTATGAAGATTATGAGAAGATGAACTTCATTAGTTAACACTGAACTTTGAACCATCTATGAGCTCGATGTGGTTATGCTGGGAGAAGGTGGATGCATATTGCAAAGGAATAGCTTGCAGGAAGGCATTGCAGCTTTAAGATGGAGTATTTCATGCTATACACTTGGGGCTGAGAGCCCAGGTGAAGAGGATTACTAAATCAGTGCAGGAGGCAAAGGGGATGAGCATTAGAGCATTTTGACTCTCAGAGTTAGCACTCCGCTTGGGTTGCACTGGCTAGACTTGGCATTAGCTCCACAAATTATGGAATGAGAAGAAGGGGAGATAACTGTAAGCCAAGATCTCTGTTTTATTGGGGGGGTATGAGGCACTTTTAAAGTGTACCTTATTATGGAGTTTGGGCCTATTGCTTTTTCTGCTCTAGTAATGGAGAGAAGGAGGTTCATTCATTGCTCCCCCTAAGCCACTCTGTGCACTTGATTCAGCAAGTGGGGCTTTGCAGTACCAAAAAGGGTAAAAGTGAGGATTTACCCGCTGTAAAAGTTATTGAATCAATTCAGCATGATGGTACATAGTCCATGTGGCTATAACACAATGCTTTCTTTTCCTCTTATTTTTTAGAGGTTTTTTTTTTACATAATGAATATGTCCCACTGAAGAAGGGGCCTTTGCCCTGAAACGTGTTTGGGATTGTTTTATTGCTGTTGTCTTTAGGATTGTTTCACTGTGATTGTCTTATTGGTTTTATGTTAATCTTTGTGATTACTGAGTGATTAGAATTGTTCATTTAAAATTTAAGAATTGATTTGCTACATGAGCCAGTCCTTGATGATGATTTATTATTAAGGAATGAATTATATGAAATCAGCTCTCACTTGTGGGCATGGGGTTAATGTTAGTTGTGTGTATAATATATATGAATTTTTAATACTATATTAAATAGTTTGTTCCTCTGTTTTTTTGGTAGTTTGGTTTGCATTTTAGCCTGTGGCTGAACAGAGGGACATTTGCTGCTGGGGATCCATACCCCATTGACGTGTTTTTGACACTCCATGAAACTCATGGGTGGCAAGTTTAAAACAAATAAAATAAAATAAAATATTTTTTCACTCAGCGTATAATTGGGTTGTGGAATCTCCTGCCAGAGGCTGCGGTAAGGGCCAATAGTAGAGCTGAGTTTAAAAGAGGTTTGGACAAGTCTCTGGAAGATCGGTCCATTAGCCAGACAGGCTTAGGGAACATGACGGGAGCTGGGGGGAACAACAGGGAATGGATCCCCCATTGTGACCTGTTGGGCGCTTCTCCCAAGTGACCGTGACTGGCCACTGTCGGAGACAGGATACTGGGCTAGATGGATCATTGGTCTGAGCCAGTCTGGCACTGCTTATTTTTTATGATCCCCAGGCTCATGCAGCGAGCACACCGCACATACAATATTATCCATGCCTGTTTGTCTACGTGCACAACTTGCACACCCCCTGCCCACAGCTCCACTATGGGGACTTTGGCAGGGGCGCGTAAGCTGGGCATGCATCAACTGCACAGGGTGTCTGGGCACAGGTACGCTGCAGAAATGGGGGTTGGGCATTGTGCCCAATAATAATCATAAATAATAATTTCACATCCAAAGGTACTGCTAAGGTTGTTGAGTGTGACCTGTGAAAGTCATGTCAGAATAATGGTGATTGATGGAGTTGAGAATTGTTGACTCCTGTTATGCCAGTATTATAAAATATTTATTTATATATCACAAGCAATATGCCTAGTGCTGAACAGTCATGAATCATGATTATAGAGATAAATCCTTGGCCCAAGGGGTTTACATGCTGGAATGAACAAGTAGAGGGGCGACAAGGGGAGGGGACGTTCACGCAGCTGAGAAGTTGCAGGTGAATGGTCCTTACCTTAGTTTCAAGGGAGCAGGACAATCCGGAAGGGTGAGATTGTATATAGAGAAGCACAAACGAGCAGTCTGTGGGATGAGGAGTAGAGAGGAGTGTGCCTGCTCCAAAAAGCTTGCAATCAAGAAGGCGAAACAAATCCAAAAAAGGCAGGTGACACTCAGCTTGTCAAAAGTACATAGCTGACAGAACTTTTCGGAGGGGCAATTCTGACTCTCTTGCAGTCAATATTATAGCGAAACTCACATTGCCTTTAATGGAGTCAGGATTCCATCCCTGATGAACTCATAATTGAGTGGGTCTGTATGAACACACACAGGGCTGTGTGTGTGTGTGTTTGAATGGACTTATAGGATGTAAAATCTTTACTGACATTTGGGTACATTATCACGTTTCTCAAACTGCAGTGGAAATATTCAGCTATATATAAAGTGTATCAAATTGTACCATACGAATACAGCATACATTTTTACTCTTATTTTACAGTGGTTTTATATCCAAACTTAACTTCCTTTTAGCTCCAGTTTTGTTACTCCAGGTTTACATCTGCCTCCAAGAAAGCAGAATTTGCCTCTTACCCCTAACATCTTTTACTATAGTTCTGGGATAATAAATAAACCTATTGCTGTTTTTCTTTATTTAGTCCCCAGACCCCTCCTCTGTTTTTCCTGACTTTGTTTTAGTGATGTGATTATTTTATAAATAGCACAATTAAAAAACGTATACACTTTGAAAAAAGGACACGTGTTTGCTCCCCACTAAGGTAGATGTTGTTTTGTACTAGATCATTACAGATCATGGAGTTTGAAACAGCATTAAATCTCAGACAATTGCATCAACATTCCCCCCAAATGATTTTCCAATGGGGAAAGCCATTCGTCCTTTAAACTCCAAGGGGTCTATCTCCCGTTATTGGGGCTGACTCTGAGTGATTGATGTGGGCAACTCCAATGAATGCTAATAGAAGTCTTGTGCATAAATCTCTCCTTGCTGGATAGAGAGATGTCTCCTAAAAGTGGCTGTCGTTGGAAGAGATCTAAAGAGTGATTAATTTAAAGGACGTACAGCAAACATAATTGGGTAGTTTCAGGTTTTTATACACATGTTGTACATAAAATGAATAGGGTCAAATGAATCCCTGGTGTAGCCCCACTATTGCAGCAAAAAAGAATGTGTCTTGCTTTTATGGATTTATTCCGTACGTGGCAAATCTAGGCCAATTATTCCAGAATCGTGGTTTGTGGCTCATAGGCCCTTTTTACACGAGATGCACCGACGCAAGGACATGCGTTGGTAAGTCCCGTTTGTACAGCAACGGTGGTGGCGGCGGGTGGGTGGGTGCGTTTCCGCGTTCCACACATGCCCACGACAACACTGGTTGCTCTGTGCTTGGGGATGGGTGTGCGATGGTGTGCACCCATGTACACACGCCGCCCCTGCACCGGCACGCATGCCAACCGCATCCTTCAGTGTCGCCCATTTAAAAAGGGCCATAGACATCTTGGGTATTTGTTTAGATGGACGGTGGGCAGGCCAGAGCCCTGGAGCAGGCACGTGGGTGACCCAGACCAAAGCAGCTTGCACCCACGGGCTTCCCAGCCTGCTGCTCCGGTGAACCCAGTGTGTAGGTCCCAGGAAAGCCTTGGGTCGGGACTCGGGAACAGACAGACAGGCGCGGTAACCCTGGGCTCTGGCCCCGCAGTTTGCTCTGGCAACGGAATGCGGCGGCGGTAGCCACTCTAGCCATCTGGTTGCTGCTGGCATCTGTGATGCAGGCGGGACTGTGTTTGGCCAGGGATTGCGGGCCCATTTAGATGGACATGGGTCTGTGTTTGCCTGTTGCCCCGGGGTTGGCCAGCTCCCCCAGCGAGGTGTGCACCGGGATTTCCTGGCATGCTGCCTGCTGAGCTGCACTGGAGCAGCCACCGCTTGCTCTGCTTTGCACATGTGGCCGCTGCTCTTCAAATGGGCCAGTCGACCCGTGGGTGAAGTGGACTGACATGGGTCAAAGTGGAGCTCCGTGCCGTCGGGTTACACCCAAAGGGTGAAGATTTCACAGGCACATTTGGGAGCAAAGCAAAAGTATTTACTGAACATAATCAACCACTAACGTGCTGCTTCTGTAGGGACCCATCTTGCTTGAATTACCTTATAGAGACTGGGGTCGAACTCATGGGGGCGCGGTTTGCACGTACGTCTGTGTGCACCTGCTCCACGTGGCCTGGGATCAGCTTCACCCTGTGGAAGCGTTACCACAATCCTGTAGGAAGGGGAGTATTCACATCATGGGGGATCTATGCCATGGATCCATTCCCGAGCCTTGAATCCATGCCCTCATTTCTGTTCCCTTCCAGGTACTCTCACTTCCAGGGCTGGAGGATAGGAACTGGATCCATGGGCCGGATAAAGGATTTGGAAAGGGACCAAATAAAAAAAGCCCCAGGCTCGATTTGGGTCTTGGACCGCAGGTTTTCCATGGTTTCTAAGCTGGTTCACAGGATGCCACCTGATTCCTGTACACCTGACACCTGCTGTGTCTTCAAATATTTGAATATGGGCCGCGTATAAATGAAGGCTACCTCTGACCCTGAGAAGCAGTGGGTGTTTTTACACCCACATTCCTCCTGCACGTTTGCTGTTACATCTTGAGCTTTCTGTGGGTCTAAATCACTCACCCAGATCTTAAACATCCAGCTCTTTTTACACACAGACATTCTGGAAAAAGTTCAAAGTTTTCCTGGTAAACTGCTTTGCTCCAGGCAGCTGCGGTCGCTTGGTTTCCATGGCAGCCTGTCACGTCTACAGCTGCGGCTACTTTAGGTTGCCTCAGGGCAGTGTTTGTGTGAAGAATGCATCCAGGAACTGCCTCAGGGCAGTGTGTGTGTGAAGAATGCATCCGGAACTGCCTCAGGGCAGGGCAGTGTGTGTGTGTGTGTGTGTGTGTGTGTGTGTGTGTGTGAAAAATGCATCCAGAACTTACTTGTGGACTTGTAAACCCAGAAGACTGAAAAATCCGGAACTTTAAGGTATGTGTAAAAATGCCCACTGTAATATTTCTGCGTTGCTGGTGAGATCAATGTGGTGTTAATGGTGGAAGATGCAGGGAGCAGGTTATATACTGTCTCTTAGATGGTGGTTCTAAAATATTTTGGGTCTTGCCTCTTTCTTCTTGTCTGTGGCACTTGATATTCCCCTCCCCCACCACACACATGCACACAATATGCCACTAGCACTAAGTATTAAAAACTATAGTGCATCATATGTTCAAACAGATGTTTGCCCTGCCTGCTCTCCCCATCTTACTTCCCTTTGCCCTCTCCCCCTTCCTCGTGTACCTTGCTCTTCAGCTGCTGTACCTTGCCCTTTGGCTGCTGTACCTTGCTCTTCGGCTGCTGTTGCTATAATCCCCTGTGATTATTGGGGGTGAGCTGGGGAGATTTCCAGAATGGCACTGCCTTGCCCGCCGCTGGAACATGGACTTCAGTTGGTCACTGAAACTCCAGTCAGAATTTATGTAACAGAAGAGGGCAGGGGTGCAGCTAGTTTGGAAATTTTCTTCCACCCAGCCAGAGCAGAGTTATAGGGTGAAAACAAATGAACTAGGGGTGAGATGGATCCCTTGGCTGCCCCAGGGATGGTCATTGCAGCTGCCACTCCTTGGATTGGTGGGGATGGAAATTCAAATGAGCAGCCCCCCCAGGAAATCTGGGCAGGGGGGACTTCCATCACAAGTCCCTCCATACCAAGGGTCAGCTAAGGAGCCATCCACGCAGGCTAGGATTCCCGGACCCCTGCTGCCCAGCAGGATTGGACCCCCAGGAGGAGATGCTGCCCAACAGCAGATCAGAGGGGCCCAGAGGAGCGCGCTCCCCCGGCCTGGGTGTGCTCTGACAAAGAGCTGATGGGGGGGGGGGGGCTGAAAGTGAGCACTCTCACGGGCAGATGGGTGTTCTCCAAACAGCTGATTAGGAGGGCCCTCATCTGGCTGAGGTGTGCACGCCACGCCAGGCTGGGTGAGGCCTAACAGATGGGAAAGTTACTGTCTTGATTCTTTTCACACCCCCAGGTTTGGCTGCTGGGCCCTGCTTAATATGGGTAGGTAAAGAGACGTGGTAATTTAAATACAAAATTGTTCTTAAACCTTTTCTTACCCCTACGGGATTCATTCTGTGCCCTTCCCTCCCCTACCTGCCCTGTGGGCAGTTTTCAAACTGGTGTGCAGTTTGAAAACCATCAGCGTAAGAATAATGTACTTTTTAAAGCTTAGAGGTTTCAAAGAAGCTCAAGGAATGTGGCTTGAATTTCACACGCTCCTTGAATTTTAATGCAGTTTGGACATGATCTAGCTCCCTTGGGTTTCTTTGAGAGTTCTAGCCTGAGCCCTGATTCTAGTTACTGAAAGATTCCTGTAAGATTCTGAGCGCGCCGGCCTTTCAAAAGGAGGCCGTTCGCTTTGAGTCGAGTTTTAACAGACGAGAGGGGAAGGGGATGGCCAACTGGATCAGCAAGGCTAACGCCAACAGCCCAAACTCTTCAATGACTTTGTAAACATTGCAACTTCGTGCTAGGTCCAGGGAAGTCAAGGCTCTGTGCATCATGGTGATGCAGGCCCGCTTCTAACATAGGAATGTTTGGTGGATACTTATTACTGACTCACTCCTTTAGAAAGAGGAAAATATTACCCTAATTAATGTTTGATGCTCAGTTAACACCCCCTTCAGGGGCCCAGAGCCCCTTGTATAGTATGGCTTGGCGGGCCTGTGGGTTGAAGATATGATATTTCAAGTTCACTCATGGGGTCCACGTGTTGAGGGCGCCCTTCTGAATTGCCTGGGGCACTCCATAGTCCAGGCTTGATTCTGGTTCTCACACAATACACATAGTTATTCATGAATGCCGTGTATTGGTGACTGCTGTCTGGATGCCGTGTATTGGTGACTGCTGGATGGATGCCGTGTATTGGTGACTGCTGGATGGATGCCGTGTATTGGTGACTGCTGGATGGATGCCGTGTATTGGTGATTGCTGTGAAGCCCCCCATCCCCAAAATGGGGTACTGGGTGTCTTTAGACATAATGTCAACCGGTGTCTGAATGTGTGTTTTGGCCCTGATATGAACACTGCTTTGGCCCTGTGTTCACCATCACCATGTGTTGCTGCTTAGAGAGACAGCCCATTTTTATTTATTTATTTATTTATTTATTTAAAACTTGTATCCCGCCCCTCCTGCCCAAAGGCAGCTCGGGGCGGCGAACAACACACAAAAAACGGAACAAAAACAAATTATTATTTTTTTAAAACAAATCATAAAATCGGTGGGGCAAATCGGTGTTTTGGTCACCCCCCGATCTCAGCACGCAAGTGCTGCTGCCTCGTTCCTCATGTTGTACCTGCTAACACGCCGCGCGATACCATTAGACCCAACGTTGGCCATGTGTTCAGCCAGAACACGCAAATTGCTCTTGTGACACAGAGGTGTTCACATTGCGTGTTCAGAGGGTGGCCACATTGGTGTTGGGATTGTTCTGGTGCCTACACACAACAGCCAAACACGTGCTGTGGGGTTTTGACACCCGAACTTTGTTATGTCTAAAGATGCCTGCTATGCGGTCACAGAGTCTGCACTTACCCTGCAGTAGCCTTGTTGCACCTATCCTGAAAAATAAAACTGAGAAGAAATGATACTAAAGAACAGTTAGAAGTTAGAATAATCCCTTGTCCATCCAGCTCTGACATGCATCTGCATTTGGATGGAAGCACGACAGCAGTGGCCTAGGAATACAAGGCAGGCGTATCTGACAGATACATGTAACAGTCTCTTGAGCAGCCCTTCCCAGCCCATTGATGGAAAATCACTAGGGGTTCAGGATGTTGTAAAATGGGTCACAATTTGCTTTAGTTTGTCACAAAATGTAAAGAATAATTTCATTTTGAAGGGCTTGAATACAATATGAATTTGTCCAGGACATTTTCCATTGTGTCTGAAATGTGATGGCTTGTAAAACTCCCTTTTTTGTTTCTAATAAATGTCAGATATCAAACACCAAAAAACCGTAAAGTGCAGACACACACACCCCCCCCAACGCACACACATGCCAATGCACACACACACATGCGTGCGCGCGCACACACACACACACACACAGACACACACTGCTGTGGACATGAAAAGTTTTCATGAACTTTTTTGTGTTTAAAAAGGGGCATCCTCTCCTGAAAAGAATTTTTTACCGGAAAATATCAATGCGCTCCAACAAGGAGATCATAGAAATAGGCCCTAGGACAGAATAGCTTTAAGGACTTGGCGTGCCATTTGCAATACAAATTTCATGAGACTCTTAGGAGAAAGAATATGATTATTACCCAGTCTAGAAAATAATCAGAATAAAACAGAGGTGGTAGCTCTACTTTTATAAAAACCAGTGTGAAAGATGTAGGGCTGAAACGAGAATGAAATCCGTTGTCACGAGAATCTCGAGAATCTCAAAAACACCCCCAGAATGGTCTGCACGTGTGCAAAATGGCTCTGCCTGTGCAGGGCAAGCCCGTTGGCCGTTTCGGCACATGCACAGATAATGTCAGAATCCTGGCGAGACTCGCACAAGAACATCCGATTCTCGCAAGATGCTTGAGATGAGAAAATCTTGTAGAGAAGCCTATTCTTGATGAGATTTTTGCGAAGGGCAAAATCTTGTTTCAGCCCTATGGCTATAAATGGTTAGGGTAGAGTGTCTATCATAAGGTAAAAAGGTATCTTTAGTAGCATATTCCCCCTGAACATTGTCCTGTTGTTGACCCCACACCCACCCACAACCCCAACAGCATGTTGTACCTATTCAATGAATTAGTTATCTCAATCTATCACAGTTTACACTAAATCGCTCCTTTGCAACTGGGAAACAGGGCCAGATTAACCATTATGCTGACTTTGGCTACTTGTATACGAGACAGGAGGGGGAAGGGACTAGCACAAGCCAAAATCGTGCCAAGGGAATCGTGTGAAACTCCACTTGCGTGCACGGGGTTTTAGCCCATTTCTGGCGCAATTTCTCTCCTGGATTACAGGGCTGGATTTTGAACCCTGTTAATTCACGAGAGAAATTGTGCCAGAAACAGGCCAAAACCCCAGGCGCCCGAGCAGAGCTTTCTGAAATTCCCTCTGGTGCAACTTTGCCTAGCGCTAGTCAGTCCCCCCCTCCCGTATCATGTACAAGCGGCCTATATTGCAGTGTGGCTTAGAGGAGAAATGAGGAGTCAGTGTGTGTCAGATTTTTTGGGTAGCCTTTGGGGGACTTGAACATTCTCTGTGACTGCAAACAGCTACTTGTCTATCTGATTTGGGGGCTGGGGGGTCAGGTTTTTTTTTTTTTTTATTGAATTATTTTGATATTTCAGCCATTTCAATATTTGATTTAATCATTTTTGGCAAGTGTGCATTTGCAATAGTGCAAATATTGCCAAAAAATAACACCAAAAGACCAAAATAACCAAAATGAAAAAGCAAGATAACGAAAACCCGAAATGGGCATCCACTGGAGTGCAAACCGGTATCTGTTATTACCTGAACCAGAATTTTCAGTTCAGATAGGGCAGATTCAAGAGATCTACCCATCATTTTCAAATATGCGTTTGTGGGGGGTGGGTCTTTTGCTGATGGCGACCCCAGTGCCTTGGATGAGTCAGCAAGTGCATACACCTGCCTAGCCTAAACTTAGTTAGAAATCATGAGTTATTGTTTCTGCATAAGGAAATAAAGCTTCTAAAACTGGTTATTATTATTTACCTAATAATCCTTTTATTAGTGAGTAATTGTCAATGAATAGTTTAGCCTCCTATCTTGAATACATTACTCTTCTGCAAAAATCAGTCATTTAGGTTTGGAAAGCGGGGCAGGGAGAAGGGGTTCAACTGGGAAGGGATGGCTTAGCATGGAACCCTCCTAATCATTACACCTTGCTGGTAAAGCAGTCAAGGACTGAGTGAGTTTTGAAGTCTGAACCGATCCTCTGTTTCCTGGCTCTGGTCCTTACAAGTCAAGTTTGATTACTCACTGACAGGGGGGGCTTGGAGGGAAGTTTGCCTGCGCGCACCGAAATAGAGAAATGCACTTGTTGTCAGTGTGGTTTTCCCCAATTACCTTGATTTCTTCAAACACGAAGAGTACTTAAATCAAGGTGACAGAGAGAGAGGTTGTCTCCTTCTCATGCATATGTCACATGTACATATTCAGTGCTACATTGTGCAAAGGGGAAAGCAGTTCCTGAGGGGTGTGTGTATTGCCTGAAGCATTTGGATTTGGGCAATATGGAGCTCAAAAGAGCTCCTTTCCCCCCCTGAGGGCAACTCCCCACTCCTCCCTTAGACTGCAGTTGCCCTGGGGAAAGCTACCATTTGTTTTGTTATCCCCATGAATTGTCTTAATGTGCTAAGGTCCTTAAGGACTTGTGTGCAGAAAGGCATCTCCACAGAAACCTTTATCCCTGGGAGTCTTTGTTCCAGAGCTGAAAGATTACATGCTGAAATGTCAATGGGAATAAAAATATCGGAGCGTATGTATTTATGCAGCGGAATACTTAGGCAAAGGGCCAGCCAGCTGCTCCGAAAGAGATGTTACGGAGCCAACTGGTGTCCTTTCTAGTGTGTTTGAAGCCGTGCAGGTAGGACCACTGGGATGACATTAACAGGTAGGGAATTGCCCTCTGATTACGGTACAACCTCACATGTGGGTACTAACACAATGGCTGGAAAGAGACATAACACTAACTCCACTTTGACACTGCTTGAATATGTGTATGCATTAGTTGCCGGACTGTATTGGCGACCTATGCAGCCCTGCAACGTGCATAAGAAATGTGAAAGTGACAGTGAGTGCTAGGTCTGTTTTTTCACCCAGTGACTGTTCTGGATGGGTTGTCTTCAGGGACTGAATCTCCACTTTTGGCTCCAAGCAGCACACACTGGAACCACATGGAACTTGCTTGAGCTGGGAGTTCAGCATTTCTGTGGTTCCTCTCACTCACTCACACACTATCTCTCTCTGTTGAGCTGCTAACTCTTCGAGTCCGATTTGAAGTTCCCCATCTGGAGAAGCCCGGTTCCTCCCTGCGATCCCCCTGAAAACACGCTCGGTGGTGGTGGAAGAGATTTTGCTTCTGTGCTGGATGCTGCCATTGTCTCCCTCAACAAGCCGCAGTCTGCGTGTGAAGCAGAGCTGGGCCGGGGGAGGGGGGGGCAACCTGAGTTGCAAGGGGCACTAAAATCTTACATTGGGCCCCAACTTTAAGGCCCGTAGCACCAGTGTGGTGGAGGCAGAAGCAGAGCTGCAGGTGCTGTGTCAGAAGCAGGAGAGCGCCTCATTGTGAGACACTTGTGTCTGAGCATGGCTGGAGCCAGCCCAGGAAGAATTAGGCCACTTTTATACGCGGTGCCTAGAAGTGCCTCCGGAGCCCCGCATTCAAGAAGGAAGCCGTGCAGGGCTTTGAAAGAGACGTGTTTGAAAGAGCCTGCAAAGTGAGGCTTTCAGAACACGCCTCTTCAAAGCTTCACGTCTCCAGCCGCTGCTGCCGCCGCCGAGAACAGGCAGCGCGTAACTTCCGGTAGCGCGGGGATGTGCAAACACCCCCACACCCCGCATGGCTTTTCCCTGAAGGTGCAGCTTCAGAGGTGTTTCTTTTGCGCCTCGTGTAAAAGTGGCGTGAGAGTGCTTTTAGACATGACGTTCTGCTCATGGATTTAAATCTGCTTTTAGAAAAGGGGTGTGTGGGTGTTTAGACGCACTGCCACCATTGCAAACCGCAGCTTGTCCATTGTTTTGAAACCACATGGGTAAAATCCTGATATCCATGTTTTACCAATGCGCGAGTTGTGGCTTGCAATGGTGGCGGTGCATCTAAATGCCACCTTTGCAGCTTTTCTAAAAGTCGATTATTTTAATCCATGAGCAGAGTGCCGTGTCTAAAAACGTGCTTGCGCTGGAGTCAGCTCAGTCCTGAGGAGGCTGTTGTTGAGGAAGGAAGCTCGGATGGAGAGTTTTGCTCAGAGTCAAGGCCAGAGATATATGCCTGACCCAGAGAGAACTGGAGACCTGGTGAGTACAAGCCAGAGGGTGTTGTACAACTAGTAGCACTACAGAAATTATCCACTTAATTGTAGTAGCAGTCGTAGTAGAAGAAGAAACTCATTAAAGTGCATGTGATGGCTGCTGAATGCATAGTCACGGCATTGAAATTGGAGCCACAACCCACTTGCTCCAGAGTTGCAGAGGGTCTGCAATGGGACGGGAGGACCCTGGAGTAGGTGGTTTGTGGATCATGGCATAGGTTGAGAAGCCTTATTATCGGGTCAGAAGGTAAATGACAGGTTCCCAGCAGTTCGTTTTCCATCTCAGCCATCACTTTTACTGTGATCACACATTGCCTCCTAATGTTTTCAATGACAAGAGTCTGGACTCATTGATACTTGCTTTTGGAAGATCCAAGACTTTGGAGTCATGGTTGACTTGACCATGGAGAAACTCTTCACTGTCACTTTAGGTGAAATCAGACTGAAATGAAGCATATGCTCCGTAACCATTTTCCTGGTACCTCATCTACTTGCAAAAAGCCAACCAATGTAAAGTCAAAATAAAAATGGTTATGTTGTTTGCTGTCTGGCATCCGGTTAGCTATCCTCAGCCATAGTCTCCATGTGACTTTTCTCTCAACGTGCCTGGAACGCGAGAGCCCTTTCAGATCATTTTCACTACCACTGTGTCAGCTCCCACCATAAAAAACCACGTCTGAATGAGTTGACTGGCAATGCTTTAAAAGTCCCTGGTCTTAAAATTACAGCAGGAGCCTGTGCTTATTCTATTAAAAAGAATTCATCTGCTAGGATGTCTTTAATCAGCAGAACAGTGAGACAGGTCACACGAAGGCGTTGCAACTTTGCGAATCCCTTACTTTGAGCTGCTTTTTATAAGCATGAAAAGGGGTAGTGGAGAAAGATACAAGTTTTTACTGGTTTTCTGTCAGTAGCTCAGTTTCATAAACCTTTGTGAAAACAATCTCAGTCCGGAGGAAGCAACATACTGAGCAACAAGCCCCAATCAGAGGAAGTTCATTTTTTTTCCTTGGCGTGTAGCCCAGTGCCATCAGAACTAATTAAAAACAGAGCTGCGCTGGTAGGAAGCTCAATGTTTGGGTTTTACAATAACAGAGTAGCAAAGCAGGGGGACGTCTAATGAGAATAGTTTCCAAGTTTGTTTTCTAGCATTGGGCAAGTATGTAAATTACTTGCACTGCAGCTCCGGGCCGGCACCCATGCTGAGATGTGAAAGAGTGTTATTGCAATACAGACTGAGCTGCTACTTTGATGCATGTGATACACACGTCAGTTGAGGACGGGTGCGGCTCCTTGGCTCATGACTAAATTGGGAGAGAGTAGTGCCAGCTTGCTGTTCTGTTGTGGTGGTAGGTCAAATGTTATAAGGCAGGGGCTTCCCCCTGGATTGTTAGTAAAGCTCCAGTTAAAAAAAAAATGAAACATGTCTTTTCACAAGGAAGCTATTTGCAAAGAAGGATCCTGATTTTCAGGGTGAAATTATCAGCGAGGGAATTAACCCACCGTGGTTACAGCAGGATGAGTTGGTTAAAGGAAACACTCAACAAAAGGAGAGAAAAAGGCATTACAAATATAATCTCCTCCCCACTGTCCCAAATAAACACAGAATTGGGGGGGGGCTGATATGAACTCCAGAATTCTTGCTTACATGAATAGTATTTAACTCCACAAATAGCCTCCTTGCTTGAGCCAGTGTAGTCTCTTGGGGTAAAGAGCTGGACTTGGGAGATCAGGGTTCAAATCCTATCTTTACCATGAACTCCATGCTGACTTCCTTCATTTCAAATTCTGTCTCTCCTCCCTTACTTCTGCTGTCTCCCTCGCTAGACAGCATTACTACGCCTCCCACATTGAGCCCTGTTCTTGGGACCCTCACCACCTGTTCTCCACTTTTGACTCCCTCCTCAAGCCCCCCTGTCCTCCTCCTCCCTCGTCCCTTTCTGCTCAGGATCGTGCTTCCTTCTTCACCTTCAAGATAGACATTTGCCTTGACATCACTTCCCACTCCTCTCCTCTCCCTCCCCCCCTCCTTCTTACCTGTCCTCCTTCCCTTCCATCTTTGTTGAAGAAATAGCCTCCCTGCTCTCCTCCTCCAACCCTTCCAGTTGCCCCCTTGACCCCATCCCCTCCCGCCTCCTGACTTCCATTGCTTCCACTGTCACCCCTTCCTTCCTGCACATCATCGACCTCTCCCTCTCTACTGGCTCCTTCTCATCCACCTTCAAGCATGCCACTGTCTCTCCTATCCTCAAAGTCCACTCTTGACCCCTCAGACCCTTTTAGCTACCGTCCTGTCTCAATCCTTCTTTTTGCTTCCAAGCTTCTTGAACGTGTCGTCTACTCCCGCAGCCTCGACTTCCTCTCTGCCAACTCCTCCCTTGACTCCCTCCAATCTGGCTTCTGCACCCTTCACTCTACTGAAACTGCTCTTGCTAAGATCACCAACGATCTTCTTGTGGCTAAATCTAAACGTCTCTACTCCGTTCTTGTCCTTCTTGACCTCTCTGCTGCCTTCAATACTGTTGACCACTCACTCTTGCTGGACTCACTTCACTCCCTTGGCTTCCATGGCTCCATCCTCGTGACTGGTTCTCCTCCTACCTCTCTGACCACTCATTCAATGCATCTCTTGCCAACTCCACCTCCTCCTCTCTTCCACTCTTGGTTGGTGTTCCCGAAGGCCCTCTCCTCTTCTCTATCTACACCCAGTCCCTAGGCAAACTCATTGCCTCCAATGGCTTCCAATATCACCTTTACGCTGGTGACACTCAACTCTATCTCTCTACNTCCCTCTGTTCAAGCTCGTCTCATCAACTGTCTCTCTGACATCTCTACCTGGATGTCTCAACGTCAACTCAAACTCAACATGGCTAAAACTGAACTCCTTATCTTCCCCCCTCATCCTTCCTCTCCCCCTTCCCTGTGAATCCTCATTGATGGGGTTACCATCCTTCCCGTTCCCCAAGCCCATAGCTTAGGCTTCATATTTGACTCACCCCTGTCTTTTAAACCCTACATCGACTCTGTTGCCAAATCCTGTCACTTCTCCCTGCATAACATTGCTAAGATTCACCATTTTCTCTCTGTCTCCTCTGCCAAAACCCTTGTTTACACCCTGGTCATCTCTCGCCTTGATTACTGTAACCTCCTTCTCACTGGCGTCCCCCGCTCTCCTCTTTCTCCCCTTATCTCTGTCCAAAACTCTGCTGCCAGGGTCATCAACCGCACTTGTTGCTTCGACCACGTGCAGTCCCTCTTCTCCTCTCTTCACTGGCTTCCCCTTCCTGAACGAATCCTGCACAAGCTCCTAGTCTTCATCTATAAAGCTCTTCACAACCCTGCTCCCCCCTACCTCTCTGCACTCATTTCCCTCCGTACTCCAGCCCGTGCACTCTGCTCCTCCTCTGTCCCCTCTTTCGCCCTTCCACGCCTCCCCTAACCGCCTTCGTCCCTTCTCCTCAGCTACCCCCACACCTGGAATTCCCTCCCTGCTCACATCTGCCTCACCTCCTCCCTTCGTACCTTCAAATCCCTCCTCAAGTGCCACCTCTTCCACTCTGCCCTCCCCGACTCCTCGATCCCCTCACGTAACTCCTGCTGATCCCCTCCATCCAGTACAATCTGTTACCTGAGATCTGTGTACTCATATCCTCACCACACGGACCAGCCAGCTATCTTTCTTGATGTCCAAGCGCGTGCACCTGGGATCTTGTATCTTTGTGAATGTTAGACCCCTTGTCTCTCCCTCTGTTCCCCTTCCTTTGTCCCCCCACACACCCCCACTCTCTCTCAGATTGTAAACCCTAGGGCAGGGACCGTGTCTATTCCATTACTTTGTTAAGCACCAGGTACATTGCTTGTGCTATATAAATGCTTGCTATTAATAATAATAAATAATAAAAGCTCGGTGGGAGACTTTGGGCAAGTTACTATGTGTGTTAACAAACATGCTGGGGGTTTGCTGTGGACCGCCTGGGTCAGCACCGAACCCACACGTCTGTTCCGGGCCCACCAAATGTGGGATAGGCAGCTGGGATGGAAGCGTAGTCTGGACCCAGGAGCTGCACAGCAGGCCAAACCAGGTGGGCACGGCTGTTTTCCCACCCGCCTGTCCTGGTGTGTGGGGGTTCAGCCAGAAAGCACACAGAAGACACGCTAGGGGCTGCCCATGTATTAGACTGGACAAGCTAAATGTGATGTGAGTGGGAGCTGAATAGTGGGACTGCATGGACCGAACCCAGACTGCAGCGGGCTAATGTCGGATTAGTTAACACTCTCAAATTCCTACCAATTAGAATGGCCAAAGATACCAAGTAACAGAATGCCAGAATAAGAAAGTATACAAAGAACCTAGAGCTGAAATTACTGATTTCTGAAGCGTTCAACTCCTTCACTATATCCTACCCGAATGGAAAACCGTGATTTGGTTAATAAGACATTCATTTACGTTTCATTGGGTATCCGTTTCATTCACTTTGTTTTTGACCAATTCTAATTGTCACTTTATACTTTTTCTTTACATTTATTGGTCCTTGTATTTCCTTGTGGTGTTGACTGTGATGAAAAAAAATCTTCAACTAGAGTTGACACCTGTTTATTATCTGCAGGTAACATTTGCATGTTCAGGCTGCCCTTCAAGAAACAAGAATCATTTCTGTGACTGGAAGAGGTACTCCCATGTTCCTTTGTCGGATAGGTTGGTTTGGTTTCTTGGTTCGTTTATTTCAATCACCACCATATTGGTTACATTAGTTTTTGCCAATTGTGCTAAAATTGCCGAAATAGAAATGACTGAACAAGTGAAATAACTGAATAGGGAAAAAGAAAAAACAGAGAAACCGAACTGGAAGTTCAGATTTTCAAATGGATATTTGACAGAGCGGAAACGGATATAGTTATTACCTAAGCCACTATTTTTGTAGTGTATATTTGACAGCTTTTAATTTTTAGTACTCATTTGGCTCTCTCTTGAACTATGCTCTCAGCAGCCCAAGAGTTGTTCCCCTGTCTGTTGCTAAATGACATTTTATTTCTTTAATAAAATGCTAGGGTCAAACTTGCCATGAAAGTAAGTGGATACAATTCTGCTGAATTCCATGAAATGGCTCCCACTCAAGCAAACCAGCAGATGAGTGTTTGGGGGACAATAATGTTGTCAAATAAAGGCAATAGCTATATCTTTCCGTGCTGTGTTAAAGCCCACTGCTCTTGCTTAGGCAGGCAATGTCACACAGCAGCCTTCTGTCGACAGAACCGAATCCATATCAATGGGACCTCAAGAAAACCAAATGGAAGTAAAGAGCTAAATAGAACAGCTCACAGAATGCCCGTCTTGTCAACACAGAGAGGAGCTCAAGCTACTTTAGCCTTACTGTGTTCTATCCCTTCCTGCAATTTTGTAGCTTGCATCGTGCACCACTGTCTCTGTGCCCATTACTTTCAATATCAACATGCACACATTCTCCTAACTGAAAAAGAATTTCATGTTCTAAGAGTTAAAATTCCCAAACATGGGTGCTGCAAACGTTGACAGAAATCCACATGCAACTCTTGGTCCACCTAAAAGACACACACACACTAATGCAATTGGGCAACCCCACCCCCATGGAAGCCTTCCATCGCCTGTTCTGGGTCGATGAGTTGCACCACCCTATTGAGCAGCAGGGCCTCAAACTGGCCTCATGGAAATTGAGTAGGATGACACCCACCGTGAATGTTCTGACCCCGAACTGCTGGGCAATGGAGCTAAGAAACATTTGCTCCTGACATAACCTCCCACTCACTACCCGTCTCCCCCACCAAAAGCCTGGTGGACCAGCCAGGTCTTACACTGTCGATGGAAGGAGGGGAAAGGTCCTGGGACAGACTAACCTTCACCGGGAGGTAGTTCCACAGCCTCCGGGTGGCCACTGAGAATGCCTCTCCATGGTCGCCACCCGTGACACCTGGCGGACCTCGAGGAGGGTGCTCCCAGAAGACTGCAGGATCCAGAACCCAGGAATTGAGGAGGTCCCCACAGGTAGGTGGGGCCCAGATCGTGTAGGGCTTTATAGGTCAAAACTAACACCTTGAATTGGGCCCAGAAGACTATAGGCAGCCAGTGCAATGAATGGAGCACCAGTGTTATGTGCTCTCAGTGCCCCATCCCTGCAAGGAGACAGGCTGCCGCATTTTGCACCAGTTGCGGTCTCCGAACCATCAGCAAGGGTAGCCCCACACAGAGTGTGTTGCAGTAGTCCAGTCTTGAGATGATGAAGGCATGGATGATAGTGGCCAGGTCAGAGGCTAAGATATATGGCTGAAGCCGACATATGAGATGTAATTGACAAAAGGCACTCCTCGCCACTGCTGTCACCTGAGCATCCAGGCGAAGCCATGAGTTGAGGAGCACCCCCAGACTCTGAACCTTAAAGGGCTAGGAAAGGACAAACTCCATCAGTGATGGGAGTCACCAGCTCCCCAGCCTCTTCCACCAGCATCACCTCCATCTCGTCAGGATTCAACTTCAGAAGACTCGCCCTCATCCAGTCCCCCACAACTGCAAGACACCGGGTAGGCACCGACACTGCTGGGCCTGGGTCAGCTGAAAAAGAGAGGTAACATCATCAGCATATTGATGACACTGAACATCAACCCTCCTCACGACCTCCCCCAAAGACTGCATATGCATGTTGAACAAAAGAGGGGACAGAATAGAACCTTGCGGAAATACACGCATGAGGTCCCGGGAGGATGAAGAATGGTCCCCCCAGCATCACTCACTGAGTCATCCAGGACAGGAAAGAGCAGAACCATTGAAGAACGATTCCACCCACTCCAGTCCAGTCCCGCAAGTGGGCCACCAACATCTCATGATCAACCATGTCAAAAGCAGCTGACAGATATAAGCAGATCAATAAGGTCAATTTGGCCCTGATCCAATTCACGGCAAAGGTCGTCAACCAAAGCCACAAGTTCAGTCTCAGTGCCAAAACGAAACTGTGAGGGATCAAGAAAACCGATGCAGTCCAGATGCCCCTGAAGGTGCAGAACCACCACCCATTCAATAACCTTCCCTAAAAAGGGAAGGTTAGAGACAGGCTGACAGCTGGCAAGTGAGTCAACATCAAGCAATGGCTTCTTGAGCAGAGGTTGCACCACATCCTCCTTAAGGCACCCTGAAACTCTGCCCTCCCGAAGGAAGGCATTGATCACCCCAGCCATCAGTGGCCCCAATGTCTCCTGGCTGGCCTTGACCAACCAGGATGGGCATGGATCTAATTCACAAGCTGTGTCTCTAACTGCCCCAAGGACATCCCCCACATCAGCAGATGATACCCACTCAAATTGATCCCACTAAACTGGACAAGGTAGGGTATCCATTACCTTTGGTTCTCCTACCACCACAAGTGCAGTATCAAAGTCATGGTGAATGTAAGCAACTTGATCCACGGAATAGTCAATAAACATGTCACAGCAAGTACTGGAAGACTCCAGCTCCAGGTGGAGGGAGACCGGACTGACCCTCATCACCCAGAAAAGCTCAGCTGGACAAAACTTTGCAGATGTTATGAGAGCAGCAAAGAACCTCTTATTTGTTGCCCGCACAGCCGCAACATAGAGTGTGACATCACCTTCACTCTAATTGCCTCCCTTCCTGCTTCAGCCACCGTCGGTCCTCTGTAAACCATGAGGACCTGTGTTGCCGATGCCCAGGGAGTGGATGCCTAGGAGCCGTCAGGTCAATGGCTTCAGTCAGCAAAGTGTTCCAAAGAGCCGTGAGACCATTGAGGGAATGCCCGTCAAGGTCAGAGGGTAACTCCTGAAGAGCGTTCTGGAACCTTTCCAGTTCCATAAGTCTCTGGGAATGGACCAACTGAACTGGCCCATCTTTCCAAGGACTGACATGCATCAGGAGACCAGCCTGCAGGAGATAATGATCCGTCCATTACAGCAATACGTCCCCCACCTTAAGGCCAGTGCAAAAAAACAGGTCCAGGGTATGTTCCCCCTCATTCATTAGGACTCGCACAACCTGAGACAGGTCTATGGTTGCCATGGCGGCCATGAACTCATGCTCCGCCCCCCCACCCCCAAGACCAGTGTCAGCATGAATATTGAAGTCCCCCAAGACCACTGTCCTCGGGGACCGCAAGACCACCTCCGATGCCAGCTCTGCTAGAGCATGCAGAGATGCTGCCATACAGGTAGGTGCATGGTATACTAGCAGCATCCCCAATCTGTCTCCGACCAAATCAACCACAAGATGGAGACCCTCAATACCAGGCAAAATTTGCACCAGATACCTCCTCATGGACCAGGTCTCCCTAAAAATAATGACTACACCGCACCTACCCCCATCCCTCAGGCCGTGGCTGTTGCTGTATGAAGTACCCGACTGGAAGAAGTTCTGCCAAAATTGGCCCTGACTCAGTGTCCAGCCAGGTCTTCATAATACACATGTGGTTGGCCGCCTGGTCCAGGATTAACTCCCAGACCATAGTTGACTTATTCACATCTGTCCTCACATTTAACAGCATCAAAACCAGGCCTGGGGCCCCCGGACCTTGAGCCACCTAACCACTTGCCTGGGGGCGGTGAAGGGAGAAGACACCAAGTGCTTCTCCAACCTCGTGGGCCAAACAAAGCCTTCAGGGGGATCATAATTACCCTGGTCCATCACGACCCCGATGGTCATGACCCTCCCCCAGCCAGCGCCCCCCGGATCGTGGCCTCTGCGGCCCTCCTTCCAGGCAGCTGAAGAAGACCTCCACAAACCCCCTGTGCCCAGGATACATAGCAACCCACCATGGGGAACCCCCTCTCTTACTGGGGAAAAAAAATTCCCATCCACCCTAACCCAATCCCCCCGTCCCCTCCTCTCACCAGGGGGATTGATCTGTGCCAACTCCCTTCTGCTTTCCCCTTTTCTTGCTGTGGTCGCCGTGGGGTGTGAACTTTGCTCCCTGCAGCTGGCTTTCAGCGGGTCATGCTTCCTTCCCTTCTCCCCTGCTGTCCCAGAGTACTGTGGAGGTCCAGGGCAGTGACTGCTGCCCCTTCTTTTGCCATGTCTATACGCTATGGCAAGGGACGGAGCCACCTGCCAACATGTTTATCTTATTCCTCCACGCTACCTGGGGCATGTGGAGAGTGGGATAGCTCTTGGCCCGCCTGAGTTGGGCCTCCATGTTTGTTCTGTGCTGCCCACCGACCCAGGGAGTGCCGGTTGCGGTTGTTCACCCCGGGGCAGGGCAGGGAGGCACCTCATGGCCTCAGGTCTGTTTACACCCAGTGAGTCATTCCTACGGTGTTGAAAAGCAGCCCAACTCAATGCTATGTGCAGATCAATTTACAGCATAGAGTGGTATGGTATGATCATTGGCTGAGAAAAATGATTTTGATGATGTATCGGATGATCGCAATGTGGGTGCTCTGACTGGAGGTGGAGGCCCCCACAGTGGGAAGAAGTGTTGTCCAGTGGTTATATATTGGTGCTCTGGGATTTGACACAGCTCAGTTTCCATCTGTGCCACAGACTTCACGTGGGACTTTGGGCAAGTCCTTTAGCCTCTCTGCATCAAACTACGATCTGTGAAATAGGGATAATAGCAACTCCCTACTTCACAGATGTATTGTGAGATTTAGGCCTCAGTCCAAATTTGCAAGCACACGTTACGCATGTGCATGGATCAAAGCTACCCTTGTGTGTGTGTGTGTGTGTGTGTAAGGATGGGCGAACACGGTTCGAAAGTTCAGAATTCAGCCGAACTCCATCTGTTTGGTCGACCGAACCGAATTTCCAAACTCGAATTTCAAACCGAATTTCCAAACTCCGTTCTGTTCGCCCATCCCTAGTGGCAACAAACACACCAAAAAACCTGGTTTTGAATGGCCGAACTTAGTTCGGAATTCGACCGAACTCGGTCTGTTCGGTTGACCAAACCGAACTTCCGAACTGAACTCAAATTTTAAACCGAATCGAACCGGACCGAATTTCCAAACTCGAATTTTAAACTGAACTGAATTTCCTAACTCCGTTCTATTCGCCCATCGCTCTGTGGGTGTGTGGGGGTGGGGGTGGGTGTGTGTGTGTGTGTATACACAGCGTGTGTGCACATAGTGCCCCAGGCAAAGTCCCCTGCCTTCTAACCATGCCACCACCTGCATCCACTGCTGAAGCCCTGACTCTCTCTCTGTCAAGTGGGAGTGTGAGAGACTTTTCCCAGGGCATTATGCACATGCACACTGTGCACACTTAAAAGGGTAGATGTGGTCCATGTGGCTCTTGGATCGAGGCCTAAGTTCATTACGAACTGTGAGGAGGAGATACGATAGTAATAGAGCAGCAAAGTATAAATCACAATTATTAAAATAAAATCACATTATAACATGGTTGAGTCACAAACAAACCTGTCCATTGGTTGCTTAGGGTGTAGTCACTGAAGCCACGAGGTGGATATAGTGACTAGAAAGTGACTCATTGCTCATTCATACAAAGCTTAAATGAATACTTCATTTAGCACCCACAGATAATACCTGCATTTTTTAGTACTCCACTGAGTACTCAACAGTAGGGGCGGGAAACCGGTAGAATCCGGTATCCGATAATGCCGGTATCGGGCGTACCGGCATTATCGGATTCGGCCCGGTAATCCGGCCCCGGTACCGGATTTCAGTGTACCGGGTTTTTTTACATTGCAGCCATTTTTAAATGGCTGCAATGTAAAAAAAATTAAAGCCCCAGCCAAACAGTTTCAAAAAAAAAAAACCCTCCCCGAGTCCAGGCTGCGCGGGTGGAAGGGGGGACACCCCCCACCCACCCTGCCCAGCCTGGCTTTTTGTTGTAAAAGATAGAAGAGCAACAGAGTGAGACCCCGAGGCGAGCCCCCCCCCCAGCACCAGCGGCCGCGGCGTCCCCGCAGCCGCAGGTAAGTATGACCCGATCCCTGGGGGGGGTGGGGGTGTTTAACACCCCCACCCCCCCCAGGGATCACCCCTACAGCGCGCTTGCCGCTTACCTTGGGGAGCTCCGGCGGCGGCGGGCGGCCCGGCGGCTTCAGCGCCGGCTGTGGCTGCCGGCTTCAGGACGCTCTAGGCCTTCCGGTGCACTTCCGGGTTTCACCGGAAGGCCTAGAACGTCCTGAAGCCGGCAGCCACAGCCGGCGCTGAAGCCGCCGGGCCGCCCGCCGCCGCCGGAGCTCCCCAAGGTAAGCGGCAAGCGCGCTGTAGGGGTGATCCCTGGGGGGGGGTGGGGGTGTTAAACACCCCCACCCCCCCCAGGGATCGGGTCATACTTACCTGCGGCTGCGGGGACGCCGCGGCCGCTGGTGCTGGGGGGGGGGCTCGCCTCGGGGTCTCACTCTGTTGCTCTTCTATCTTTTACAACAAAAAGCCAGGCTGGGCAGGGTGGGTGGGGGGTGTCCCCCCTTCCACCCACGCAGCCTGGGAGGGGGAGGGAATTAATTTTAATTTATTGCATTGGTTTCAATGGGGACACAGCGCCCCATTGGAACCAATGCAATAAATCCGGTACCGGTATACCGGATTTAATCCGGGAATCCGGGTTTTGTGAAACCGGTAACCAGTAAAATCCAGTGTACCGGTAATGGGACCGGACCCGTCCCTACTCAACAGGCTACCTACATACCAATTGGGTACCCAGATACCCCGCAAATTGCTAACTTCCATTACCAACCTTTTGATTTTCTGATCAGTATATCGAGACGGAAAACAAAAAAATCAGGACCAAAAGTTGGGACCAGAAGCCAACTTTCTGGCACCAGAATTCAACTTTCCAGGACAAAAAATCAAAAACCTAGGTGCCGAAAGTAAAAAAAATGGCGACTGGACATTGACATTTCAGGACTGGGACGATTCTGGGATACTGAGTTTACAAAGAAGGCCGCAATGGGGTGCCAGTGGGTGCCCGATGTTGTTGGGTCAATTTGGTACTGGAAATTCATTGGGTGTACCTTTTTTTTGCAAGTACTCGTTTCAGCACTACACAACACTATTTTAGCACAGGTAGTGGAACAACTCCACCTTCTGAGTGTTGTGTGAAACTTTTACCACCACTAGGGATGGGCGAACAGAATGAAGTTTGGATGTTCAGATGTTCGGTCGTCCGGTTCGAAACCCGAGTTCGGGTTCGATGGTTCGGTTCAGCTGAGTTCGGGTTGGCTGAACAGTAAAAAATAGCACTATCAAAACCAAAACTTAACCGAAACCAAAACTTGCAAATTTTTTTGCCTGAAAAGACGTTCTTCCTGCCCCTAAACTCATTCGAACACAACCAAACTGTTCGGTCATTCGAGAGTTCGGTTTGGACTTCCGAACAGACTGAGTTCGGTCCAAACTCCGAACATCCGAACCGTGTTCTCCCATCCTTAACCACCACTTCCTGTGTTCCTTGACAATCCATAGGCCTCTGCCATCTGATACAAGGGTTGGGCCATTGAAACGCAGGTTAATCAGCAACTGTGTGAATGCATTACTTGATTTTAATTTATTTCCAGAAAACCTGAACATTTCAGTTTTTAGAAATGTTAATTTTGGCTTTTGATCATTCTCGGTTGTTGAAAACAAAAATAAAGCCAAAAAATCAAACTGGCAGTTTTCAATACATCTGGAAAATTTCAGTGGAACTGCTTTCATCCTGAAAATTTTGATCCCACAGTGCTATTTCTGACTGATAGACATTTTGATCAGAAAATTTCAGCCCACAGAACTCCCGGATAAAACCAGTATACATGAGATCACAGTGGTTAAAATTTGTGTTTTGGAAATTTATGTTCCCTGTTATTACTAGGTTTGTGAGTTTAGAACAGTTAAATAGCTAAGAGCTTGCCTTGCTGCTGTTCAGCGGTGCTGATCAGATATTTATTAAACTCATTCGTGCTATCTCCTACAGAAGCTTGCTTCCTTCTTGTGATTTCATTCATTTGCCTCAGGTGTAAATGTGTAGTACTAGTGCTTTCCCAGTGTATACAACTTTACAGAAGAAATCCACGTAATAATCCAAATAGTTTCAGATTAGTTCGACAAGCACTTTCTTACTTTCTAGCACTGGTAATCCTACCCTTTAACTTTCCAAGCCGTTATGATCTCTGACAACACAAGGGCTAGCAGGAAAAGATATGTACCCCTTTATTTAAGAGCTATTCCTGAGCTAATCTTATTGCAAAGACCTTTGTAAAATGTCCACTGCAGGCCATGGGGATGCATCTTAAAATCATACCAAGAAAGGGTTAATTTTTTTGTATGGACCGACTTCAGGCTCATTCACAAAACACCATTGCCCCTAGCAAACTTGCCACTTGCTCCTTAATCTATGTTGTTCTTGTCCAGTAGCAATGCATGATTCACACAGATGTTTCCCCCTTAATTTCATTGCCCACCTGTTGGATGGAGTGGCAGAGAAAAAGGGATCATCAAAGAGCAGAAGAAGCAGAAGGGACACGCCCCCCCCAGCCCTAAGCGGGGGGGTAAGTTTGTGGCTGCCCTCCCCTGAACAGGGTGCCGGGCGGGGAGGGGGCAGGGGTTTCCTTTGTCCTCCCTCACCTGCCTATTGAGCAATGGCACCGGTGGGCCAATGGGGGGGGAGAGGAAGGGCACTTGGGTTGGGGGCGTAGACCTGGGCCAGCCAGGTGCCTCCTCCTCTCTTCAATCCCGGCGGCTGCTCGCCTCTATTGGCTAGGGCACAGCGGTATGCATTGGGAGCTGATACTTTTGCTCCTCGGCAGGGCCGATTGATTTGGGCCACCTGCCATCCTGATCATCCATCTGGGGGAGAATGACTTATGTTTGCGCAGCGCATGGGACCTCACAGGCGCAATGAAGTTTGACATCTCCGGATTGGCAGCTCGGTGGCCACGAACATGCATTTGGTGGTCTGATTTGCTTGCCCGCAGGGTTTGGTGGTATGCCAACACACCAGGCAAGATTGAGCGTGCCAAACGCAAAATCAATAGGGCCATGTGGGCGTTCATAAGGCGTTTGGAGGGCACGAACGGATTGTGAGCCAGCACACCGACCTCTTCCTACGCGATGGCGTACATTTATCGGTTCAGGGGAACACTTTCTGGTTGGAAGACTTGCGGGCTGCCATACATGTGCATTTTGGGGTACCTGTGTGGGGGAAAGGGGTGGAGTAGTGCTGCCTCCCCCCTTTTCATGGCGGTTAGCGGGGTAGGAACCATGCTGTGGNTGGGGGAAAGGGGTGGAGTAGTGCTGCCTCCCCCCTTTTCATGGCGGTTAGCGGGGTAGGAACCATGCTGTGGTAAGGCTCCCTATGAGCTGAGGGGTCGTGCTTGTACCCATTACCACCTGCGGAGCGGGGGGTCGTAAGGCCGGGGCCCCAGCCCAGGCTTGGAACAGCTGGATTGGGGCGGATAACCGGGCTTGACCCAAGGGGAGGGTGAATTTGAAGGGTCGATTCACCCGGGCAGGGAGGGTGAGATTTAGCTCAACCCCCCCTTTGGCCTGTTTTTTGTAGCATAGCTCCTACCCGCTATTATGCACACAGGTTGTTAACTTACACATATGAGAAATACAACCATAGTAATGTTGTAATAAAGTTGCAGCCAAGGCCTTTTAACCCCAGAGCATGTCTCTGTCTGTTCATGTGGGGCGTGTCCGTGTCGGCTGAGTGGGATGGCTACAGAGCTCCCAGCTCCCTGCGTAGATACCCTGGCAGCCTCCACATGCTCCCAAAGCCATGGACCATGGGGGAGAGGGAAGCGCACTGGAGACCTCTGATATTGACATGTCCCGGCCGAGCTCTGGGGAACCCGAGCTCCCCAGCACTCCCGGCTAGTAAAGGCCGTTTCTCTGCCCACAGTGCCTCTGACGGCAGGCAGACCCCTCAGCTGGCTGCTGCCGTTCATACGGGCTGGGGATGCGCGGGCACCTGTCTCCACACACCGTTCTGCCTGCCCCTGCACAGAGCACGCCGACTTTTTCACCACTGCTCCATGAGCGGTCATGAGTAGTAGGTGCTGTGTGGGTCACAGGAGTGTGCAACACACACACACCCCACACGCCTTCCGACAGGCACTCAGGTCGGTGGGAGTGGTAGCGTCTCATCTAAAAATGGCCAAACACTCACCAGCACAAGCCCCAGCCTGGAGTCCATGTGGCTGGAAGGGAAAGGGGCACGCGCCTGCTCTTAAAGGGGTACCTATCTTTTCCTGCTAACCCATGTGTTGTCAGAAATCATAACGGCTTGGAAAGTTAAAAGGTAGGATTACCAGTGCTGGAAAGTAAGACAGTGCTTGTTGTCTGACCAATCTGAAACAATTTGGATTATTTCGTGGATTTCTTCTTTCAGGTTGCATACACTGGGCAGGCACTATCTCTACATAATGCTGAGACACTAGTGCTATAGTGCTACAGAGTCTGACCAACGTCTGAGAGGCTTGGATAGAGAGAGAGTTCCTGACCTAGACTGGCCTCATTGGGATCAGTCAGGTCCTGTCGTATTTGGGTTGGGTCACAGGCCTCTACTCCAGAACATTGCATGCAGGGATATCATAGGTACATTCTTCCAAGGCTTTGATTTGTGGGAAATCTCACAGAGAGGTAGAAACGGGCCGCTAAACTGCAGGGAACTACGTAGCTGTCCGAATGCATTGAGACTGACCAAGACAAACACAGATTAAGGAATATGTGGTAATGTTTCAATGGGAGAGGGTGTCGTGTGAATGAAGTACAGGTTGGGATTTTCAGCATTGCCTTTTTTCTACTCATATGGCAAAATGCCCAGGAAGCTCAACTGAAGCAGAATCAGACTCAAACTGAGCACGTCTGAAGACTGTATCCACAGATGTTTACCCTTCCTTTTCACATCACCTTTTAAAACAGATCTCAGCTATGGGAAAATCTAGCTGATATTAGTATCAGATTCTCTGGAAGTGCCGGGCTGCCTCAAGGAGGTGGTGGTGCAGCCTCTGCTCAAGAAGCCATCGCTTGACGTTGACTCCCTTGCCAGTTATTGGCCTGTCACTAACCTTCCCTTTTTAGGGAAGGTTATTGAATGGTAGTGGCCCAGCAGCTGCAGGGGCATCTGGATTGCATTGGTTTTGATTCCTTCCAGTTGGGATTTTGTCCGGGATATGGCACCAAGACTGCACTCGTGGCCTTGACGGATGACCTGCTCCGAGAGTTAGACTGGGGTCGGTTGACCCTGTTGGTGGTGTTTGATACTGTTGACCATGAGATGTTGGTGACGCACCTGTGGGACTGTGCAGGAGTGGGAGGGACTGTTCTTGAATGGTTCCGCTTATTCCTAGCAGCAAGAACTCAGCGAGTGGTACTTGGAGAATGTTTTTCATCGTACCGAGACCTCGCGTGTGGTGTCCCCTCTCCTGTTCAACATGTATATGCAGCCACTCGGTGAGGTGATCAGGAGGTTCGACGTGTGGTATCATCAATATGCGAATGACACCCAGGCCCTGCAGTCCCAGTGCTTACCCGGTGTCTGACAGCTGTGGGGGACTGGATGAGGGCCAACCAACTGAGGTTGAATCCTGATAAGACAGAGGTGATGCTGGTGGGTGAGGTGATGGGGCTAACAGCCCCCGTTGTGGACAGGGTCTGTTCTGCATTGGTTCCTCAAATGCAGAGTCTGGGGGTGTTCCTCGATGCACAGCTCTGCCTGGATGTCCAGGTGGAGGCTGTGGTGAGGAGTGCCTTTCGACAATTACATCAGGTATGGCGGCTCCGGCCGTATGTTTCAGACTCTGACCTGGCCACCCTCATCCATGCTTTTATCACCTCTAGACTAGACTATGGTAATGCGCTCTACGTGGGGCTACCCAGTACAACAGCTCAGAGGCTGCAGCTAGTGCAGAATGTGGCAGCCCATCTCTTAGTGGGATTGGGCCGCCGGGAGCACATAACACCAGTGCTCCGTGTTCTGCACTAGCTGCTGATATCATTCTGGGCCCGCTTTGATCTATAAAGCCCTAAAAGGTCTCCTGCGGGACCGCCTCACCTCCCGGGTTCTGGATCGACCCCTGCGCTCGTCCGGGGGTGCCCTGCTTGAGGTCCCCCGAGTCTTCCAGGGGGCCACACAGGAGAGGGCATTCTCGGTGGCCATGCCTCTGCTGTGTAACTCCCTTCCGGCGTGCGTGCAACTGGCACCAGACCTCCCATTTTTTGGGAAAAGTTGTAAGACCTGGCTGTTCCGCCAGGTGTTTGGTGGGGGAGTGGGGTGAAGGGGTGGTGGTGGTAAATGTCACCCTTCTTTTGGCAGTTTTTAAAAACATTTTATATTGAATTTTATTTGTGTTTTTATATTGTAAGTCACCCCGGGCTGCCTGGTGGCAGGCGGGGTGGGATATTAAATTGAAAAATAAATATTTGTCATGTGTAAAAGCAGCCTAAAGGAGCTAATTATTTGTAAAGTGACTGATTTGTTACTTCATGTGTTGTCACTGGTCCTGATCACATTTGGCATATTAAAAACCCAAGCTGTTTCATACAGTTGATAGATGCCCACCGTTTTCCCATTGCCCTTACAAAGTTCATGATGCTCTTCAGGATACCCATTTCCCGTTCTTTTGCAGATTTGAGTGAGCATGACAAGAAGGGAAACCAGACTTGCAAGACAATATTACAGCTCTTCCTTTGAATGAATATGCACAGCCCAACCGCAAGCTGACGTTGAACTCAGAACCGAACCTGATCATTTCCTGTTCTGGATTCCCTGCTAATTGTGGAATTATAATCTGGAAGTGAAGTAGCATTTAACTATCTGGGTTTCTGGCAACTGGGATGCTTTTTAACATCACTATGCAGGGTGTCTGCAGACTCATGGAATCGTAAACAGACGTCGGTGCTGAAAATAGGTCATTTGAGATCATCTGGTCCAGTGGCTCTCATGGTGGGGGTAGCCCCCCCCCAACGGGAGTGCAAATGTATCCAGTGGAGAGGGGGCATGAGAAGGGGTGCTGCTGCCTAGGATCTACCTAGGGTTTCCATTTGGGTTGGAGGTAAAGGTTACAATTGCAAATATTGGATGTTGTTTACTTGCCTTATAATGAAGCATGAGAGAAGCTTGTTATTTTTACAAATAGAATAAATGCTTAATTTTAGATCAGGGTAATCAAGATGTTGATCACAAGTGCCAACATCCTGGATGTGCCCCAGCTCCCCAGAAAACGGATGGGGTGGAGGAATGGGGACCTCTGCCCTTTCAGCATTGCCGCACCCCTTTCTAAGGGATGGGACAGTTTTTGATTATGGCCAGAGAGTCCTGAGTCTTAGGCCTTTTTTCCACGGACAGGGATGGGTGTGCAACTGCAGTGGCTGGAGCTGGGTGTGTGTCCTTTTCCACGAGCACACACTCATCTCCACCCACGGAGCCACCTCTGTGTTTTTTTAAATGTCTCCGTGGGTGGGTGATGAGTGTGCGTCCATGGAAAAGGGTGCATGCCCACTTCCACCCACCGTGACTGCTCACTCATCCCCCCCCACCTCCAGACCATTTGCACGCGCCACCCCCACACCCAGCAGGAGGGGGGGAGGGGCGTCCATGCAAAAACGGCCTTAGAGAAAGAGTAGGATATAAATGAATTTAAATAAATAAATGTGGGTGAAATTTTGGGGTGGAGGGTTGATTCCACGCCATCAATTCTGCTCCCTACCTACAGGAGCGGAATTGATGACACACTTCTAGATCCACTCTGACTGAGCTACGGAAAATGTTCAAAATGGTAGCAGCCTCACTCACATTGGTAACGAACAATTCCCTCCTTCTGTCAGGAACCCAGTGGATAAATCCATCGTCTGGGGCTAGCACGACATTAGAAACCAGGAAGTTAATGCTGAAATCAGAGTTAGGGGAACAAGGGAATTCAGGAGCAAGATAATCATGAAAATGGGGGGCGCTCATTTGCTGAAGGGGGCAAGAAGAATCCATGCGATGGTATCTCCCCCATCACCTCCATCATGCTCTACGTGTGTATCTAGTAAAGGGCTGGTTGATTTTTGGAGAGCGAGTGAATGCCTAGAGCAAAATTAAAAAGCTGTTGCTCTAATTTTTCTCTTCACTTTCGAATTCTCCATTGGCTTTAATTAAGTGTCTGAATTAAGATTTCTAGGCAAACACAATTGGAGGTTGGGTTCCCCCCCCCCAAATGAAGGCAAGCTTGCTCACCAGGTGGACTTCTTCCCTCAGGTGCTCACTGCTTGAAAACAGACAATCCACATAGGCGTCTCTGCAGGCAGTAGTGACTCTACGGGGGGAGGTGAGGAGATGCCCTCCCCCACAACTGTGTTGCGAGAAGATGTTTAGGCTTCTGTGAGCATTTGAAGGACATGAGCAGCAAGTAGGGAGGGAAATGGTTGAGGGTGGATCAAAGAAGTGGAGACAATGATGGAATGAAATTGAGCTGGGAATCAGGACAAATGTCTTGAATGCAAGAAAGGGGACTTTTAGACAGGCCCAGGGAGAGCCACCCCTGGATCTGCTCTGGCAGTGGGTTGAAATGGAGCCCGCCACCCCTATCCACCGCACTCCACCCGCGCAACTCCCTCCCTCTTGCCATAGAGCTGCAGGTGGATCGGCAGTTGCTTTATGGCCATTGTCCAGGCAACCCGCAGCCGGGAGTGGAGCTGCGGTGACCATCTGTTGTCTAGCCGCTCCACTCACGGTGCTTGAGGATATTCTGGAGCACCGCGAGCAGAGGTGGCCCAGAGCAGGCAGCACCTGCTCCACTTCTTCTCTGCCGCACCCCAGGGTGGCCCCGTCTTTACATGGACGGGCCTCCCAGGGGTGGAGCAGAGTATGAGCAGAGCAGGTGTCCACCTAAAGGAACCCAATGAAGTAGTCTCCTTATGGGAAGGAAACAGCAATGGAAACTTCATTGCGTGAAACGTTTCAAAAGGCCTTTCAGGATACTCACTGCGTCCTGTGTTCATGGGTATAACAATGAGATGGGGGGAGGAGAGACACACTCGGGGTGCTGAGGGGCATGTTGGGGCAGGGTGTATAAATCCTGCCAGGACCGAACCCTAGAGTAAGAGCTGAGTCTTGGCAGATTGAAAAGGCTGGACTCAGGATGACTGCTGGCTCTTTAAGAACCCAAGTGTGTAAACTCTAAGTAGGTCAACCAAGAGGCTGCAGTTGGGGAAAAAGCCTCTGTCGACTATAAAGGGTCTAAAACTCTGAGTGAGTGGCTGTCTGGACAGAGACTGGAAAGGCGAGCTCCACTAAGGCAGAAGGAACAGAGCCCGCCTATACTCGGGCAAAGGGACCAAGGTTGCATCCCCAGCCTGCAAGCCAGAAGAGCTATCTGAAGAGTGACAACGCCAACCTGGAGATAGACCCACAGCCCTGTGGGTCTATTTCTATATTCGAATCCAGGAGGTGTTACTGTCTCGGGACCCACCTTAGTTGGGAGAAGCCTGGGCTGAGTGTAGGCGTGATGGAGGCTAGACATTAAAAGCCCGTGTGCGGTTGGAACTGGCCCAGACTCAAAAGCACAAGGGGGCAGAGGCTGGTTTATGAGCAACTCATAAGAGGAGGAGCGACGCGGGCGGTTGCTGCAACATTGGAAAGGGGTGGGAAAGCCCTTCTGCCCCATTCTTTTCCAATGGGTCTATTCCCCTTTCCAAGTATCCTGACATGCCAATGCTTCAAAGGGGGAGTGACCACATCAGAAATGGGTGAGGAAGAAGGGCTTTCCTGCCCTCTTCTGATGGAGCCCGGCTCTCTTTCTGAACATCAGGATGGTTGCAACCCTTAGAAAAGGACATGACCAAGTGAAGGGGTTCTCCTGCCTCTTCCCTAGTCTTCACCCGGCGTTTCCAACATGTCCCTTTCCTTGGCCAGAAGGGTGGCCCCAGGGGTTGGAGCCACATCTCCTTGCCCCCCTCCAAACACCCGGGCAGCGTACACGTGAGTTGAGGGGACATTCTATTCCTCTTGATTCTGACATAATTCCCACTTAGCTGAATGGCTCAGATAGCGGACTCCCCGCAAATTTTCTTTAGCTTTGGAAAATATGCTAGGAAAGGGCTGAAACTTGCCCTCGCGAATCTGGCTAGAATTGTGTTCTCACCGAGATTTGTGAGAATGAGAATGGGTCAAAAAGATTCTCGACCCGTTCTTGCACTAAACTCACGCTGCCGAAAACCAGCTCTGCGCATGTGCAAAATGGCCACCATGCTCATTCTCTGCATGCGCAGCTCTGGTGGCCATGTTGTGAATGCACGAAGCATTTTTAGGGTTTTGAGAATCTCACAAGATTGTCAAGAACCCTCAAAAAAGCTCTGCACGTGCGCAAAATAGTGGCCAGAGTGTGTCTTGCGAGAACACACTCTGTTCTCATTTCAGCCCTTAGCTCTGTTGAATTTTGCTTCTTTCATACCTCGCTCATTTTCCTTTCAATCAGTTCCTGCTCTTGGAGTTAAGGAACTAGGAGTTGATCCCTCATGTTCTAAATAAGCTAACGCCACTGGCGGGGCAGCCCCAGTCAGAGCAGGGACAGTCTGTCCTGCTTCTGCTCAGCCTCCACATCTGGTGGGTTGCCTTTAAATGGACAGCCCACCCAGGGGTGAGGTAGGGCAGGTGTCTGTGTGATGACACCCATTGAGAGGTCACTGTGAGATATAGAAACCAGGGCTGTTAGCATGGTTGCTCTAAGGCTTGGCTACTCAGCTAGACTACTAATGCTGCTGCAGCTTTAAAAAAAAAAAAAAGCACAGCTATTTAACTAGTGGGCAATATGCAAAGTCTTCATCTAATAGGTGAATTTTAAAAAGAAGCCAACTGTTGTTTCTGCAGCTCAGGTGTCAAAGCTTTGAAAAGGGAACCCAAAGATGAGACATTCTAGTTTAATTTGTGTGAGAGGATAGTGTGTGTGTGTAATTGGCTAAATGTATTTTTTAAACGTTTTGATTTTCAAAAGGCATTTCTAAAACTAGGGATTGGACAGGGAGTAAAGTTATCCTTCTCCTTTCCCCCAATTTGGGCTCTTGTTATCTAATGCTGCATGGGTGTGATAGCCACTGTTTTAACTGGTACCCAAGAACCACAGCAGAATAGAGATTATGACATAAATCATTGCAGCTTGAACTAAGGAAACAAAATTGATTCACATAATATCTATGAATCACAGAACCGGCAAAGTGATTGTTTTATATTTGCAAATATTATTTATATTTTTAAATAGTCCCTGATTGTTTGAATGATATCTGCATCCAAAACAAATATTTGAATATCCATTTATTTGGATAATCCGGTTTGGTATTGTTTTTTTTACTTAGTTTATTGCATTTGTTTTGATTTGGTTATTTCATTCAATTTCATATCTCAGTTCTTTCATTTTGGCTATTACACATATGCAATAGCACTGACAGAGAAGCCTGCAGGGAACATTGAAACTGACCACCTACCTGCTGAGCCTGTAGCTGTTGCGGGGGGGCTCTGGAGCTCCGCTCGTTGTGTCACCACCACCGCCGCTGCCGCCGCTGAATCCTGGTGCTGGGGCCGCCGCCGCCGCTTCTCGTCCCCGCCAGACACCTGCGGGGACAAAAACAGACAGAGTAAGGTTGGGGGCTAGGGGGGGGAATGCAGAGGGCAGCCACGTGGGCTGTCCTGTCCCCTCCCCCCCACCCAGAAGTAGCGGGGGCTTAAAGCCCCAAGGACAGCGGTGGAGCCGTAGGCTGCGGCCGCAGGCTCGCAGCCGAAGGGCCGCGGC
>QEPC01009246.1:1703695-1743350 GCA_003113815.1 Sphenodon punctatus
GGCTGTGGAACTCCCTTCCGGAGGAAGCTCGCCTGGCCCCAAGCCTTTTGACATTTCGGCGGAACTGTAAGACCTGGCTGTTTGCCCAGGCCTTTGGGAGGGAGGGTGGGGGGGTGATTTTAATCCCCCGCCTGTTTGTTTATTACTACTGTCTTTTAGCCCTGTTTTATTGATGCATTTTATATTTATATTTATATTTTAACTGTTTTAATTGTTTTTTATCATTGTTGTGAGCCGCCCCGAGCTGCATTGCAGGAGGGGGCGGGATACAAATCTATAAAATAAAATAAAATAAATAAATAATATAAACCAGGTAACCAACATACTGAAATGACTGAAACAACTTTACCAAAATACCAACACAACCAAACAACCATAAGCAAAATGGATATCAGAAAAAACAGAAATAAATACAGTTTGCATCCACTTTGTTGGACCCAAATTGAAACGGGTGAATTAATCAAATACAAAATTTGCCACAAATATTTGTGTCAGCTCTGGATGACACTCCCAGTGTCTCATTTGTCCCCCCCCCCAAGCAATTAATGAATCTACTCTCATTGCAACCCTATAAAGAAGGCATTGTTTTTATCTACCCAAAACACATGCAGGAATAAAGACAAAGAGAAATGAAGTAGCTCATTGCAAAAGCAGAAACAAATATACATTAAAAAATTTGCAAATACTATTTGGGTAATTATTTCAAGATATGAACTCCTATATTCATAGCCATTGTTTATTGTGAAATGGATCAGTATTCAGTAGTACTGTGTCATGTCAGTTGTTCATTGCCATGGTACTTTAGTACTCCGTACTTCAGTCTCTTTAGTAATTTGGTACTCTGGAATGGAGTCCTTCATTATAATGGGCTTGTGTCTTCATTTATTTTATTCACTTTGTTTTCCAGTATTTTGTTATTTTATTCTTTTTGTAACTTTCCAGTGCACCATATTACACAGATGGATTAATCAAATTCAGATATGCATTAAAAACTCAAGCCCCTTCAAATAGTACCATCAAAGACGTGAAGTATCGAATAACAAGTTATCAAATTATAAAAGAACATAATGAAAAAAGTAAACAAGGTTAACAAAGCACCAAATACCAAAATTACTAAAGTATTGGCGATGAACAGCTGAATTTGAAACCGAAATGAATTTTAGTAACAAATAGAGGAGATGCACAAATAAAGTAATGCACAAAGGAGGAAAACCCCAACTTTGTGTACACAAAGATGGGTTCTAAATGAGGAGTTACCTCTCAGGAAAAGTACCTTAGAGTCATTGGGGTTGATCCCATGCCCCTCCCACACTGCTGCATGCATGATCGCGCTCCCGTAGAAGTTAAGAAAGTAAGTGGGTAAGTTTTCACACACCAACGTGGAGCAATATGTTAGGGATAAGATCTGAAGAGCCAAGAATTGGGGTTCTAATAGGTGGGTATAATTTAAGTACACAAACACAATGCATCCCAATATACATTATTAATTTTCAGGTGGGAGGCCGACCGGAACGGCTCCTAAAGAAGTTAGGAAAGCGAGTGAGTAAATTGTCACACACCCCCAACATGGAGCAATATGTTAGAGAGAAGATTTGAAGAACCAGGAATCAGGATTCTAATAAAGGTAGGTGGGTGTAATGTATGTACACATGCACAGAGCACCCCAATATACATTATTAATATTCAGGTGGGAGACCGACCGGAATGGCTCCTAAAGAAGTTAGGAAAGCGAGTGAGTAAGTTGTCACACACACCCAACATGGAACATTATGTTAGGGATAAGATTTGAAGAACCAGGAATCAGGATTCTAATAAAGGTAGCTGGGTGTAATGTCTGTACACATGCACAGTGCACCCCAATATACATTATTAATATTCAGGTGGGAGACTGACCGGAACGGCTCCTGAAGAAGTTAAGGAAGTGAGTGGGTAAGTTGTCACACACACCAACATGGAACATTATGTTAGGGATAAGATTTAAGGTTGGCTGAAGAGCCAGGAATTGGTCCTAGAAGGATAGGTGGTTATAATGTCTGTACACATACAGAGTGCACCGCAATATACATTGATTTACAGGTGGGAGGCCGACCGGAACGGCTCCTGAAGAAGTTAAGAAAGCGAATGGGTAAGTTGTCACACACACCCGACATAGAGCAATATGTTAGAGAGAAGATCTGAAGAACCAGGAAACAGAGTTCTAATAAAGGTAGGTGGATGTAATGTCTGTACACATGCACAGAGCACCTCAATATACATTACTAATTTACAGGTGAGAGGCCGACCGGAACGGCCCCTTGAAGAACTTAAGAAAGCAAGTGGGTAAGTTGTCACACACCCAACATGGAGCAATATATTAGAGAGAAGATTTGAAGAACCAGGAATCAGGGTTCTAATAAAGGTAGGTGCATGTAATGTCTGTACACATGCACAGAGCACCCCAATATACATTACTAATTTTCAGGTGGGAGGCCGACCGGAACGGCTCCTGAAGAAGTTAAGGAAACGAGTAAGTTCTCTCACACACACCAACATGGAACAATATGTTAGGGATAAGATCTAAGGTTGGCTGAAGAACCAGGAGTCAGTCCTAAAAGGCAGCTGGTTATAATGTCTGTACACATGCAGAGTGCACCCCAATATACATTGATTTACAGGTGGGAGGCCGACCGGAACGGCTCCTGAAGAAGTTAAGAAAACGAGTGGGTAAGTTGTCAAACACACCAACATGGAACAATGTGTTAGGGATAAAATCTGAAGAGCCAGGAATCGGGTTTCTAATAAAGGTAGGTGGATATAATTTATTCAATTCAATTCAGTGTATTGTTATAAACAAGGGTGTAGTCATACGGCCATGACCCGAAGATCCAAAACCAGTTACATACGTAAGGAAACAAAATTTCTACATGAATTTTAAAATAATACTTACAACACAATAGCCTGGCTAACCCTAACCTTATTAACAAAACTCTTGAAGGCTTAAGTTCTTATTAAAATTAATGGATCTAAAGAGAAGGTAACTTAAAATTCAAAAAATGTTTCCTTTTTAAAAAAGTGAATAGCCTGACTCTTAAAAAAAGTATGAGTACAAAAGATGGATCAGAGACAGTAACCGCTTATCAGTTCCCATACCTTGGAGCTTCTGCCACAGTATACTTCGATCAATACTGTCGAATGCAGCTTTAAGATTTACAAACAAAACACAAATTGCAGTGTTGCGCATATAGAGATACTTATTGACTATGTGGGACAAGAGAAAACAATGATCTAAAGTCGAGCGAGTGGGACGAAATCCAACCTCCTCCTTGGCCAGCAAGGAATTCTTATAGGCCCAATCCTCCAACCTTCCCAGGAGGTATTTAGCAAAGAGCTTAGCAGTCGTGTCTATCCGGGAAATCATTAAAGATTTTGATGAAATGCTCCTGCCAAGTTGAACGGTCAATGGTACAGCCTAGGGAGTTAACCTCACCCCCATAGCGTTTATTAATTATAGTCCAGAATCTTCCATGGTCTCTTTTCTGGAGAACATCCTCCAATTCCAACCACAAAGCTCACTGATAATCAAGTGTTTTCTTTTTAAGAAGCTGCCTATATTGGAGTCTGCATGCCCCGTAGTCTTTAACTACCCTAGTCGACGTGTCTCTTTTCATTATCCTAGCAAACTGCAGATGGAGAATTATCTGACCCCATATACGTATCAGATGGGGTCAAACAGGGTTGCGTTTTGGCCCCCTTCCTTTTTAACCTCTTTATAAATGACATCGTGTATACGTTAGGAGAACAAGGACATTTCCCAGCGGTGGCCAGCCGAGTGGTGCCAATTCTGCTTTACGCAGATGATATGGCTATTCTCTCAAACTGCGGTTCATCCCCACTTTAGAAGTAAAGTGCTCTTAGCCAGTATTGTAGGGAGAATGATTTGTATGTAAATCAAGATAAGATCAAAGTAATGGTCTTTTCTAAGAGGCACAGCGCGTATCGTTGGCAGCTTAATGTTGAGCCTCTTTAGCAGGTGAATGAATATAAATATCTAGGCATTTGGTTTGCTTCAACTAGTCGGTGGAAGACGCACCTTGAGTCTATCAAACTCAAGGGAACTCGTTCCATCAATGAACTCCTTAAATTCTGGCGTGGTAATGGTGGGAAGCAGATTGACCCTATACTTAAGTTATTTAGGGAAAAACTATTACCTCAACTCCTATATGGAGCAGAAATATGGGGGCTTGGAAGTGATACAAAATAAACTGCTTAGAACCATATTGGGCACCCCGCGAGGTACTCCGGCTGTTCTTATGAGGGCTGAGGCGGGCGTTCTTCCTATTATATGGAAAATCAAATCCCAATTGACGGGGTATTGGCTTAGGTACACGTGGAAAGGGGACGGTTACGAGACTCTGCTTTCAGGAGCAGATGAATGTGTTAGCCCAGTATAAGTGGTTCCGAACGGTGGACAGGTGCTTAATTCAGACTGGCTACTCCACTATAAGCTTATATACTCAAGGAACCAAGCTAAGTTTCTGATCAGAGACAGGCTTGCAGATGTTGCACTGCTGACAGACAGAGAGGCCTTAGGGTCCCAACTTATAGCTCCATGGTACCCTTTTCTCAAAACGAACCCTGGTCCAGAGCCTTATTTGTTGGATCTAACTAACTTTTNGTAAGTTGTCACACACCCAACATGGAGCAATATATTAGAGAGAAGATTTGAAGAACCAGGAATCAGGGTTCTAATAAAGGTAGGTGCATGTAATGTCTGTACACATGCACAGAGCACCCCAATATACATTACTAATTTTCAGGTGGGAGGCCGACCGGAACGGCTCCTGAAGAAGTTAAGGAAACGAGTAAGTTCTCTCACACACACCAACATGGAACAATATGTTAGGGATAAGATCTAAGGTTGGCTGAAGAACCAGGAGTCAGTCCTAAAAGGCAGCTGGTTATAATGTCTGTACACATGCAGAGTGCACCCCAATATACATTGATTTACAGGTGGGAGGCCGACCGGAACGGCTCCTGAAGAAGTTAAGAAAACGAGTGGGTAAGTTGTCAAACACACCAACATGGAACAATGTGTTAGGGATAAAATCTGAAGAGCCAGGAATCGGGTTTCTAATAAAGGTAGGTGGATATAATTTATTCAATTCAATTCAGTGTATTGTTATAAACAAGGGTGTAGTCATACGGCCATGACCCGAAGATCCAAAACCAGTTACATACGTAAGGAAACAAAATTTCTACATGAATTTTAAAATAATACTTACAACACAATAGCCTGGCTAACCCTAACCTTATTAACAAAACTCTTGAAGGCTTAAGTTCTTATTAAAATTAATGGATCTAAAGAGAAGGTAACTTAAAATTCAAAAAATGTTTCCTTTTTAAAAAAGTGAATAGCCTGACTCTTAAAAAAAGTATGAGTACAAAAGATGGATCAGAGACAGTAACCGCTTATCAGTTCCCATACCTTGGAGCTTCTGCCACAGTATACTTCGATCAATACTGTCGAATGCAGCTTTAAGATTTACAAACAAAACACAAATTGCAGTGTTGCGCATATAGAGATACTTATTGACTATGTGGGACAAGAGAAAACAATGATCTAAAGTCGAGCGAGTGGGACGAAATCCAACCTCCTCCTTGGCCAGCAAGGAATTCTTATAGGCCCAATCCTCCAACCTTCCCAGGAGGTATTTAGCAAAGAGCTTAGCAGTCGTGTCTATCCGGGAAATCATTAAAGATTTTGATGAAATGCTCCTGCCAAGTTGAACGGTCAATGGTACAGCCTAGGGAGTTAACCTCACCCCCATAGCGTTTATTAATTATAGTCCAGAATCTTCCATGGTCTCTTTTCTGGAGAACATCCTCCAATTCCAACCACAAAGCTCACTGATAATCAAGTGTTTTCTTTTTAAGAAGCTGCCTATATTGGAGTCTGCATGCCCCGTAGTCTTTAACTACCCTAGTCGACGTGTCTCTTTTCATTATCCTAGCAAACTGCAGATGGAGAATTATCTGACCCCATATACGTATCAGATGGGGTCAAACAGGGTTGCGTTTTGGCCCCCTTCCTTTTTAACCTCTTTATAAATGACATCGTGTATACGTTAGGAGAACAAGGACATTTCCCAGCGGTGGCCAGCCGAGTGGTGCCAATTCTGCTTTACGCAGATGATATGGCTATTCTCTCAAACTGCGGTTCATCCCCACTTTAGAAGTAAAGTGCTCTTAGCCAGTATTGTAGGGAGAATGATTTGTATGTAAATCAAGATAAGATCAAAGTAATGGTCTTTTCTAAGAGGCACAGCGCGTATCGTTGGCAGCTTAATGTTGAGCCTCTTTAGCAGGTGAATGAATATAAATATCTAGGCATTTGGTTTGCTTCAACTAGTCGGTGGAAGACGCACCTTGAGTCTATCAAACTCAAGGGAACTCGTTCCATCAATGAACTCCTTAAATTCTGGCGTGGTAATGGTGGGAAGCAGATTGACCCTATACTTAAGTTATTTAGGGAAAAACTATTACCTCAACTCCTATATGGAGCAGAAATATGGGGGCTTGGAAGTGATACAAAATAAACTGCTTAGAACCATATTGGGCACCCCGCGAGGTACTCCGGCTGTTCTTATGAGGGCTGAGGCGGGCGTTCTTCCTATTATATGGAAAATCAAATCCCAATTGACGGGGTATTGGCTTAGGTACACGTGGAAAGGGGACGGTTACGAGACTCTGCTTTCAGGAGCAGATGAATGTGTTAGCCCAGTATAAGTGGTTCCGAACGGTGGACAGGTGCTTAATTCAGACTGGCTACTCCACTATAAGCTTATATACTCAAGGAACCAAGCTAAGTTTCTGATCAGAGACAGGCTTGCAGATGTTGCACTGCTGACAGACAGAGAGGCCTTAGGGTCCCAACTTATAGCTCCATGGTACCCTTTTCTCAAAACGAACCCTGGTCCAGAGCCTTATTTGTTGGATCTAACTAACTTTTAAGCTAGGAGAGCTTTGACTCTCCTTAGGTTCAACATGATGACCACTCAAGTTCTAGAAGGCCATTATCGGGGCATTCCAGCTGACCTCCGATTTTGCCTTTGTGCTCAGATGGAGGTGGAAAACCTTCCCCATTATCTTTTGTATTGCCCTTTGTCTGCTCAGATAAGGGAGGAGGCAATAGGTGTCCATCTTGCTGGAAAAGAGCATTGGAACTCTCTCCCTCTAATTATTTTCTTATTGGCAAATCCTGATAAACAGATCGTGAAGGAGATTGTTCTTTATGCCTTGAGATTGGAATTAAACAGGAGATCCTATTTTGCATCTAGTGCTATTTCCTCATGTTAAGTAGTAGAATCTGAACCTACTTGATCATATTTTATTTTCTTATTCATTTCATATTTATTTTTAAGATTTGTATTTAGTTGGCTTTATATAATTGTTCTCACACCAATTATCCTACCATGTTTTTATCTTAGGATATTTAGGACAGGTCTTGTCCCTAATATTTATATTGGAACTGTTATTTTATTTTATTTTTATATTGTCTGTGTTTTTTGTACTTTTGTTATGGCCATCAACTTAAACTATATGATTTGATTTTGATAAAAGCCTTCAATAAAAATATAATGACTGCCCAAGTAATTTCAGACAATTGATCATTTAATAGAATTATAGCCAATTCCGAGTTTGCTCTTCCCGGATAACTAGCTAAAATCAAATCTAGATACTGGGTTCTAAACTCATTGTAAATTTGGCACTCAAATTGCACATGGCTCACGGTTTCGACCTGTTCATGGTCAAAAGGACAGAGCCGGTCATTAAAGAGTACTGCTGTATGGCATCCTTCCAGAACCATGGTAGGAAGGGCGTTTAAACGAGCCAGTAGAAATTTGTTAGCAAGCCCTGGAGATAGTTTGTCCTGCCAATATCTGGCAGAATACCCAGTCTTGGGGAGAAGAACATAATATCTCCCCAGTGAAGGTGAGGCCCGAATTGCCGCCAAGTCCTCTTGATGAGCCATATCGTCTATTTGACTATATATTTCTGATTTGACCATTTTTAGTTCTTTACCCTGAAAATAATTTACTGAAAAGCCCAGTGTAGCACACCACTTGTTCATAATGTCAAGCCATGAACATGAATTGCATGCGAGTGCTGGGGGCCCCAGTTTTCCCAAGCTTCTGCCTGAGACCTGTCAATTTCAAAGCCCGGCCAGCTTCTTTCCCCGCCCCACCCCCCCAACCACAAGAAATCAGATCTCCATTAAATATTAGGAAGATTGTTTGTCTTCTCCCCTGTCTCTCCCACTGTCCCCTCTCCCTGTCTCCCCCTCCTTGTCTTTTAGATTGTAAGTCACAGGCAGGGACTGCGTCCATTTCTATGTTCTGTATGGCGCCAAGTACATGACTGGCACTATATAAATGTTTATAATAATAATAATAATAATAAACATGAAGATTTAAGAGTCCTTGGCAAGATAGGGAAATAGACTGGCGGAGGCAGTAGTACGAAACGCAACCAAAGGGAAAAGGCATATTTTAATGCCTGCATGTTCCATCTTAGTTGCCCCAATTCCAGTCTAATACCAGCTGAGATTCTGCCTATAGGTAATTGGAGTAATCTTCTTAAAAATACAGACTGGACTCTTATCTAAATTATGTGGGTGTTTTATTGCCCAAATTGACACCCTGGTCTCGGCTGCTGTTGGGTTTCTGATGGCCTGCTTGCCACCAGAGGCAATCTTGGGGGTCCCTGGAGTGCCTTAAGCCTCATGGTGGGTCCGAACTCTGCCAAACGTTCTACCAAACCAAACGACCAAACCCGAACTCAGTTTTCAAACCTAACGACCGAATGGCCGAACATTCAAACCCCGTTCTGTTCTCACATCCCTAGTAAAAAAAGCAAACAGAATGTTAGGAATTATTTGAAAAAGGATAGAGAATAAAACTGAAAATATTTGGAATGGGAATTATGGATTTGGATAGAATCTACCCAAAAATGGCTTATTTGGTTCTATCTTAAAGATTCAAATAGTCCAAAACCTAAAAAGATCCAAATTGTAACATCGATTTTGTTTAAAAGTTGGGGTTTTTGCATTGCAGTTTGTTCCCTCTGACTTTGGTGGGGGAAAATGCATGCAAAAAATGCAGATCTGAATTCAAATAGAGATCTGAAATTTCTAAAGAACCGAATCTGAAAAATCCAAAATTCCATCTGGAGTCCCACCCCCTATCACAGTGCCACTATCTAAATCTATGGTGTGACTGCACCTTGACTATTGTGTGAAGTTCTGGTTTACTCATCTGAAAATAGATATAGTAGAAATAGAAAACAGAGAGAGAAGGGCAACAAAAATGATAAGGGGTATGGAACGGCACCCATATGAAGAGAGACTGGATAGGTTGGGGCTCTTCAGAGACCGCTTGGAGAAGAGACAACTTAGAGGTGATATGATAGAAGTTTATAAAATCATGAGTCATGTAGAACAAGTAGTTAGGGAACGATTATTTACCCTCTCAATTAGCACTAAGACTAGAGGATGCCCCATGAAACTAGCAGGTAGCAGATTTAAAACAAATTAACCAAAACAAAAAACTTAACTTTTGTGCATTTAAGGTTTTTTTTAAAACTGTTTTCTTCAAATAAATATATAAAAAAAATCTGGACAATTACAATTCAAAAAACCTTCAACTCCACACATTGGATCAAAACATAAACACCCCAAAATATTGAAATTATTTCAAAATTCAACTAAAATTTAATATTTTACCATAATCAACGTACATGTAATATATGTACTTAATTCCTTACCATAAAATTTATATTCATTTTCATCAATAATTAAACTTTCCCATTTTCCCATTATTAAACATGAATTTCTTATCATAATTCAACATACACTTTTTTCACAGTGCATTAAGTCTGTTTGTACACAATTGCATTGTGTTGAATGAATTGTATAATGTTATATACACTCACATTAACACTTTATTGTATTCATTGTATTAAATTTGTATACATGTAAAGCACAGACTTAATGCACTGTGAAAAAATTGTATGTTGTCGAATTATGATAAGAAATTCATGTTTAATCATGGGAAAATGTGAAAGTTTAATTAATGATGAAAATGAATATAAGTATGTATGGTAAGGAATTAAGTACATATATTACATGTATGTTGATGATGGTAAAATATTAAATATTGGTCGAATTTTGAAATAATTTCAAAGTTTTTTGGCCTTCATGTTTTGTTGCAATGCATGGACTTGAAGGCTTTTGAATTGTAATTGTCCAGATTTTGTTTGTTTGTTTATTTGAAGAAAACTTTTGTGCATTTAAGGTTTTTTTAAACTGTGAAGTTTTTTTGTTTTGGTTAATTTTCTGGTTTTGTGTGATATGTTATATCTGGATATTAATTGTAGACATTATGATGAGGGGGTGGGAGGTAGGCGCGGGTGTAGGGGGGGTGTCAGGTCAGGGCCGGGGATGTAGCAGGGGAGCGCGGGCATTGTGGGGGTGACCTCCCGATCTCACCCCCCACCAGCCCACCTCACCCCCCACCAGCCCCGACCTCACCCCCCCAAGCCCTGACCTCACCCCCCGCCAACCCCAGCAAGGCCCAACCTCACCCCCCCGCCAGCCCCAATCTGTCATTCTGAGGGGAAGAGCACTTTTTATACTAGAGGAGGTCGAGACCATCATGTGGTCTATTATTTGAATAGGGTGAGTATGCAGAACCCAGTTGTGAAAATGTTGGGAGCCATCTCAAAGTACCTTTGTTACAAGGCTACAACCTTCTGATCAGCACATGGGGAGGAGCTGTAAACGAACAGCTTTATCTCCCAGCCCGATTGGGTGGTGGTGGTGCTGCTGCAGCGCTACTAGGAGGGAGAGGCAGGAGAGGGATGGCATAAAAGTTCATAGTAATTAATTAGCTGCATCTCTTCCTTATACTGTGTGTTAAGGAAAGCTACGTGACTGTACTTTTTAAAATCACGTAACTTTCCTAGGGGCGGGGCGAGGGCACTCAGGGAGGAGAAGCAGGAGAATGACTGCCCCTCCAGGTCTCCTCCTCCTCTTACATCACTGCACCAAGCTGTGGAGCAACTTTGCAGGGGAGAATCAGCAAAGTCTGTGTGACAGAGCCAGCCAGTCAGGTGATAGAAAATCGGGGGAAACAGCAGGCACAACACCAGCCGGGCATGAACAGGCTCCGCACCACTCCCACCCCCCAATCCATAATCCACCTGGGGCAGGCAGCTGCTGCTGCCCTTGCCAGGCATTCCGGTTCCTACCTTCTGGGAGCTGCTGCACCCTGTGTGCACACTGGAAAGAAAGAGTGCCCTAAGAAAAGATCATGTTCTCCTCTTGCAAAAACCTGGGCAGCTATTCTGCAAAGAACCCCCTTTCTTTTGAAAGATACGGGATTCTGAAAGATACCTGGCTTCTGAAAGATAGATGATTTTCAATAGTAGGGTTTAAAATCTACTTTTTACAATCATGTATCTTTCAGAAGCCAGCTCTGTTAATACACGCTTTACATGCCAGCCAGTTTCATGTCCGTTACACAGCGCCCCACTCCTCTGCCCTCTCGGGGAGCCGGGGAAGCGGGGTGCTTGTAACGGACACGAAACTGACTGGAGTGTAAAGTCTTTGTGATGGAGCTGCCTTCTCATAAAGTTGCGTGATTTTTAAAAGTTGAGTCACGTACCTTTCAGGTCAGCAGCTTCTCAGCTGAGCATGTGCGAGGCTGCAGAACCAAGCTGTGTTTCTATTAATGTTTAAGCAGTTATAAAATTTTATTTTCCTAATGGATCTTTTTCAAACTTTGTGCATATGATGGTCCTCACAACTTATAGCCGTGGATACATTTTCAGCAATGTAGCTCAAGTGGTTTCCTCAAAATTGGGGCTTCAGCAGTCCCCTGTTTATAATGGAGAGTTCACAGGGGGACGGGACGCAGCCGCTTCCCTGGCTCTCCAACAGGAGAGAGGAGCTCAAGTGCGCATGCGTGAACCTGCAGAACTGAAGTTTTTTTCATAATATCTCAGTTTTGGCTACATCAATCAGTATCATATTTCAGAAGCACTTGTTATTGATCTCATTCTCAAAGCCTGTGAAGTTTGGGGGCTCAACTCATCCAGGGGGAGGAGATATTGATGATTCAAATACATGAGGACGGTGTGCATTTTGACCACAAGCAATTAACGTTAAAACAGATGTAACATTTTATTTTCCCAATGGATCTTCTTCAAACTTTATGTGTATGATGGTCCTCACAACTTACAGCCATGGTTAAATTTTCAGAAATGGAGGGCAAGCGGTTTCCTCAAAATCAGGACTTCAGTAGTTCCCTGTTTATAATTAATAGTGGTTGTGCATTTAAGTGAGAGAGTATTTTTTCACTCACTGCACAAGTAAGTTGTGGAATTTGTTGACATAGTCAAGGCCAGTATTAGTATAACTTGCTTTAAGAAAGGGTTGGACAAGTTTCTGGAGGATCGGTCCACTAGCAGCTATTGGCCAGGTAGGTTTGCGGACTGTAACCTCTTACTCTCAGGAGCTGGGTGTGAACAACGGGGAATGGATCACCCCACTGGGACCTGTTGGGTACTTCTTCCAAGCAACCAAAATTGGCCATTGTCTGAGACCACCATGATGTATAGGAAACAGAAGGTTCAATTTTCAGGTCTGCAATCTATTTCTCAATCCCAGACCTCCTCCATAGTCTGGCCGGCCATGATCAGGGACCTGTCCCCATATTGCCATCAATGGGGAAAAGACAGTGAATATGGGTCTCTGGTCCTAATAAACTACCATTGAATATTTCAAAGCAGGAAGAGGCAACAACAGACTGAGTTTGTTATAGAGGAGGATGAGGGTGAGGAAGGCAGCAGGATCATGTGAATGATTAAAAGACCTTTTCTTCTGAACAAAACCCCATGAAGGTCATATGGGGTTTTCCCTTTGATGACGGTTGGTTTGAATGAGGCCTTTGGAGAATATGGCCAAGGTGAGTAGGCAGTGGTTGACCTTGCTTTATAAATTCCAGTTTTTCAAGCATCTGAATGAGCTGGATATTATTTTCCAGTGAACAACTTCAATAAACCTAGGGAAAAGAAATGAATAGAGGTAAGCAAGCTTGAGCAGGCATTCAGAAAATGTGTGCGACTTTCTGGTCCTGACTTGTTGTTAACCATAAAAGACAGAAGTTGGAAGCTTGAAACACGGCCGCACAAACCATGCTTTTTCAAACAGCTTCATCTGGAGGGTTTCCTCCCAGTGGCAATTTTAATTAAAACAAAAGCAACAAAAAAGCCACACAATGTACTATAATTAGGCCATAATCCTATTAAATCTGTCCAATAAAAGCTTTCTCAAAAAGAAAATCTAAAAGTTGCTGTTATGGCATAGAGTGGAGTGCTGAGGGATCACACATTATTAATACTATATTAGTTAGTGGTTCCGGGAATGCTCAGGGGTGGTTCATGAAGTCTGCCATACATTTAAAGCCATTTTTGGAGCCCGCCTGCTGCACTATGACAGACTGCCCTGCAAAAACCAAAGAACCAAACCAACCAGCAAACAAACAGAACATCACACACATCCTGTACTTGTCCAACACACATCTTTAATTCCTGTGGTTTATAATCCTATTACCCCGCATGAATATCTCGTCATTTGACAAAATAGAATATTTCTTGAAAAACAAGTGATTAGAACCTTTTCTTTCTTTTACTTTTCAAAACTCTTTTCTGTGAGCAAAGCCAGCCTTTAGCTGGGGGCCCCTGGCCCCATGCTTCCCAGGAGTGGTGACAGCGGTGTTGCTGGGGTCCCTCGGGGCAGTGGCAGCACACCCAGGGGCCCCAGGGTAGATGCTGTTTGTGTTCCACCATTTCCGCCAGCCCCTACCTCCAGTCCCACCACTTGGCCCTGCCATTTCTGGGGCTAGACCGGCGTGTGACTTTGGTGATCAATTGGGGTAGGGAAAGATATCCCCAGTATGCCCATGGGGAAGAGAGCTGAAGCAGAAAGGCCCAGGGAAATAAGCAGGACATGGTAACAGCAGGGAGGAATTACATAGGGCTGTAGAACAGACAAAGACAGAGGTGTCTGGGAAGTGCTACAGAGAGGGGGTAGGGAAAGCAAGTATATCTAAAGCAGCGAGTGACCAGGTGCTAAATAATTCTGCTGAAAAAGGAAACACATGAATGTGATACTCCTCGGTTGTGACAAATTTTCACAACTTCGTTAGCTTATACCTTTCTTGATGTGTAATATACTTTGTGGAGAGCCCCAAAGAGAGAAAGGTAATTTATTTATTCTGCCCTATCCCGTGGGTTAGAGGAATGGCGCTGGTTAGCTGGTCCATTCCACTCTAGACTTCAAGCCTCTTCACTATTTCTTTATTTATCAGACTAAGCATCACCATTTCCCCCTTCAAATTCACGTGGACTATCCAGTTTACCCTGGAATGGTCTTGATGTTAGTCTTGGACCTCCTTTACCCAAGTCAACCCAATGATGAGATCCCCAACCAGCTAACTCCAGGACAGATCCCCCCCGCCCCCCCCCCCCCCCCCCCTTTACTCACTTCTCTTACCCTTCAACTAGGGTACAGTTCCATAAGCTTTCCAGGGTCTTACCCGCCCCAGTGGTCTTTCTTCTCTAAGCCCTAAATAAGGTTTTGAAAACTACTTGGTCAACATGCCTAGCAGCGTCTTGCCCCTACTCTCAGCTCAGCTCATTTACTACAGAGGTTTCTAGTGATGACCCTACCCAATGGACCTCAACTTATGAACACGTAACGTATGAACACTTGACGTTGTCCTTAAACCAAAGGTATTTTCCTGCAGTACAACAGCATATGGGGATATGTTGCAATTCAGAACAGGTAGGAGGTTGTTTACAGGCAGGGCTGGATCCATTCCAGAACAGTGTATACAGTGTGACCACCCATGATCCATGTGTTGGGGTCAGGGCCAGACGTAGGATTTTAGCACCCCTAGGCAACTCAGGCTGCTCCCCCCCCCTCGAGCTCTAGTGCACACGTGGGCTGTAATCTGAGGCAGGGAGTGGCTCAGCACAAAAGCAAAGTCTCTTCCTCTGTGCTCAGCACCACCGCAGAGTCCATTTGCAGGGGGCTCCAGGGCAGATGGCAGCTTCCCCAGGTAGAGATGGACAGGGAGTCCCGCCCTCCAGGCTGCAGTTGGCATGGGTGAGGCAGCACAGTTGTGGTGGGTAAGGAGGCACCGTGACTGGGTGGGGGCAGACTGAAAACAGAAGCCCCCAACCATCCAAAATCTGCTGCCCCCCAAAAACCTGCTGTCCTAGGCAGGTGCCTCTGTTGCCTGCCCCAAAGTCCAGTCCTGGTTGGGAGGGGTTCAGAGAAATCCCCCAATACATCAGCTCCACGAATAAATGTGACATGCCGACGTAAGAATGAGAAGCAAGGCATAAAATGTGTCCCTACAGAGCATCAAACACGCAGCTCCCCGGCTTGTAGATGGCCCGTGACAGTTCAAGAGTAGGTCCCCAACATATGAGGGTCCATGAATACACTAGAAAAACAACCGACAGAGATGTAACGTACATGGCATCAGTGGCTGTGATGTTTGATTGAGCATCAACACTGAATTACAGTGGGTGAAAACAGGCATCACTCCACTGTACCATTTCTGATGCATGGTGCAGGCTTGTATTGGGGTGCAGTGCAGCCCTGCACCTGGCATAAGAAATGCTACAGTGGAGTGAAGGTGCATGTCTGTTTCCACCCAATAATAGTCTCCTCTCTCTAATGGGCAACTCTGCATCAGTCTTTCCAATATTCCTTGTTAGGTGTGGGGGGGGGGGGAGCATCCAGGATGCAGGTGTTTGATGAGGGCACAGGTCGAGATCAGGGTAGGACAGGGAGCTGGGATTTGTGGCCAGGGAGGTCTAGGGGAGCCTGGGTTAGGGTGGGGGTTGGAGTGGGGAACAAGGACCAAGTCTTGGGGGGAGGCAAGGAGCTTGGGATATGCAGGTGAGGCAGGGGCTGGAGACAGAGAGGGGGAGAGGTGTGACTAGGGCAGCGGAGAGAGGCTCCTTGGAGGGAGGGGCTGTACCTGAGGCACAGGAAGGACTGGCCAGTGGCCGCGACTCCAGAACCACTGGGGCCTAAAATGCCTATGTTAGAAGGGGATCCCGTCACCATTTCACACAGAATGGAGCCAGCTCTGCATACGCTGCCTGTTCATGGGCAGCTGCCACGGCTACTCAGCAGCTACCCACAAGCCGTTGGGGCTGACCGGCCCCAGCAAACAGAAAGCATTGGCAGCAGCAGGAGCAAAGGCGCCTCCACTGCTTGCTGCAAGTTGGGAGGGAAGGCACCTAAGAGATGGGAGAAGGAGAAGCAGGAGCGTCCAAATCCTGAATCTAGGCCATGGAACCATCCACTGCCCTTGAGTCCATGCCCTCGTCTCTGCTTCCTTTTCCCTGAGCACGTACTTCAGCGCTTGAGAGTCGAGACTGTATCTATCAGCCTGATTGAGGAATTGGAATGGAGCCAAATAAAAAACCCCAAGCAGCTGCAGACTGGATTTGGCCGTGAGCTGGCGGGCCGCCACCGTTGAGCTGAAGGACGACACCGAACCTGGGGGAGGAAATGGGAATATGCATGATATTCATTAGAGCTGAAACAAATAGAAGATTTTGTATTCATGACTATTATTGCATTTCTGGATCACCTTCCACACCTGAAATGGATACTCGCAGATCTGCTTAGCCAGTTATTTTGGTTTGGATAACTTGTTTATTTTAACCTTTAAGTTGCTTTGGTTATTTCAGCTTCATGAACAGCAAATTCTATATTTTGGTTTCTTAAACTTGTCACTATGCACGATAGCGGAAACAAGGTGACTGAAATGCCAAAATGACTGGAATAACCAATCTGAAACAACTGAGGAGGAACCAAAACATCCAAGCAGATACCCGGCAAAGCGGGACCGAATATTCACTTCACTGGATCTGAACTGAAGCAAGCAAATGAATTGGATAGGCTCTGACTTCACCATGGAAATTTGTTTCATCTCTAGCCTTAATGCTTGCAGGTATTGGGGTCAAAAGAACCATGTTGGTCTAAATCCGCTCGGGAAGTGTTTTTCTGTTGTGGATCCAATTGCAGAAACTGGTCAGCAAGGTGGAGAGTCCCCAAATGCTATTTCTTCCTCCTCCTGCCGGTTAGCCTGGCAGGCACAACGCCTGAGCCTCCCCTTCCAGGCTCTCTCCAGAGAGGCTTAGAAATGTCCACAGTTATGAGTTCTCAGCAAATTGCTGAAGGGTGAAATTTTTACCTGCAAAAAACAGATTTTCCCACAACCAGGCATAAAATGCAACATCCCTAGAGGATCATCAGACATCCAGAAGGAAGGACTCCCCTTTCAATTCTTGTTTGTTTATTAGTTTGGTCTCCGATGAAATTATTCTCTCTCCCCTGCCATCATGCAAAGCAGTCACTTCTGTGCCAGGAAGAGCTCATACCAGAGTATGGGAACCACTGCCAAATGCAGAGTTCTAAGAGGGTAAATCATGAGATAATTCATGTCTCCTTTACTGACTTCCCACAGATCATTTAACCTCACCCCCCCTGTTTAATCCCTCTACATGTGAGTTGAATTCATTGCTAGGACTGGGTTGATTAACAAATAGATTTGGAAATCAGGTGCAAATGGGAATTATTCCCAGATATTTGCTGAACAATGTCATTGATTTATTTGATCCGAGCCAGGGTAGTTGGGTTAGGGGGAGGAGAGAGAAGGGGGCATGGGAGGGAGTCCTGTATATTTTTGCCCCCTTTCTCCCTGTAGAAATAAGATGTGGTCCAGGTTTTTCTCCTCAGTTTGTTAGTCTGAAGGCTAAGATTTCTGAAGACTCAAGATAAGTGACTGTTTTCCCAAGACCAGAGATCAACAATCACAATTCTGGGCATAAAATACCTGCACAGAACATGAACTTCTGAAGGCGAGAGCAATTGCCCCTCCTTCTCATGCAGTCTGCCCCCCACCTCCAACTCTCAATCGATGAGCTGGAGAGAGAAGCCAGAAAATGATTTTGTTTACCAAAGCCAATTTTGATGTAAAATGTATTAGACACATGAATATTCTAAGAGAGTCCCAATGTCAGTGTCGTAGTGGGCCCATTCCTGCTCCTTCCTTCCCACCCTAGCAAATACAACCTTCCTGCTGTGTTGACTGAGGCTTAACCTTCTCTTTTGTATTAATTCCCTCTGAGTTTGAAGCCATTTTGTCCATAACCCCATCCTCACAATCCAGCCTTTAAAGGGTGTGTGTTCCTTTAATTTCCAGCCCCCTCCACAGCATTACATTTCAAACCCTGTTACACAGGTCAGATTCTGGGCTGCTGTCACTGGCAGGACACGATGTAATTCAATATGACACATGGCAAGTAGAGAGATGTTGAAATACCTGAGACTATTAGAGCCAAGTAGCCTTCTGTTCAAGTTTTTACTACCACATAAATATTCTTCTGGCTGACCCTAGTCTCCGAGGGATAAGGACCCCATTAGAGCGCATACCAGAGCATGGGGGTGGGGAGTTATTCGCCGAGTGATCTGCTTGAGTCACTCCCCTTTTTAACAGGGGAGAGAATTGCCTTACGCTACCCAGACTCCAAATAGACCAGGATCACTTTGTGCCGTGAAACCACCATCTCGGCAAGACATTCTGACTCATGCCGGTTTTGATTCCTTGTGAGGCTGCACTGGACTCTCAGGCTCCTGGTCGGGTGTCATCGGCCCAAACACAGCCCAGGCCTTCAGCATTAGTATCTGCTGTCGCTTAGTAGCAATAGACTGCTGATAGCATGGCCGGTCTGTCCTCCCCTCCGGCTGTCCCCAGGTACTGAAATTCAGATGGAAAACAGGAAGGGTGTAATCCAAGTGGCGGCATACACCACCTGCTGGTGCGCATGTGCCCCGTGCATGCAGCAAGTCGCTCAGTGCAACAGTGCGCCCTTGCCTGCCAATACGACACCCCCCCCCAGTCCACACACCCTGCAGCCCGTGGGACCAAGCAGGCATGGCCCCTGGACTGCGGGTGCATGTGGGCTTTGGGGGGAGTGGTGTCGTATCAGCAGAGGTGCACCATTGCGCTGAGCGTGGGTCGTGCATGCACACACGTGAGACGGTGTACATAAACTACACCTGCATTGACTCCACTGCAGCCCTGCAACCTGTATTTCTCATAAGCGCCTTCTACAATTTACATCCATGGCAACCGTAAGCTCAACCCCCGGCTCCTGACACACATTGATTTCCTGGCTTTTGATACAGCACAGGCCCAGGTCCTTGTTCCATGGCTTCTTTTCTGGTTCCTGACATGAGCCACTGACACTCACCGGACCAGTCAATCAATCCTTTCAGCGCATCAGTTGCCTAACTGGCAGCAAAGGGACCACTTGTTGAACATCTGTCTGCATCTGGTTGCCAAGGGCAACAGCTGCCTTGGCGGGAAGAGAAGGAGCGCCCAGCCCAGGTTGCTAGGGCAGCCAGGCAAAGTGTGTCTCGTGAGGCAAGACTAGGGCCACATTCACACCTGATGCAGTGGCGGCAAAAGACCCACACGGCAAAGATGCGGCAGCGGTGAGGAGCCCAATGCCGAAAGTAGTGCCCGTGTGAACGGGGTTCTGCCTCCACTTTACTCGCGGATGACAGGGCTGGATTTTGCATCTTGTCATCCACGAGCAAAGCCGCGGCAGAATCCCGTTCACACCGGTGCTACGTCTGGCATCGGACTCCTCCACACTGCCACTTCTTTGCCTCACGCCACCATGTCAGGTGTGAAAGTGGCCCGGCCGAGCTGGCTTTAAGGCCACCTGGAGCTCCCAGAGGAGCACGTCAGGAGCAGTGTGAACCAGCAGGACCATCACTGCTACTCTGGCCGAAGCTTCATGGGTCAGCATGGGTCTCCATTAGGGGTGATTCCAATAAATAAGGTGAATTTCACCTAGTACATGGCTCCTATCCCAGGGGAACCATGGTTAAGGATGCCATCCCCAGGCAGCTCACCTGGTACATTATGCGTAAGGTAGTTCAGTGGTGGAAAGTATTGAGTGCTGATCCCCAGGGGCCCCTGCTGCCAAAGGACAGAGCCTGTTCTTTGCTTACTTCCGGTCCACCCAGACAGCTTTCACCTCTTGGGCTTCCGTTTCAAGGACAGTATTATTTTGAAACAGTCATTGAAGGCTGTTCAATATTTGGGTTCAGCCTTCACGATATTCAGAGCTCCGTTAGTTTGGGTGGTCCAGTAGCTAGCAGGGTTCTTGCAAGCTGCCTAATATCCAGCTGGCTTCTTCTCCTAGGAAGGACTGGCTGCTAAGTACCTTCAGGATGTGGCTATCAGCCTCGGGTTTCACCTTGCCCTCCAAATGTGGGTCCAGTCACCTCCCTGACATTAGGGATGGGCGAACAGATCGCGGTTCGGGTTCGGCCATTCGGTTTGACTGCGTTTGGTTCGGCAATTCGGTTCGTTCGCTGAGTTCGGGTTCAGCTGTTCGGTTTGGTGGTCGGAACAGGCTGTTCAGTTAGGCCATTCGGCTGTTTGGTTCGGCAGTTCGGGAAGTGTTGTTATGGTTTTTTTTTGGTTTTTTAAATGTTTTTTTGGTTTTTTATTGGGTTTTATATGGTTTTCTTTTGTTTTTTATTTGTTTCTTTTGGTTTTTATATGGGTTTTTTAATTTATTTTTTATCTAATATCATATATATATCTGTCTACACTAAATCTAACTGCTATTAACTATTCTAAATCCTATGAACTGAGTGGATTATCTAATAAGTACACAGAACTACTCCTACAAACACTAAAACTAAATCACTAACGCTATCTCTATCACTAAGCTAACTCCTACAACTCTCTTCTATCTATCTATCCATATCCATATCCATATTCATATCCATATCCATATATATGGGATGGGGGGAATCACAAACAGAAGAGGAGTCTGTAGTGAAATACATACATTACATACTCAATGAGTCTGTACAGTGCATAACACAAGGTTTCAGTTTATGGTTTAAGTTTCATTTCATTACAAAACTGAAATGAAACTTAAAGCAATCTAAAAATCCTACTCAATGCCTGCTGTTCAGGAACAGTGACTAGCTCAAAAGGTGTTGGGAAGGGGGGAGGCAGATAATTAGTTTCGTTTCTTGCAAGCCTCTCCACCCCTGGTGCCTGGAAGTCTGCTCCTCAGTGACTGACACCTCCCTATAATGTTTGACCTTCCAGTGAACCTTTTTTTGCCACCTGAACTCATCCAAACGCGATCTGAACTTACCCCATTTCGCCATTCGGTTTGTTCGGTATGTTCGTGTTCAGGTTTGAGTTCAGTCGTCCGAACAGGCCGAGTTCGGTCCGAACTCCGAACTGCTGAACCGCGTTCGCCCATCCCTACCTCACATGCCTGTGAATTGATCTGGACACCAGACAGGCCGCCTCTCATTTCGCGGCCGATAGGTTTATAGCGTTGAGGTGAAACGTAGATGTTTTGTCGCCAATAAAGTGATGGTCAGGCTGCTTTAACTCCTTCCCGTGTAGCCTGCAAGGAAGTTGCACCCAGGTGGAACTTGCTATCGCGTTGTGCCTGTGGGTCACATGGGACCCACCTCCTTTACCAAACGAGGTTGACCCGGTATCTGAAAGATGACCTGACAACATGGTTCACTTTCCCAGCAAGGTTTAGCCATTTTAATTTCTGTCAGCAGCAACCCCTCCTGAGAAGGGTGGTGGTGTTGGGTACTTCCAGGACAGATGGTGTGCAGAATCACGGACACCGGGATGGATTACACACAGTGTGTCCAGAGACCTGACCCTCCGGGAAATTTCCCCATAATTGTAGCAGTCCACCTTTGGACTGGTGAGTTTGCAACCCTCTCCACCCTATGCTGGTGTGACACCCAGGGGTGGTGCATGTCAGAGACTCCCTGGCGTCAGAATTCCCCAGAGCGATTAAGCTGGCAGGGCATTTGTACTTGCATGTCTGAATAATATTCTGTTTGTAGCAAAGCGCATGCCAGGTATTAACAATGGCACAGTCAGTGCCATCTCCTGCTTTGAGAAGGAGCGTTTGTACTCATTGGCACTCTGAGCTAGGCAAACCCTAGAGGCCTTGCCATCATACGTGTTGAAGCTTGGATCCTCAACCTGCACCAGACTGTCCTGGGACTTCTGGCAGAAAGAACCTGGGCAGCTTACAGCAAGGAGTCCAGGGAAATCCAAGTCTTCCAGTGCTTAGTAGGGCCAGGACACAGAGTTCCCCATTCCAGAGACCCAGATTCTACGGTTGTGCTCATGCTCAGGTGAAAGGGTGGCTATTGGTATAATTGCAAGCAAAGTTCTGCACTGGTTTACGAGCATCCTAGCAGGCCAGCCACCTCCTGATGGAGGTCTTTCTCCAGAGACTAGCTCGGAGTTGGTTCAGGGAACAAGGCAGAGTAAGAGATAACTGGGTGCTGACCACCCACCCCACGTTCTTGGACAGTATATGCTAGGAATGTACGAACGCGGTTCGGAAGTTCAGACTTCGGACCAAACAGAACTTCCGAACCAAACTCGAATTCGACTGGACTGTTTGGTCGAATCCAAACCAGTTCGGAAGGCAAAAAACCAGCTTAAAACACCAGTTTTAAATGTATGAACTCAGTTCGGAAGTTCAGAATTTGACCGAACTCGACTAGTTCGGTCGACCAAACCGAACTTCCAAACCAAACTCGATTTTTGAACCAAACCAAATTTCCAAACTCGGTTCTGTTCACACATCCCTATATGCAGGATCCTTCCCCCAAGTCTGTTTTCATAAGTTGTGGTTAACTTGTTGAGTGTAACATTCCAGTTGCTTTTTTCCGGGGAATTTGGGGTGAGTAAAATGGTCCCTGAGTTAAATGGGGATACTTCAGGCCGGGCCTCATTCAAGTTGGCCTTCTTCGGGGCAATTTGGATGAGCAAAATGGTCTATGAGTTGAGTGGGGCCTGGGCTATGAGGATGTTTCTTGGGACAGCCAGGTATCATGGTCAGTCAAGGACTGGCCAGTGCAGCAGGGTCTGATGTTGACATGGTCCAGAGCCAGTGATCATGAGTTGTGTCCCACTGAGGCCACAGTGGGTATTTGGTGGTTTGACCGGCATCCCTGGGGGAGTGGAGGAGAGAAGGGTGCTGCTACAGCAATGCCAATGGTGCTTTTTCTTACCAAGCACCAGTTTGCAGCAGTGTTTAAGGAATCACTTTACCCGTAATGTCCGTCCTGGGGAAATGAATCACACCCCTTTAGAATAAGGACTGCCACCTTGGTAACCGCTTCAAGCTGCCAGTTAAGCAGATTAGGAGGCTGGGACATTGAGGCCCAGGCATTCAGTTCATATGGGCAGACCTTAGCCCAGTAACCTTGCATTATCACTTCCAGGGGTAAAGGAGGCTATCACAGAAGGCTGGTCTGGATCATCGGCTGCAGCCTCATGCACTGGACGGGCAAGTCGATGGGAAGACCCAGTGGGGAAACTCAGCTTGGCTTGTTTGCAAGACCAGAGCCTGGTTGAAGGGGTGCAATGGCGTAAAGTGGCAGCAATTCACCCATTCCCAACAGCCATCGCAAGGGGGCCCCCAGTGGAACTAGAAGTAGTGCGCCTGGGAGAGAATTAGCACCACAATTACAGAGCTCCAGTCGAGTGTAAGGGTTAAATGGACTTGCCGTAGGTGTTGGAAGCTCCTCCCGCAACCTGTTAGTTGAAGTGACAGAGCGAGCATGTAGTGTGAAGACTGCATTGCACCCAGGAGGGGAGATAAGGCCTCAGAAAGTTGAATGAGCCCAACAAAACAAAGCAAAACAAAACAACAAAAATTATGATGAGGTGGACAAGTGGATTGGCGAACAAAGGGGAGAGATGCAGAACACAGTTGACGTTCTCGCACAGGAGACTTGAGCTACATCCCATGGACGGGTGTATGTTGTATTATGACCTTAATGTCCAACTTTGTGGAGTTGTTAGGCAATTTGCTTAGGTGGGGGCTGGTTCTGTCCGAGGTATCCGCGGAGGCTCCTTGGTGGTAGGGGTTCCTTGTCCACATCGTGTGGCATGGGCTGGAAGGGGAGGCTCATTTTGCTGAGAAACTGAGGCTGGTACTTGAAGATGCATCAGTTCCCCTGACATTTATGGTTATCTGTGTTAATGCTCATTGTACTGGAAAAACTGGTGGCTGAAACTTGAGACCTTGCATCAAGGTCAGTTCCCTTGACAGTTATGGTTAAATGCATTAATGCTCATGGTACTGGACCCAAATTGTCGGTGGCAATTACCCCACCTAGCTCATTGAATTGGAATAAAGGGTGTGGCCATTAAAACCCCATATGACGTTTGTCCTTGTTCTCATTCCAGAATGTGTCGACAATAGCTCTGACATCTCTATGGCCTGCACATGCAATGAGATGCAACTTAGAGCAGCCTTGAGGTGGCTCTCAATTAGCCTGGAAACTGAAAATGTCCATGGACTATATTAAAGACCTCTGTTCTCTCACTTGTAATAGAGTCAGAATGAAGTCAGGCTATCTGCAGTCAGAATGCCTTCCTCAAGACTTCCTTCAGTGTCGATATTCCCCTTTCGTAAGATTCACGAACGATTGAATGATTATTATGAAGTAAGTTGCTTGGACCCAACTGAATCTCTGTGTAGTTTCTTCACGTTGATTATGGTGTGATAAACAGGGAGTAGGGACTGGTATCATCCTCTAATTTGAACTCTCGAATACTTCAGGTCATAAATTTTACTCAGCAGTCCGTGCAGGGCAAATGTATTAGGAGACAACATGTGATTGCTGCCATTTTGGCTGTCACTTTCAGAGCTGAACTGAGAACCTCTATGGCTAAAAAGCATCTGTGTCTACAACTTGACTTAAAGAACCAGCCTCTGGGGCCAGGTCACACATGAGTGCAATCTCTGGTCTTCCTCACACAGATGCCCTCCCCCCGCACACATGTGTGGGTGGGGGGGGGGCTCTTCTAACACTGCAGCAGGTGCAGGGGGGGGATTGGTGGGCACCCGTGATAACGCTGCGGGCACTGGGTGGGGGTGCATGCTCCTGCACTCCACTCACCCATGCACGGAGCAACGGGCGCCAATGCCAAATGTTCCATGCGTGGAGATGGGTGAAGGTGGTGTGGTCCTTGGGAATGTACCCCCCACCCACCACACCGCTCACCCCCGGTGGCACATTAGAAAAGGGCTTCTGTCAACATGCTGTGGAAGGACAATCCCTCAGTCCGCACCACAGGACTGGAAGGAAATTTTAAATTTTGAGAGGGATATACATATTGTTTCAGAATGGTGAGAGTGGACACATTTTCCTGAGCCTCTCTGTTAGTTGGCTTCTGAACATAAACCAACCCTTAATTTTCTATGTGGCTCAGGCATAGAGGCTGACACATAACATACACTGTCCTGTGGACAGTGCATGTTACGTGCATGTTACGTGCATGTTCCTTTTAGAAAAAGGACTGTGAAGACTACAGGTGATGGAGAATTTATTGCCTACTCTTTTAGCCTGTTGAGTCGATGGAACTAGAGGTTAATAATATTGCTATTAATTTTCAATATTGATATTAATACCCAGTGCTAAAAATAGATATTTGCTCTAGTATCAGATTTATGGTGCTGAGAGATACTTGATGGTCCATTGACACAATATCATATTTATATTGGCAGAAGAGCAGCCAACTAGAGGCAATAACAAAGAGGTTGGGTTAGAGGTGTGGTTTTAGTGCCGTTGGCAGGGACCCAGCCATGGATAAATCATATTGGGAAGGGATGAGAATTCTGACTATGGGCAGCTGGAGGGGAATTGAAGGAAACTCATCACTCCATTGGAAACTTATTATACACTTGTTTGAAGCAACGGAAGTTGGCCACAGGATGCGGGTCCAGTTGGACCATTGGTCTGATCCAGGACGGTGGTTCTTATGTTCCTAACGGGGTGTTTTCTGATGTGACGGGCGTGCTGTCACAGACTTAACCCTTCCAGAGCGGGAGCAGCACCACAGCTGGGATCCAGCCAGACCCCCAAACTAACATGACAGGGGCCTGGCCACCAGGGAGGGCGGGGTATCCACCCACCCATCCACCCACACACTCATAGTCAGCCATGGCAGTCAATAACAGTTGCCATGGGGGCACCCGCTCCCCTTCTTCCACTACCAGTCACTTCAGACTGCGGTGAGCAAAGCGGGCTTTCAAACGTGAAAGCCCACTGTACTTGCAGTCAGGCAGCAGGATCCCAGCCACGGTGGCTGCTAGCTAGGGATGGGCGAACAGAACGGAGTTCAGAAATTCGGGTCAGTTCAGTTTGAAATTTGAGTTCGGTTCAAAAGTTCGGTTTGGTCGACCGAACAGACCAAGTTCAACCATTCAAAACCAGGTTTTTTGGTGTGTGTTGCCACTAGGGATGGGCGAACAGAACAGAGTTCAGAAATTCGGTTCAGTTTGAAATTCGAGTTCGGTTCGGTCAACCGAACAGACCGCGTTCGGTCCGAACTCCGAACTTCCAAACCGCGTTCGCCCATCCCTACTGCTAGCATAGGCTGTGACTCAGAGACTTCCTTGAGTCAGAGTCCGTGCTAGCCACCACCATGGCCAGGATCTATTCTGTGCCAACATCTGGTGGCCAGAATCTAACATGATGGTGGCCCCCAGGTTAAACTGGGTAAAAGCGTGTTCAAGTGTTCTACTGTCACCTTAGCAAACACCCAGTGTTTAGGAAACATGAACAAAGTTCAAGGCCTAACTACCTGCAAACTTCTGTTATGCAGCCATTTTGCCAGGTTTGGAACAGAGTATGCCAAACTCAGTAGTCGCTTAGGTCCCCGGCATTCCAATCTCGGCACGAGCACCATGCACACATAGTGCACACATATACTGAGCGCATGCAATGCACACACACTTGGGGTGCAATCCAACACCTGACTTAGGCCGGCAGCAGGTGCAGCACTGAGCTGGGTGGCATGTGCTCAGTTGCACAGGCACGTTGCGCATGCAGTAGACCGTTTCGGAAGGGGGGTGCCAATGCTCGGTGCAGCTTGCTACACCGGCGGCATGCGCGTGCATGCACCTGAGTAACAACATACTCAAACTGCGCCTCGTGTAGGCGCAGTTTATCAGGTGGTGTTGGATTGCACCCTTGGGGGTGGGTGGGTGTATCTCTCACACACACACACACACACACACCCCGTTGAATACTGTGCGCACAGAATGCATGCACACATGGCCTTGGATTGGGACCTCAGAATCACAATTCAATCCCTTAACATTAGTCATCTCTAAAATACTATGTATATGAATTGGCAGAATAATAGCTTCTTCCTAAATATGTGGAAGTGGATGGAGTTTCCAACAGGAATGGGTAAAAGACTTCAGTCCAAGTACATTGTATTAGGAGGGGAATTAACACAGCCAAAGCATTCAAGAAAAGATGTTTTCATGGTATTTTTGACAGGCATGTCTACATGATGGAAAAGGTTGCTTTTAACATAGCTTGCCTGCACAATGATTTTAGCACATAACGTGTAGTTTGAAGCCTCGATAGATAACTGCCTTACTATTAACTTTAGATTGCTGAGAAGTATTTAAATATGTATTATCCTAACATGTTGCCTAACTCATGTTAAACACGCATACCCCTAGGGTGCACATATCCTACCAAGAAGCAGCAGGAAATACAAGTATCACAAGGATGTTTGTTCTCATTAAGGTTCTGATCCTAAACATACTCAAGCTGACCAACTTTGGGTCCTGCCAGCATAATTCAAGGCACAGAACTTACCTAAAGGTATGAAAGCCTTGAGGGGCATGGAATAAATAAATCAGGCTTAAGACACAGCAGTGGCCACCAACTCCCCCAATACTGGTCTTCTTGACGGGCTTCACCAGTCATGGTGGAAGTCTCACTCCCATCGACCCACCCCTGCTGTGCCACTTGCATTGAAGATCCAGCCACTATCTGTAGCCCTTCCGACAACCATCAACCTCCCCGCAGCCAGCTCCTCCCAGGCTGCTTTCTGTTTGGGGTGCAGTAGAGAGAAATCCCACCACTGTCTACACAGACTCAAGAAAATCACAAAGTTTGAAGAAGTATCTAGACTTCTCCAAATGAACCTGGGCCCAGTATTTTAATGAACCCAGAGACAATGCTTGAGACAGCTATGTTTTCTGATGAAAGGCAGGTGATAGTCAGTGGAAGATAGCATGGTGGCTAGGTCAGTTAAAGTTGGTTGGTGGTTCCAGTCTCTGAGTGCCAGTAGCTTAGAATGAGCAACAGGGAATGCGTCACTCCAAGTATTTGCTATTTTTTTCCACACTTCCTCTCAAGTATCCGGTGGTGATCACTGATGGTGAGGCTGATCCCAAGCTCTGTGGATCCCGTGCACCGTTGTGCACAAACTGCGCGGATCTCTATTGTGGGCATTTGTGTCCTGTGGAGGCCATGTACATGTGTGCATGCGGGATCCATGGGGCTTTGGGTTGGCCCCAGAGACAGGGTAGATGGGCCATCTGTTTGAGCCAGTGTGACAGATCTTCTGTTCTTATTTGTTACTTGAGTTCCCAAGCCGTTCAAAAACCAGTGGGTTTGGATGATTTGGGAGTTTATTCCAAGGTAAATTTTGAAGCAATATGTAAGGGACTACTGTACTATGAGTAACAAACTTGTTAAAAGAGAATAAAGGTTCAGATTAAACTCCCGACTGACATTTTTCAGAGCAACAATGATTTGGATAAAAAACTGATTGTAATCTCCTGTTGCTCCACAGTCTGCCAATAAACATTCTTTTTTCTCTCTCTCTTGGGTTCCTGCAAGAGAATCCTACTTCGGAGGTGTTCGCAATTGTTTACACACATTTTCTCTTTCTAACCCATCTCATGACTAATTGCTGAAAGTGGCCGGTATGGTGAATTTGTGTGCAAGTGATATAGCTACCTCACACCAAGATGTGATCCTGTGTTCTTGATAGCGGATGTGTTATACAACCCTGATGAGTTTCGTCTTCCTACCAATTTTACAAATCATCAGCAAAGTATGGATGATGAAACATAACCAAGCCAAAAAAAGCAACTTGAATTAATCTGTTATCGGATTTATCGGTATATCGGTTTTTTAACATTGCCGATTTTTCAGATCTTTAACATTGTGGTCATTCTTAAAATGGCTGCAATGTTAAAGATCTGAAAAAACGGCAATGTTAAAAAATGGATATACCAATAAATCCGATAACATTAATCCGATACTGATAAAACTGTAACCTATAATTTGTCGATACTCCCATCCCTATTATATTGTAAACAGTTCTTGTTTACAAACATCTTGTTTTTTGTTGGTTGTTACATTTAGATATACATGCCACGCTTCCCTTAATAAAAATAATTTAAAAAAAAACTTGGAGCAGCTTACAATAAATAAAAAAACACAATATCAAAAACACAAACACCCTAAAAGCCTTCCTACACTTTATATCATCAAAAACCAACAGCCATAAATCAGCCAGCCCCAAAATCTTACACCCCTCCCCCGACCTTCATTCTCAAACCACAAATGGGCAGGTAAACAGGTGTGTGTCCAACCGCTCCTGCCCTCCGTACTTTCCCCGATACCCTGTCTTTCCCTTAAAAACCCACCCTACACTTCTGCATTTCCCCTTTCACGGGGCGGTCGTGAGAGAAATCACAATCTCCTCTATGCCCATATTCCCCTTCTCACGGGGGGGGGGGGGCGGGTGTCAAATCCCACCCTCTCTCCATGCTCCGACTCTCCTTATCACAGGGGGAGGAGGGTGGTATGGCATAAACCTTGCCCTCCTCCCCAACAACCCCAAACTCCCATATGCCTACCCCCCATAAAACCTCAAAAGTTAAACAATTACACAATATAAATAATATAAATAAACTACAGTAGCAAATGCCTCATGATGAGCTGCCATTTTGCAGTTGCGTGACCAGGGATTTTAAGCAGCTCAGACCATATGTGGGGGGTATTCTGTTGCCGCTCAAATCCAACTCTTTCCTCAGGCCAGCATTAAAAAATGAAACAATGGCCCAGACTGAGGCCCACTACCATACCTTAGATAAACAACAATTTAGGAATTAGGAAGGGCTGCTGGTGGGAAGGGAGGAAATCAGCGTGGGCAAGGACTCACCCCTTCTCACCTCCAGGGCTTACTCCTTTCCCTGCCACTCCTCATTAATAAAAGTCTGCTCCACAATACGGTGCAGTGTTCCAGTGATCATTCATTTCAGGCAGAAAGTCTTTGAACATTTATGTCAAAGGAAGACTCAGAAGGAATTGCCTGCAATTTATCATGCATCACAATAGGACCATCTTATACTATTAATATCTAGCCATGCAAGATTCCAGACTCTGAACTTTTCTGGGTTGAAGCATTTTTGACAGTGCAAAGAGTTTTTAGTTGTGATAGTCCGTTAGAAATCTGGCAAGAAAAATAAAGAAATGCACGGTGTCTTTGCAAACAGGTCCATGTTTAAAAAACAAATTGGTTTCCCCCCAGATGGGCTCCATTTCCATGTTTTCCGAACTCTGCTGCTTTAATTCGGTCATTTTAATATCCTGGGCTCTAAAGAGAATAGAAGCTAGGAATCAGGTTTGTGCTGTTAGATTGATAAACAGATGCTAAGCTGATGTGACACAGCTGCTACTGCTGAGCCAGGAAAAGCAGGTCAAGGTTATTAGGAGAAAGTTCAGTGCTGTCTCATAGCTGTGAGCAAAAAGTCCCCATGTGGAGCCCTCTCTCTCTTTCTAGATAGTCTGTTTGCAAATGATCGCAGTGCTCATTTCAGGAACTTCTCTAATTAATCACTGTTAAAGAAGGGATCATTTCCTTTCTGGTTTCATATTTTACGCTCACTTATAATCTGTATAGTTATATAGAAAGCAATGTTCACTTAAATAATAAAGATGCCAAAAAATAATACTTATTTAAATGTATACCCCGCCCTTCCAAAATGGCTCCGGGTGAACAGACAGTGAAGATTTGTTCTCCGCTAAAGTGGCCATCTCTCGCGGTTTGATCATTAGACTCTCCTAGGCCGAAATGGGAGTCTCAGGGTCAAACCACAAGGAGGAGTAAAGGTAACCCTGCTCTCCGCAGTTGCCGAAGGTTAGAACAAGAGGGAATGTGCTTACAGTGAAGCAATGTGGATTCTGATTAGAGCTGTTAGGAAAAACGTTGCAAGTATAAGGAGTGTCTGGCAATTAGGGATGGGCGAACACGGTTTGGAAGTTTTGAGTTCGGACCGAACTGAATTTCCGAACTTGGCTCTGTTCGCCAATCCCTAAAAGATAATATTTCTTTTAGTTCAATGGGGTTTGAATTTCCGACCTTTGTTCAGAGTTCGGATCAAACTCGAATAGTTTGGTCAACCGAACCGAATTTCCGAACTGAACCGAACCAAATTTCTGAACTCGGTTCTGTTCGCCCATCCCTATTGGCAATGGAGAAAGTTGCCCATGGAGGGATGTGGAATCTCCCTCCTCAGATGTTTTCAAAACTCACCTGGACAAGCATTTGTCTGTGATGCTGTAGGCAGCCTTGGAGTGCTGCAGGGGTTTGGACTACCTGACCCTTGAAGTCCCTTCCAACCCCTACAGTTCTATCATTCTAAGGTTTTAGTTAATTTCAAACGATGCACAAGCACATTGTGTGTGCTAGCAATCCACATGCATGTAGGCCCAGGTTGTCTTCAGTGGAATAAAAGTAGTCCCAGGTTTTCAGCCCACAGTTGCTGTGAAGTATAAACTGGATCCTATAATCCTATCAACCCTGGAAAGATACTAATGCTAGCCTAGTGCTGCACAGATCAGTGGTGGTGAACATATTTGACCTATGGGCCAAATCTAGGCTGCAGCAAGATTTTATATGGCATAATAATTTTTCTATACTTCCCCGTGCCATGGCACTCTGAGCACTTCACATAGTTTAACACAACGTTTAATCCTCCGAACAACCCTGTGAAGTAGGTTAGGCGGAGAGAATATTGTGACTGGCCTGAGGTCAGCTAGTGAGTTTCTGCCTAAGGCAAGACTTGAACCATGGCCTCCCCATAGCTCCCAGTCTAGGTCCTGTGCACTTAGCCACTACACCACCAATGGCAAATAGCGCACTTTTCCACATCACAATGTGCACCTGTCTCCAGGAAACAAATCAGGAGCTGGGTTTGTAGGTACCATGAGAATACTAACCTGCGTGTTTTTGGCAGCAGTCCTGCTGGGGATTCCGAGCTGGTGCAAAGCCAATAAATCCGACCTTGAATTCCCCCCATGATTGTTGCCAAAAACGGGCGGGTTAACATTACAAACCCCACGGCTCTTTGCCACCCGGAGATTTTCCCAGAGGCAAACAGGGCGCATTTTGTAGAATAGGAAAGTGCTGAAAGACTCCTTGTGGGTGAGGGCTTGTTTCACACACCCCTGAGCTGGGGGTAGTGAATTACTTAGCCAGGGATGATGGTTGTGTGTGGAAATCTGTGCAAATTTCAATGAGACACTCCCCGCTTGTTCTTCCCAATTATTACTCCGCTGTTCTCCTTTATCATCCCGACTCCTTGGGTGCTTTCCATGGATGGCATCATCCACAGCCCTGCTCCACCTCCATGGAAAGGTGTTCCCCCGGATGTGCAGGAGGAGCAGAAGCAGAGCGTGTGTGGCGCCTTCTCAGCTCCAGACCCACTAGCAGTGCTCTGGGACAGCCCGGAGCACCACCACCCAAAAATGATGCACCAGCCAGAGGCGGCGCAGCGGTCCGTCTCTTCGGTAGCTCTGCTCCCGGAGGTCCACAGCTCTATGGTGTGGGGGAGGGGGCACCCTGCTGGTGGACTGTGGGCCATGGCAGCCACCAGGTCTGTTTATGACAGACCCAGGCATGGCTGCAAGAAGGCAGGGCTAGAATATTAGCCACCGGGTGCTCTCCCGGACTTGCTCTGGGGGTGGGCACCACCGCATCCATCGAAAGATACTCTTCCTACCCCGCACACCTGACTGCAACCACATGGACACTCCAATCTCCTGTGATGCCGCTGACTTCTCTTCTCCTCTCCCTGCACTCCCAAACCGCTTTCCGGAGCCAAGAGTTGCTGCTGTTCCCATGCCTAGAGCAGCCCCTCTCACAGCAGATCGGGACTTTCAAATGTCCTGCCTAGCATCTGGTGAGAGGGAGAGGGGCTTAAGCAGGAACACAACGACCAAGGCATGACAGTCCCACCTAATGCTTGAAGGTATGGTCACCTTAGGGAACAGGGGCATTTGGTTCTCCTCTATGTAATGTTCCTATCCCTACAAATATGTTGTTTTAATGCTTTTATATATTTTATTGTATTTTTATTGATTGATTTGTTAGTCACCCGGGGTTGTCTGGCAGGAGGGGAGGGGTATAAATTTTAAAAATAAATATAGCCCTTGGTCCCGCTCCTTGGTCTTCAGAAATCCAGTTCTCATCATCCCAGGACCATCGTCCACCACCAGAGATTCATTTCAATTTCTAACCCTCGGGGTGCATAACATAAAATAAATATAAATATATACATAAAATATAGATAAAATCCATAAAAATACATACCATGTAATAACAAAAAGGGCCTTTAAAACAGTTCCTTCGACTGTATCTCTGCCTACCGAACAAAAGTGGTCTTAGGTCACCACTGACTGGTGCATGCTCCTTGTAGACTGATTACCGCTGCTGAACATCGGCCGCTACTGAATGGCATGGCGGTACGGATGACCATCATCTGCATGTGTTGGCTGAAACGTTATTGCCATGATGGCCAGTTTTGTAGATGAGCTGAGAATCACTTCCAGTAGCTTCTAGGCCACAGATGGTAGTTCGGGAATGACTGACCCATAACAATTGAGTTGACTCAGAAAATGTAGGAGAAAAAAAATGATGAAATACATATCTTCTGCTGCATCTTACCATGTCGAATCATGGAATCCATCTATTGTTAATTCTGGTCCACTCATGCATTCCTGGCTGGAAACGTTAAATCCTAAAATCAGCTTCATTGCATATCCATAATAGATACCTACCGTGTCCTCATTTACTTCCTTCTTAATTTTCTGTTTAATGATATGCTCCAATCCCCAGGTTGATTTCAGGTCTGAAGGCCAGTGGGTCGCTATAACCGGACCGGCTGGTATGTTGAAGCCTGCCTTACATCCTTTAACCACATATTCTACCTCTACCCTTTGGGGGTGGAACCTGAATACCGCCTCAAGGCGGTCATACCTGACCAGCGTCGGCCCCCTTTGTAGTTCATCCTTGTCTGGGAGGTCCCTGATTGGGTTTACTGCCCCCTCCTTTTTGCCCATTGTTCCCTCTCTGGCCACGCATCTTCGGGCAAAAACAGTTGGTAGCTGGGTGTGTTCTTCCGCAGTTCGAACAATTGTGTCAAAAGCGGCTGGAAACCTTGGTACAGTGGCCAGCCCTGTTGTTATTCTCAACAGGGGTCAGCCTGCCCTTGCCCTCTTCTCCTACGTTCGCCAGATTCATTGCCAAGGGTGACCCTTCCCATGACCAACGGGTGGTCGCTAGCCGCCCGGGGGGCCCGTGTCGCATCTATCATACATTCAAGCCAGAGATCTGGTGCATGCATGTCCCAGCGTAATCCCGGGTTTGTGGCTGCCCAATGACGAAATGCCTCGTCATAATGCAACCAGTGCCACGCTCCTGGCGGACCGGTCCCATAAGCCCTCCTAGCTATGTCGCTATATTTGTGTAACTCAAGTCCCCTTTCTGGGTTTTCCTGAATTAATACCCCCATATAGACCGCGAAGGCCGCCGTCCAATTCTCCCAGTTCCTATCCACCTTGGGGTGGCGGAACTTTTCCTTCTCCTTATTTTCTTGCTGTTCTGGGTGATCGCTAATTGGGTCACTGAATAGCAGAGAAAACAGGTCCACATATTCTCCCTTTAAGGTCTTCTCTTTCATTGTTGGGTTCAAATGCTCGTCAAATGGGGCCACCACACTTGGAATTGCCCCCCCCCCCCGGTGGCGGCACAGGGCAGGGTACCATCTGGCCACCTGTGCCTGCCTCACTCATCATGCTCTGGGGGATCTCACCCCCCTCAGCCTGTGATGACAATCCCGCTGCTCCTGTTATCTGGCTCAGCCCCTCTCTTTGATCAACCGGGCTAACCGCTGGTGATTGAACATTTATTGGGGTTATCCAAGCCCACTGGTTCCCCCACCATACCATCTGTGGGGTGCCTGCCTGTGGGGGGGGAGGGGAGAGGTCCCACAGGGACACAAGGGGGACCAACCAGTGGGCTGCCCTGTTCCCAGCCAAACTGGTTACCCTGCCCAAACTGGGGTAGCCCCGGACCCAGCCTGGTTTCGGGCTCAGCCGTGCAGGTCCCTCGCTCTTGCCCCATTGGCATTCCCTCCATGCCACTCTCACCCATTTGGGGTGCTGACTGTTCCCTGATGTCTTTGACCAGGGCCCTGTAGACCAGTCCCACACCTTCATCATTTCCGCGACGCAGCTCCCTTTCTATTGCCTCGATCCTTCTCCACATTTCAGCGTTGAATGTCCTTTCGGAAGAGCGGGAGGTGTCAACTCGTCCCCGGGTCGCAGGTGATGGTCCATCTGCAGGGGGTACAACAAGAGCTGGGGCGGGACCCCTACCCCCACCCCGGGATATCCCTGCTGCCACCCTTACTCCCGATGGTCCTGGTAAACCGGGGTCAACACACTGACGCTGGTACAGGCCCATCCCGGGAATCCCGTAAATGTCCCGGTGCTCCTCGCCTGCCTGTCTGTCGCATGTCAGATTGCCCGCCTCATGCTGCCCAGGTGGCACACCTCTGGCCTCAGCCTGGTCTAACTCAGGCCCCGCTTCCCTGGGCTGATTTACTTCATTGGCCTGGTCTGGTCCTCCCATCCATCAGGGTCATCCCTGCAGTCCCTTGGCTGTGCCCATGTGGCTGGGGAACCATCCCTGATTGTGGTCTGTTGGCTCCCCTTGCTGGGCTATCCCGCCACCGGGGGGGGGCAATTCCAAGTGTGGTGGCCCCATTTGACGAGCATTTGAACCCAACAATAGAAGGCACTCCCATAGCGCTCGGGGTGCTGCTGGCCTGGTTCCTCCCCATACCCGGGGATCAGGGTTTTCCCTTGAACCCTGACCCCCGATTGCACCCACTGGGTTGGGTGGGGACTGCGGCGTTGGGCTGGTCCCTAGGCCCATCGGCCCTAAACTCACATTGACCCCTCCCCCGATGCACGGCAGCTCACCCCGCGCCTGAAGGAAGACTTCACAGGCCAGGAGGCACTCCATCAGTGCCTCTCAGGTGGGGAGATTTTCTGTCCCTGCAGGTTCAGCTGTGGGGGCAGGCGACTCTTCGAGTCCCTGCTCATCCCCTGTCCCTCTCAGCCCCTTTTCCTTTATTCTTTTGTCCCTCTCCCTTCTTCTTTGCACGCCCCATGCTGGCTAGGGAGATGGACAAGGCTTCAGCTCGAGGCAGGATGCACTGACCGGAGCTGGGATTTCTGCCACCGATCGCCTCCGTGCCATGAGCTGAATGGTGGCTTCTTGGCTCTTGCAGGAGTCCACCCCTTCTAACAGGGGCGGGACCTCCACGTCCCTATGAAGCACGCATGCATGCACCTCGTTCCCTGGGGCTGTTGCACTGCAACAACCAATCAGCAGTGCTGCCCGCTAAGAGGACGGCGCACAGCGGCTGCAAGTTCCCGCTCCTCTGCGCCTCATCTTGGGAACACGTAGAGGAGGGGGCGCGACAAAATGTCCGTTGCCACCATTTTGGTGGCAAAGGGTACTTGTCCCAAAATAAGCAAAGGTGGAACAGTCTCCTAACCATACCCCATCGAGGCCTTAAATCACCTAAGAGTTTTATTGCCACCATTGAACCTCTCAGTGCACCTCCGGAGAGCACATACAACTTGAATTGTGGAATGTATGACTGCAGGCAACAATGGCAGCTTCCAGGATGGGACTACTACAAACAGCAGAAATACTTCCACCGGGATCAGAACAACAGTGGACAATGTGACAATGTTTGAACTTCCTTCGTACGGGTGTTGGCTGCTGCAAAGAAAACCTCATGAAAATGGGGTTCTCTCAACCAGGCTCAGAATTCAGACTGTGTTTGTGGTGAAGTGCAGACAAGAATCTGTTTCACTGGGTAAAGCCATAAGGCATGGCCGGACTGCTGTGTTCCAGGCTGACCCGGGACGACAGGGCAGGGGTGGGGAGAACAGGGAATGTGAAGCCATCCCTGCCCTGCCATGATGGGCAGTCATGGTGGCTAAAGACAGCCACAGCAGTCTGAGCCGGCAGGCTGCTCTGGAAACAGACATGAGAGCTTCCTCCCCATACCCGGGGATCAGGGTTTTCCCTTGAACCCTGACCCCCGATTGCACCCACTGGGTTGGGTGGGGACTGCGGCGTTGGGCTGGTCCCTAGGCCCATCGGCCCTAAACTCACATTGACCCCTCCCCCGATGCACGGCAGCTCACCCCGCGCCTACAAAACAGCCTACTTTGCCCGAGTTGGGCAGGCCCTAACTCGGAGCCTTTGGTCGGTTGCCGAGGTGAGAGTCTGGGCTAGCCGCCAACCCAACCTGGGATACCCTGGGTCAACATCTGGCAGCCATGAGCCAGATGTGACAGCAGCCTGTGGGGAAAAGTGGGCCTAAGCCGGCCTCTGCCATGTCTGGTTTTATCCAGTGCCTCCTGTTGGGAGGAGTCATGTACAACTCTTGACACACACACTGCTATGGACCATGCAACAGTTTCTGCCAACAAATGGTCTCTACTGATGTGATGCACATGGTAGGATGGGCACATAGTGAACCACATGTTCCTGGTAGATAACTTTTCATTGATTTTAATACACCCTTCCTAAAAACCTACCTCCTCTGTCGTGTTTTCCCTTTCTCCTCACTCAGACAGTCATAAACAATAAATCTATCTATCTTCAAGATCTACTTCCTCCCCTCAAACTAAGCCAAGTGTGTGCACCTGCAACTTCTCAACTCCATGAATGTATCGGTGTCTCTCCCCTTTCTGATCCCTTCCCATTGTCCATGGTAGACTGTAGGGCTGGGACCTATCTCTTATCACAGCCATTTAGTGCCAGGCATATTGCTGTAACAAAACAACCACAATTAATACTGCTAACTACTACTAATAATAATCATTAATAAATACTGCTAACTTTCTTTGTCAACTATTGCCTTCCGAATGACTGACTCACTGAAGTGCAACGCATCCATTATTTATGAGGAAAGGAAGGCCAAGGGCCAAACCTTGAGCTGCTTATTCAGATTTACTCACAGTTAAGCCTCTCATTGGCTTGAAGTCAGCAGGGCTCTCTGGGGGCATAATGAGCCGCACGGGTGGGTCCTTTTGCAACCCCGAGGCCTAAGGCTGGCAATGCTGTGAGAACAGGCTCTGACATTTGGGCTTCCTGCGCCAGTTTAAGGGGTTTAGAGTCTTAGAAGTGGCTTGGTTTGAGCTGCGATGGGTGAAGGTTTTTGTGGCGAAAAGGGAGTCAGCAGCTTTGTTGTTCTCTCATGTAGAGCAGAGGCAAACTAAAAAGTCAGAACCATTTCCTCTGAAAAATGTTGCATGCAATTTTCCCAACTGCTCTTTTCAGGGGCCAGTTCAATTATATCACTGCTGTTCTAATGTGATAGTTCAGCCATTTCAAGTTAATTGTTAATCGAGCCTAGAAATAATCTCTCTTACACGGAGCTGTGAAATGAGGTTGGAAGAAAGAAAAAACACACCAAAAACCCACTCTTTTATTACCTCTGTCATCTGAACAATCTTGAAAAGGTCTTGATAATAACAACTGGTACAGCCTTAAACTTGTTAGAGGCACAAAATAATCCCAACTGCTTTCCCGGTTCCAGTTTTATATCATTTCACCTAAGAAACAATAAAGTCTCCCATGGATCCACAACATAAACCTGCCAATATGCAGACCTGGGGTTTTAACCCTTGCAGCAGCAGGCTCCTGATGACACTCCCCAGGCTGCTGCATTGAGCCACTTAGCAAACGCATTACCGACCAGGTTAGAAGAAAACACACTTGTAGTTAATAAGGATTTACAAGGTCACACATCTCAGTCAAACTGTAAAAACACTTCATTAGTGCCTTCTCATTTGTGTTTTCCAAGGTGGCGTTTCTCTCCACATCCAGGGTGTTCTACTTTTGGCTGTTTCTACCAAATACAAGTCACTTAATAAATGCTTCACGTCTCTGGTTCTTTAGCAAGGGCCGTCTATTAACACCAGTTTTATGGAGAACAGAGTAGGGAGCCACCTTCCATCATGTATCTTCATTCTCTAAAAGGCTACTATTAACACACTGTGTTTGGGGCACAATGGGCACGGGTTCCCTCTCCTGGGGCTCTGGAGCTTGCAGATACTAGAGAGGCCTTTGCCGTGTACTGTAGGGCCACCTCCCATGTACATGTGTGTATGCATACGCACAGAGCACTTCAACCCCTTACACACAGACACAGACACAGACACAGACACAGACACAGACACAGAGACAGACAGACAGACAGACAGACAGACAGACAGACAGACAGACAGACA
>QEPC01009246.1:1750971-1767201 GCA_003113815.1 Sphenodon punctatus
CCCGGCCAACCGAAGGGGCCGATCCAGGATTTGGACGGTGAGACGGTCCTGCAGGTAGGTGGGGCCCAAGCCATTTAGGGATTTAAAGGTCAACACCAACATCTTGAATTGGGGCTGGAAGACTATCAGTAGCCAGTGCAGACAACGAAGCACCAGTGTAATGTGCTTGCGTCAGCCTGTCCCAGTCAGGAGGAAGGCCACCACATTCAGCAGCAGCTGCAGTCTCTGAACCAGCACCAAGGGTAGCCCCACATAGAGTGCGTTACAGTAGTCCAGTCACGAGGTAATAAGAGCATGGATGATTGTGGCCAGATCTGAGTCTGAGACATATGACCTAAGCCGACATATCAGATGTAACTGGCAAAAGGCTCCCTTTGCTACAACCACCACCTGGACATGCAGGCGGAGCTACGGGTCCAGGAACACCCGCAGACTGTGGACCTGAGAAACCAGGGGAGGACAGATCCCATCAATGAAGGTGACCATCAGTTGCTTGGCTTTCCCACAAGCATCACTTCCATCTTGCCAAGATTTAATTTCAGGTGGCTCACCCTCATTCAATCCCCCACAGCGGACAAACACCGGGTAAGCACCGAAACTGCCGGGCTTGGGTCAGATGAAAATTAGAGAGATAGCTGGGTGTCATCAGCATATTGATGACACCTCACCCCAAACTGCCTAACAACCTCCCCCAAACATTGCATATACCTATTGAACAAGAGCGGGGATAGAATGGAACCTCATGGAACCACACATGTGAGGCCCCGGGGAGAAGATGAAAACTCCCCCAGCACCACACATTGGGGTCTCACGGCCAGGAAAAAGCAGAACCATTCAAGAACAGTCCCATTAATCTCTGCCAGGTTCTGCAGCTGAGTCACCAACAACTCATGATCAACGGTATCAAAAGCAGCCGAGAGATCTAACAGGATCAACAGGGTCGAGCGACCCTCATCCAAGTCATGGGAGAGGTCGTCAACCAAGGCCACAAGCACGGTCTCCATGCCATAACCTGGACGGAAGGCAGACTGTGAGGGATTAAGAAAATTGACCTGGTCCAAATGCTCCTGAAGCTGTCAAGTCACCACCCGTTCAATAACCTTTCCTAAAAAGGGAAGGTTAGAGACCGGCTGATAGCTGGCCAGGATGCCAACATCCAAAGATGGTTTCTTGAGCTGGGGCCGCATCACCGCCTCCTTCAGGCAGTCTGGCACCCTGCCCTCCCCAAGGGAGGCATTGACTATCCCCACCAGCAATGGCCTAATGTCTCCTGGCTAGCCTTAACCAGCCAGGACGGGCATGGATCTAGTTCACAATAAGTGGCTCAAACAGTCCCAGGAGCATCCCCTGCATTTGAGGGCTTACAAGATGTATCAACAATAATACTAAAACAAACACATAATATACAATTTAAAATTCATTAAAATGCTAAAAATATACTAAACGGACTGAATGAGTCCATCCAGAAGTCAGGAGGACTGTCTGCATGCCACAGTACTGGGTGCTTGGCGGGGGGGGGAGACAGGCACACCAGCAGATGTGGACCCCAAAAATCTGGGTGGGGGGTGTACCCGTGACACCCTGGGCGACACCTGGGCTAAAGGTGCTTCACAACGCACACTCGGGATTTCTCTGAGGATGCGTCGTGGAGTAAGCAGATGGTTTCCCCAGCCCATGGCTTAAAACTGACTAGACCACACTAGAATGATATACTCTAAGCAGTACTCTTAAGAATAGGACACAGTAGTCTTACATTGGTAAGGGAATGGACTTTTAATTTATTTCATCCCAGCTACTTAATATGCAGGGGCTAACGTCTGTTCTTGTTGAAGTTAATAGGAGTTTTGGCATGAACTTGTCTGGGAGCAGGACTCTTGCTCCTGGCTAGTTGGATTTTTTTCCCCCCTCATCTTTATTTTCTGCATCTCTGTGACCCATGCCTACAGGTAAAGGATTGAAACACACACACAAATGTTAATTCAAATTCCAAAGGCAATTTCAATTTGACCATGTTCTTGTTTGCTCAGGCAAACACTTGCACAAAAAGGAAATTTCAAGGTTGGGTGCTAGAACATCCACTGTAGGCAAATTCAAATTGTATGTTTTCCAGGGAAAACAACACAATTCATGCTTTGTTGACTAGTTAGGGACAGATTAAACAGAAGCAAGGTTTGTTATTATTTATTATTATTATTAATAATTTTATTATACGATAATAACGATATCGGGTGGGGTTTTAATGACAGACAGGAGCTGTACTTAGCCAACCAGCTCCAGTGAGCCCATGATGCCCCAGGTCTTGTGGACAATTCTAGCCGTACCAAAAATAACAGCATTCTGGGCAGAACTGATGTGTCTTCTTGGGAGCTGAAAATGACAAACTCCCTTTCACTGCTTTCAAAACCAAACTGAAATGATGGTAGGGATAATCCATATGTTTGCCAACTAATACCGACTGATTACTGACCTCCCCTCTTTCCGCAGACAATGTAAGACCTGGCTGTTCTGCCGGACCTTTATCGAGGGAGATGGGGTGGGTATGGGGTTTTTTTAGGCTGTTTTAATTGTAGTTTTATATTATTGTGTCATTTTAATATGTTTTTTAAATGTTGTTAGCTTTCCCGAGATGCCCGAGGCAGGAGGGGGCGGCATATAAGTTTGAATATAAATAAATAAAATTAAAATTAAAATAATAGACCAGTGTCACACTGATAACAAAGTCCTGCTACTTTCTGATCTTATCCGTCTTCTTATCTAGAGGCACACCAATGTCAATAACATTAACACATTTGTTCTTTCTGTCCACAAACACACTATCTTCATGCTTGTAATTGACAGTTCAGTCAATAATAAAGCCCAGTATTATTATTATTACTTTTTAATAATCCTTCTCAATGTCATTTGAATGCCATCGTAAACAGACTTGGCCAGTCAGGTTGAACCAAAACCTAAGTAGGCGATATGTTCCATTCTGTTCAACCCACATGCAGCAGGAAAACAAGGAAGATAGTCTTCCATATGTTCCCAAGGGGATATGTGATCAGGAGACCACCGTCTGCTGAGACGTCAGCCAGTTGAAGGATTGGCTTGTGCCCGAGGCTTACAACGAGCACGGAGGGGCAAGCGTGCCCGATCTCATGTGGTTGCTCCAACCTGGGCTAAGCTTGCTTCATGATGCATCCTTGGGATTTCTCAAAGGATGCTTCGCGGAGCAGGCAGACGTGAACATCTGGCAGACGTGAACATTTGGCAGACCCTAGACACACAAGCCACTGCATCCCATGGCTCCTTTGCCCAGGGAGGGGCAAGCTTCCCTGGGCATCTCGTGTGGCTGCACCCAAAGTAGTTCAGGTGGTGGTTATCTTTATGTGCTATCGCTCCTGAGCACCAGTGGGTGGACGCTCCCAGGACCTTCCCCACCACTGCTGCTATCTCTGCTGCTTCCTGGAAACAGCCACCAGAACGATAAGCCCCCTCCAGCTCAAACAGCTCATCATGATTAGCCACCACAAGTACCAACATCTATCCATGAGCTGTAATGTCTACACAACCCAGGCCACGTACTGTGCAACTATCCAAATTGTTTAAATTAGAAAAGCTCCAACACAGTATGAGTTAAGACACATGATATGGGAGGGCCTGGCCTATCCAGTTCCGTTTGGCCATGAACAAACTGTCCATGAAATATTTCGTCGGTGTATCTCAGCCTTCGCTGCGTTATAAAATAAGTGAAGTTGTTTCTGGCCTTTCCTCTGTGCACTTTGGATTCAGTTTTTGCTGCATTAAACTCAATGGGGGTTTTCTCGTTGACTTCGGTGGGGTCATGACTGTACACTTTGCATTGTACTTGGACAGAGGAGAAGGACGGAGCAGGCAGCTCAGCTTGGTCCGCGGCTGTGTGAATCATCACATGGAGGCATAAGTAAGAAGGTGTAAGACATAGCAGCTTGCTCTAATATAAACGGAAAACAATCCCAACTTTCAGCTGGCTCCAGGATCACACCATTGCAAAAGATGTCTTAAAGCCACCTTTGTCCCACTCCCTTTGGTTTTCTGCCAACACACCTCAGGCAGACTGTGTATCAGTTGCTTATGAAAGGTGATACCTCCCACCCACCCCAATCCTCTCGATAGCATGGTAACATCATAATCATCAATCATCTCATTGGGATTTATATAAAGACATTCATCTGAAAGGAATTCAGGGCAATTGGGAGAAACTTTTATAGAGCAGGCATTCTGTCCATTGTGGATTAAGGGTGAGACTTCTATTTCAAATGTAAATCTTCCTCTTTTCCATGTTTGATGTTACTTCTAGTTTCTGGAAAAACAGCAGAGACTCCCTTTCCTCAGATTCATCTCATTAAAGTTCTGGATCTTTCAATCTTCTGGGTTTACAAGCCCACAAGTAAGTTCCGGATGCATTCTTCACACACACACTGCCCCGAGGCAGTTCCTGGATGCATTCTTCACACAAACACTGCCCTGAGGCAGCCTAAAGGAGCCGCAGCTGTAGACGTGACAGGCTGCCATGGAAACCAAGTGACCACAGCTGCCTGGAGCAAGCCATTTACCAGGAAACCTTTTACACACAAACGTTCTGGGAGAAGTTCTACGCAGAAGTTCAAAGATCCGGATGTTTAAGATCTGGGTGAGTGATTTAGACACACAGAAAGTTCAGGATGTAACAGTAAACATCCAGGAGAAATGTGTGTGTAAAAACACCCAATGTTTCATTGATCGTTCATTCAGAGGCAACTGAAATGTGGGAAAACGTGAACATTCAGAAAAAAAAAAAAAAACCTTTAGGAAAACCTTATGAAGTAGCAATTACATTTTCAGACATTCTCTTTGTGACAAGCAAAACCCAAATTTGTCCAGTTCTACTGTCGTCTCTTGAGTTGAGGGTTTGCTCAAGCCTTGCTGCATTACACATGTGACGATCAAGACAGACACCACACTCTCAGGATTGGGTCACTAGGCTTTTATTACTTAGGAGCTGGAACAGGGACAGTGGATCCAGATCTGTCCCTGACCAGGCAAACCAGCAACTTTGGGTGTTTTCAGACATGACCCAGTCTGGAGAATCTCCGCCGACCCGGTCAGGAGAGGTCTGGTTCCTAGAACAAATGTGAGCTAGATCCCTGATGGCCAGAGAGCAGTCCCGCCACAAACACATACCAGAGTGCTGGAGAGACTGGGAACAAACATTACAGCAGCCCGACCTAGGCTCACCCTGCTCCAGAAACCACAGCCACCACCGTGATGTGCAGACATGGTGAACTGTGGACTTCGAGAGCCGCTTCTGCCCACCTACAACAGGACTCTGAGGGCAGGGAGAGAGGGAGGAAGAGGCAGTCAGGCTGGCACAAGCCAGGTGTCTGCCAGCCAGAGGGGGACCCAGCCATGTAGACCGGACAGTGGAAAAGAAAAGCACACCCACCGTGAAAGAGAGAAAACGGTTCAGAGTCAGGCTGGCGTTACAGCTCTGTCCGCATGCTGTAGACAGCAACGGGCACTAGTCCCTCAAACGGGCAGGACATATGGCAAAGGACTGTGTGTGTGTGTTACCACATAGATGGGGGAGATGGGCACAGCTCCCAACCCCCCGTTTCCAGATGACATAGTCCAAGATTTCATGGGGAGGCCTCAGTAAGGTCCATGCAAAGTTTGCTTCAACGGGGGAGGTGTGATGGCTGGCCCCTCATGGTCTGAGTTCCACAGGGTCCACGTAAAGTTAAGTTCCGCAGGGGCAGAGTCCACAGGGAAGGGAGAAGGAGCAAACTCACCCACTCCACATCAACCCCTGGCGATACATGACCGATAGCTCCCATATGGAAATCAAACCGATAGTCTGCCTTGAAATGGTTAAACTCACCTGGACATCCAGCTGAGTCCTGGCCTCATATAGGCCATGAAGTTCAGCAGCAAAAGGCTCCTTTTGCAAACAAACAGGGCTGAGCAGGCAGGCCTCCACGGTAGCTCTGCTCAAGCATCCAGCTGAGGCAGGTGCTGCGGATCTGCTCATAGGCACAGGCAAGCAGAAGGGCGCAGGTGAATGACAGCGTCAGAGAAGGACCCCCGGTATCGAGGCACAGGTGACAATCAGGTAGCTGGCATATCTCCTGTAAAGACGTACTCGTCTCAGCCCCCCACGGAGTCATGGCACCCCTGGTGGGGGTGAATGATATCCAAACACCTGGAGGCCAACGTTGTCGGCCTACTCACTGAATGCCCAAGCAGTCGAGATGCTAGCCTATAAGCTCAAAGCCCGCATGATGAAAGATGGGATCTGCCAGCCGCTGTTGAACATCCTATCTGCGCCATTCGAGTATGTCAGCCAGGGACATGGTTCCCCATACAGTCCAATTACTGGGGACACCTGTCCCTGGGACAGAGCTCACAACAACCTGGAGGGTGGCACTCATGAGGACACACTCAATCGGGGTCAAGAAAGCTGCATGATGGTGGTGCGAGCCTTCCAACACCCATGAGAGGGGGTGCAGTGCGGGAAGTGACATGGCGAGGGGTAAGACTGGTCTCCTAATAACAACTAACCAGGGCTTGATTGGGTGGGGGGGGGTTGCATGTTTGGCCGTTGTGTGTAAACACCATAACAATCCCAACACCAATTTGGCTACCAGATGAACACGCGATATGAACGCCATTGCATCACAAGGACAATTTGCGTATTCTGGCTGAACACGTGTTCTGCCCAGCTGCAACCCTCCGAGGCCCCAGTTCAGACTATATGTGGCGCCACAATGGAGCCCTGCATTCAGAGGAACCACTCAAGAAGCTGTAGGAAGGGGGTGGTTCTGGACCCACCTCCCAGACCGGTCGTTATCTTTTATTGCCTTGGAGAGGGAGGCAGGTAGGGGAGGGGGGTTAGGGGAGGGGGGTATTGATTCTGCCCTTTTAGTTTAGTATATTTTAATTGAATTTAAAATTGTAAATTGTATATTTTATAGGCATGGGCGAACAGATCGCGGTTCGTGTGTTCGCGTTCGGCCGTTCGGTTCGGCCGCGTTCGGTTCGTGTGTTCGCGTTCGGTCGTACCTTGAGTTCGTGTTCGCCCGTTCGGTTCGGCCGTTCATGTTCGGCCGTTCGGGCAGGTCGTACGTTCGTGTTCGGCCATTCGGTTCGTTCGCCGTCGGGTTGTGCATTCGTGTTCGATCGTTCGGTGTTCGGGTGGTTCGCGTGTTCACGTTCGGCCGTTCGGCCCGAAAAAAACAATGTTTTTTAATATATAATTTTAAAAAAAAAATTTATTGAATTTTTTTATCAAATATTTATATCTCTATATCTACACTAATAACTAACTAACTACCTAACTAACTAATAAATGTATTCTAAATGCTATGAATAACTCCAACAAACCCTAAAGCTGAATCACAGAAAACAGTAAACTCACTCTATCAGTAAACCTTAAACTAAACTACTCAAACAAAAATGTATCGACCTAATCCTATCTATCTACCTATGAATTGAATATATGGGATGGGGGTTAGGGGGGCAATCACAAACAAGACAAGGAGGGGTACAAAACTGAAATGAAACCTAAATCAATCTATAAATTAATAATATATACTACTACTCTAATGAATCAAAAAAACAGGGGAAGGGAATGGGGAGGGAATATTCAATGGAGGGGGGAGGGAAGGAGGAAGATTGAAGATTGAACACAGGGAGGGATAAAAACAAAAAATAACAACTAAATCTATCAAAGCTAATGTAAATAAATGAGAATATGGGGGTAGATGGGTTGGATGGGTGAAATAGGAGGAGGATGGCAATGGATTGGGGAGCTGGAAAATGCTGGGTGAGGGAGCCTTCTGAAACGCCTGCTGCTCAGGAACAGTGACTAGCTCAGAAGGTATTGGGAAGGGGGGAGGCAGACAGTTTTGTTTCTTGCTGCGCCCGCCTCAAATCAGCCCCATTGGCTCCGTGCAGCCTAGCCCGTGGCCAATCATAGACTGCCAAGCCAGTGGTCTGAGGCGAAAAGAGATGGTGATTCATCAGGCTGGCTGCTACTCCAAGCCACTCTCCACCCTCCACCCCTGGTGCCTGGAAGTCTGCTCCTAGCTGAGTCAAATGACTTCCCCCTCCCTGCTACATTTGGCCTTCCAGTGACCTGACAGAAGACCATGTTTTAGCCACCCGAACACAACCGAACGCGATTCGAATTGAACGAACTGTTCGGCCATTTCGTAGTTCGGTGTTCGGTTCCGTTCGGTGTGTTTGCTATTTCAGTGTTCGGTGTTCGGTCCGTTCGGTGCATTCGTGTTCGTGTTCGGTTGTCCGAACAGGCCGAGTTCGGGCCGAACACTGAACTACCGAACCGCGTTCGCCCATCCCTAATATTTTAATTGTGATTTTATAAAGAGTACTTCTGTGTAAGCCGCCCCGAGCTGCTCTGTGAGCAGGAGGGAGCGGGGTAGAAGAAACTCGAATAAATAAATATCAATAAAGTAATGGACCTTGCAAGAGGGTGTTCTCGACTGATCTTAGAGGTAGCAGAGGGAATATAAGGCGGGAGATGGTTCTTTAGAGATGTTGGACCCAGGCTGTTTAGGGCTTTATAGGTCACAGCAAGCCCTTTGATATGTGCCCGGAACACTACTGGAAGCCAGTGCAGACTCTGAAGCACCGGTGTTATGTTTTCCCAGCAACCCACCCCCGTCAAAAGGGTATTAGCCATGAATAACAAACAAGGGAAATATTTTGTTATTTGTGTAGCACTGTGGTTTGTCTGTTATGTTTATACATATAGATTATACATCATTTTATAAGATATTGTATTTTATGGCTATGTCCTGTTGGATATGTTACAAATAAATTTGATTTGATGATGAGTAACAAATTAGGTACCCGATTCAGCTCTTACCACGAGTCCTTTAATCCACATCTAGGAGCAGTAACACAAACGGCTTTACTCCTCCAGGGAAACTAACCCTGTGGGGTAACCTCTTGGACCATTTCATATAACAGGCCTTCAGAAGCATCACATTTCCCATAGTAATTCCAGGGGGAAGCACATGTTATAAGTAACCCCAGTTCTGGGATGTTTGCAAAGTCAAGATTAGCGCTGAAATGAGCAGCTAAATTCGTACTCGCAAGTAATTACACCACCTTGCAAACCATTTATCGATACCAACATGATTTCTTGATTCTCAGAATATTGTGAGATGCTGTTGTGATTTACTGACTTTCCATTTATCATTTACCACATACCGCTACCGTTCATTTACCTCATACTGCATTGTCGAGGGTACCATTTTACTTCCGTTTTTCTGTTTCTTTGTTTACCTCATTTCTGAACCAAGCACTGTGTGACTAGCCCACCCCTTAACCTCCCTCCTTCCTGTCCAAACACAGTTTTAAAAAAAAAACAGTGCCTCCATTACAGTGCCTCAAATCAGAATTGTTGTATGATGTTCTCTTTGCTTTCACTAGTCTGCAACTACGTTGTAGATTGGTAAAGGAATCTGCATACGAGCCAATGAGTGATAAAAATAGAAAATGGAGTGCAGATAAGATAGAAGAAATACACTATGTCATCCATTTAAAATCCCGAGAGGTAATACAGATGCAAAAGTGGTAAATGGCTGTTACGGAACTGTGAGCACTTTTAGATCAAAATAGTGATAACTCAGACGTATGATGCCACTAGAGTTATTTATTATATACAAGTATAAAATAGATAATAAAAGCATTTCACATCCCTTTCTGCAAACCGGAGCATTACGACTCGGCTGCGAGATGATCCCCAGGTGGGCCTCAAGCTCTGCTACACCCCTCAGCATTTGTGTGACATGGGTTAGCAATGAAGTTCCAAAATGGTTCCTCAGCTGCTGCGTTTTATAGGATTTTTGATGTTACCCACTCACTCTACCAATCCTGCACATGTGTGATGAACTCAGCTGCTTCTGCCTGAGTCATCCAGCTTTCAAGTAACCTATATAGCAATCTCACCTGATAAGAGTTCCCATAACATCTCTGCCTGGCCTTGACAGTCTAAACAACAAATTATGCAATACAGAAAAGTTGCCAAAGAGGCTTACATAAAACACATCCATTGCATGAAATGAGTTGCCAGTTATAAATTTATATGTTTTTACACACATGTCAATCAAGATGGATTCTATAACATATACAGGCCAAAATAAGATACACAAATGCCCACTAATCTGGCGCCACTGGTGCACAAGAGTCTTCCCGCAATCTTTTCACTACAATGGCAAAGCAGTAAATCGGATTTTGGTAAGCCCATGAGCATTAAATCGGGAAACAAAATGTCAGTCAAGACACTGACGAGTACCGATAGTTTACCAAGACAGTACCAAGTACCGAGACGGTATCAGAAACCATGATTTTGACAGGAATTCCCATTTTTACAAAATCTCATTTCAATCCTACTCAAGATCTAGCTCCTAAGCTAGAAAATGTAATAAAACCAGAGCTATTCCCCACTGACCTACCAAACCATGATTTTAAATAAAGGAGCATTTTCCACATGGTTTGAATAAAATTTAATCAGTAATGCACTATACCCAGGAGTTCCCAGGACAGGAAAGCCCAGTGCATCCCAGCTTATAGTGCCCAACCCACTAACACTGGCCTCTACCAGCTACTTCAGAAGAAGGTTACTCTCCCCTAGGGAACAACTACATAGAATAGACTTGTAAATCCCCTAATGCCTAATTTAAAAAGGCGCTGTCTGCAATATAATAATTGCAGAAGCAATTAAACACATACAAGAAAACAAAGAACAGTCTAAGAAAAAAGCTCTGAACAGTCTTAAGGCAACTCAAGTACTTCTGCATACATTCTATCCCAGCCTTGAGAACAGATTCTGCTCAACTATAGTGCCTGAACACTTGGAAGTGTGGCTTTGAACCCCCCCCCCCCCCTTTTTCACTTGCAGATTTCCCAGATTGCACTGGAAACACACAATGAAATCTGTGGATTAACTATAAATGTTTACAATACCTCTCATAGAGCTGAAACAAATATTCAGACTGTTTTCGATTAGTTTTGTGGGGTTTAGCAACTACCATTTACCCAAACCCCAAATTTTTGTTTCTAAAGCCCCAGATATTTTGTTTTGGAACAGTCACCAACATGTGTATAAAGCTGGCAATTTGTGGGATGCGACATAGACAATGTTCGAAGGAGGGCTTAAAATAAACATTTTGCAGTCTCTCCTCTCTCTCACTGTCTTCTTTATTTTAAGAAGAGAGATGATGTCTCTTAAACCTTTTGCTCCCTCCATTCAAATTCTGGTGAGCTTGTGAATGCAAATAAGTTGCATTTCAGGTTTAGCTATAATCGTAACTGTATAACAGAGCTCTGTTTGATGTTCCTTAAGTGGTGGAATGGAGAGAACATTCTCTCCCCCCTCGCCCCCCTTGCCTGCTAACTGGAAAAGCTCCTAGTTTATTAAACCCTTGATTTGAAATCTTACTGTCAAAGAGAACACAGTCAGCTGACCCTGTGAAAGGCTTGCATTGTCAATTCTTGCTGAGCATTAAAACTGGCATGAAGCATAAAGTGAAGTGACATTAAGCGAACTGACAGTCTGGGGTTTCCAGTGTAAACCTCCAGGAAATAATAACTTGTGTTTGCAATGAAAAAAGATGACTTCTAGTAAAAAGAAAAAATAATAAAATACTTTATTATATTATTAATTATTATCATTATTATTATTTTATTTAAAGGTGGCGAGGAGGGGAAGTTGAGAATTCCGAGCCTGGGATAATAATTGTTAGGGAATTTTTTTTATTTTTTTTTTATTTCCCTTTTCAATTTAATGTTTGAAAAACAGAGGTGACGGGAAAGATTTATGGAGAATGTTTTAAAGGTGGGTCATCGTGTGTAGAGGAGAGAGTTTCTGAAGAGCCCGTGGCATTTGCACTTTATATAAAAATGACAAAATCTGACTCTTGCTGCAGTGAACTACATGAAATAGGCTGAATTTGGCTACAATGGGCAAAATATGAAAGGGTGAAATGGCATGCACACGAGTCATGTTAGGGATAATAGTATATTTAGCAGCATGAAGGCAGTTTGTCAGGTTTGGGCCTTGAACCCCTGCCCTTTGGGACGCGGGAAGGGTGCGGTTGAGGCCTGCGTCACCTGGGGAGGGGATCAGATAGCAGCCCGTACTTCTCATTCATGGGGTGAAAACAGACATGATGCTAACCACCCTTTAACCACCCTTGGGGGTCATTAATGCATGTTTCAGGGCTGCATAGGACACCAAAACAGCCCTGCAACATGCATAAATAACCACCAAGGGTGGTTAGCGTCATGTCTCTTTTCACCCTAAGTCTTAGTGTGGTCTCGGGAAGCTGGTGGAGCAACGTCTCTTTACCGGGGGTGGGGGGAGTCCTGCGGTGTGAACTCCTGTAACCTTGTCCAGTTGCTACTGTATGTAGTAAGTGTTCTGCCATACATCCTAGCCCTACTCCCTTCTATAGCCCTTGTATGTTGAATCCCTCCCAGGGGTATTGTGGTTGTGTCTAGCCCAGCTCTCAGCCCCCTCCTATAGCTGTCTGTGTTGAACCTCCCGGGCGCACTGTGGTCTATGGCGGGGCCCAGACCCCCGTCTTCCTGTTCCCCCCCTATAGCCCATATGTGTCATAGCCTTCAAGGGGGCACGAGGACTTGTGTAATGTGGGGTTTGGCCTCACTCCCCACTTCCCATGCTGTTCCTGGCTCCTTTCTGTGTGGTAGTCTCCCAGTTGGTGTATTTGGTGTGGGGTTCTGTCTCTTCTCTTTGACCTCGATGATGAGCCAGACCCTCCTGAAGTAGGCTCCCGGGCCTCAAGATGAGAGCAGTCCCGGCGGATTCTAAGACGCACTGAGAGGCCCTTCTTCCCCACAGGCTCTTACCTGAGCTCCCCTTCCTGGGTTCCTTCCCCCACCTTGCCTCCCGGATACTCCGTCCCTGTGACACAATTTAAGAAAAGTATGGAGGTGCTATAATTGGTTTTATTAAGAGTTGAAGTCAAGCTATATAAGCTAGTGCAGGAAAATGGGAGAATTTTACACATACACACACTGACATCGCTTGTTTATTTTTCTCAGAACAGGACACAATGCATACTGGCATATGAGAACTCATTAACTCTTTCATTAGACATCGAGCAAGACTTACAGCTTGGGTCTGAGAGATTTTGCAGACATTTCAGAAAAATTCTGTAGAACTTTAAAAATTAGATTGATATTGGCAGTAGCTGAAAAATCATGTATCAAAATTAAGACTTCTAGACTGTAGAAGTGATATAGGATCTGGCACTTTAACTCTGGGGTAAAGAACATTTTGTATAATTTAACAGGCCCATAAAAATAGAGGCTTTAGTTTACCCAGGTGTAAAGGCAGTCATGGGATCACTGATGACACCTCTACTGTCCTATCATTCATGGTCTCCTTCTTCCCTGTAACTAAGGCCACTTTTCGACATTCCCCACCTACGCGTATTCTGGATATGTGCGTGAATCAGCTGGTCTGACACACACACCCCAACCCCTCCCCCCCCCGACTCCGTGCGGCTTTGCCGGAAGACGCGTGCCAGGATACCGAGCTCAATTTCCTGCTTTGCATCCCTGTGCGTGTTTGCCGGCAAAGCTGTGCCGCTCGGGGGGGAGAGACACAGGGGACTTTCAGACCAGCCCATGTCTCTCCCTGTGTTCACTTTTGTCTTGTCTACCCTTCCTTGTCTTTCCTAGATTATACGTCCTTTGGGTCTTGTTTGTACAGTGCCAGGTACATGGCTGGTGCTATCCCACTACTAGTATAATACTGCTACTGCTACTACTGATTTAAAAAGTTCAGACAAGGCTACCAACTCACTGCCCTCAGTGCTTGTACGTACAGCGAGAGACTTGTCTTTTAGCTTGTAAGCTCTTTGGAGACAGACAGGGAAAGGGTAGAAGAAAGGAAGTTTTACTCTCCCAGTTTTACAAGCCTAGATCTCTTTGTCTACCTGTCCTCCTCTACCTGAACGCTTCAGCACAAGCTTCAAGGCTCTTCACGGCACTATCTATCTCTCTGCACTGGTTTTCCATCACGTTCCCACTCAGGAGTTTCGCTTTCACTCCTCTTCTGCCACCAACCTCACCTGCTTGCAAGTCCCTTGCTCCTCAAAATGTATTTCTCCCTTCCCTTTGCCGCCCCCACCCCACCGCACCCCAAGGCCTGGAACTCCCTCCCTGAATACATTTGTTCTGTTCCTTCCCTGTCCCAACCTTCAAATCCCAGGCGAAAACCTATCTTTTCTGCCAGGCTTTCCAAACTCCTTATTCTCACAGACTTGTCACTGATGCCTACACTTCCCTCCTTTACTCAGAGGCCTCCTCTTCCCTGTCACTAAGGCTGCTTTTAAATGAGGGCACGCTGAAGCGCCTCCCAAATGCCGCATTAAAGGAAAGCCGCCGGAAGTGGCGTTCTCCCCGTTGCCGGCGGCAGCGGCTGGAGACACGGGGCTTTGGAGCGGCGCGTTCTTAAGCCTGATAATTGAAGTCTTAAGAATGCGCCGCTGCAAAGCCCCGTGTCTCCAGCCGCCGCCGCCGCCGGCAACGGGGAGAACGTCACTTCTGGCGGCTTTCCTTTAATGCGGCATTTGGGAGGTGCTTCAGCACGCCCTCGTCTAAAAGCAGCCTAAGTTAAGCACGTGCACCAGCAACGTTTCAACTGCATGAACGTATCCTTGGCCATTTTTCGGTGAGACGCTACCACGGAGATTCAAGCATCCAAACACCCATCCAAAGGGGGCGGGGTGTGTGTGACCCACCCACGAATGGCCACTTATGGAGCAGTGGAGAAAAAGTCAGGCTACTCGGTGTGGGGGCAAGCAAATCCATAAGTGGGGATGGGTCCCCACATATCCCTAACCCATGTGAACTGGACTGCACACCCACCCAGGGAACAGGTCCACCGGCACCATGGAGAAACAGCCCTGTGATGGCCAGAGCAGCGCAGTGGCCACTCGTGAACAGTCAGCACCCTCGTCCTGTCCACAGAATGACAGGGAAACCATCCTCCTTGCGAGCCACAGCCAGACAGGCCACATCCTCTATAGACCCTGCATCCAAGGGCTTGCCCTGGGCACAGGAAGGGATCAAGGCCTTCATCTGCCTGGGGGTTGGTGGTGCAAAATGCGGGAGAAACCTGAGAGATGCTCCCAAAATGAATCCATAGCAAGACATCCCCCAGGAGATGGCACGGCTGGGATACTACAGGGACATGTCCCAATGCTGGAAGAAGGCAAAGGACTGGCGGAGAGGGGTGTGCACATCATTTTTTTTATTACAATATCAATAACGAAAATCGTTGTTTTAATTTTCATCATTGCAATAACGAAAACGACAACCGAAAATAGTGACAACCGAGAATACCAAAAACAACAACCGAAAATACCTATATTGCTATCAGTATTGATATAGATATAATTACCGTTACCAAAAACAATACCACAAACCAAAAACAATAACAAGAAATGAAAAGGACAATGTTATCATTGTCGCTATTATTAGTGCTGTGACAGTTGGATTTTGGAGGGGAAATGTGGAGACGGAAGGCGGGAGCAGACATCTTGGAGACTTAACAGGGTTGAACTCTTGAACTGTGCCTGTGTTGGGAGGGGCGAGCAGCTCAGCGGTATCTGATGGATGTATCGCTGGCCAATGAGCAGCACAAGCAGACCCCAGTAGTCACATGGCACTCTGGCTGTGGGAGGCAGCAGACATTGAGCAATCGCAATCAAGGAGGCTCTGGGGGAGGGCACTGCAACCCTTTATAATGGGAGGGCCAGGCTTTTTCTCTCCGTTCTGTGAGAGCTCTGCTTGTCAGGTTGCGTTTACAGAACTGTGGTGCTTGCACACAAAAAATCCTCCCTAGCCCTCATGGTATTACCAATATCTTTCCTTCCTCCTACCCTGCATTTTATCATCTCCCTTTCCCTGCCGTTCTCCCCCCTGTACATTATATAGATAGATAGGTAGTATAGATTAGATATAGATATATATTATAGACATATACATTAGATTACTACAAGAGAACTCTGCTGCCAGGGTCATCTACCTCGCCAGTCGCTTCAACCATGTGCAGCCCCTCCTCTCTTCGCTTCACTGGCTTCCCCTTCCTGAACGAATCTTGCACAAGCTCCTAGTCTTCACCTATAAAGCTCTTCACAACCTTGCTCCCCGCTACCTCTCTGCACTTAT
>QEPC01009246.1:1780157-1810947 GCA_003113815.1 Sphenodon punctatus
GGGGACGCCGCGGCCGCTGGTGCTGGGGGGTGGGCTCGCCTCTCAGTCTGTTTTTAAACAAAAATCCAGGCTGGGCAGGGTGGGTGGGGGGTGTCCCCCCTTCCACCCGTGCAGCCTGGACTCGGGGAGGGTTTGGTTTTTTTAATTTGGGGCTTGAAGTTTTTTTACATTGCAGCCATTTTTAAATGGCTGCAATGCAAAAAATCCGGTACCTGGAATCCGGTACCCCGGACCGGATTACCGTGTCGAATCCGATAATGCCGGTACGCCCGGTACCGGCATTATAGGATACCGGATTTTACCGGTTTCCCCCCCCCCCAATGGGCAGTGTATGCAGAGGGTTCCTGACTCCAGATCAACCACTATCGTGACCCAGCTTTGTAGCAATGCTTGGTGACTGTGACACGTGCACACACACCCCACTTCCGCCTTCCATGTTCCTGTGTGTGAGGCTCTGCCTGCTTGACTTTGCCCTTGGACTTCACCTTCCCGGTCCCTCTGCTGTGACCACCCCTCCTGGACATCGCCCGCCTGTGTAAGTCTTTCACCAGGCAGACAGGGGGTGGGAATGGACACACTACATATCCTGCCATTGTATAATCTTGAATGACCATTCTTGTTATGTTCTCAGTAGTTGAATAATTTTAATTTTATTTATTTATTTATTTTTTAAAAATTTCCCGCCCCTCCTGCCCACAGGGCAGCCTGGGTCGGCGAACAACATTCAATAAATCTTTTTTAAAAAAATCAATGTAAACAATTTAAAACAATTTAAAATACAATACAATGTGGGGAAACCCCCCACCCCACCCCTACCCCTCGCCAAAAACCTGGCAGAACAGCCAGGTCTTACATACACACCGAAACAGCAGGAGAGCAGGAGCCAACCAAGCCTCCTCCGGGAGCGAATTCCACAGCACGGGGCAGCCACTGAAAAAGATCTAACATCAGTGGCCACCCACCTCACCTGGGGAACCTCCAAAAAGGTTCCCACGAATGATCTCAAGGGTCGCACGGGCACATGGGGAGTGAGGTGGTCCCACAGAGAACCAGGGCCCAGGCCGTGAAGGGCTTTAAAGATTAAAACCAGCACCTTGAACCTAGCCCGGTGCTTTATAGGCAGCCAGTGCAGAGCCCGCAGCACTGGTGTCATGTGCTCCCTGCGACCCACCCCCGTCAGGAGATGGGAGTATGTCATTGTATGCTTATGTAGGGGCAGAGGGCACTATTAGGTGAAGGAAACCCACCTGTGGGCTTGGGGAAGCTATAACATGAGGGGCAGGTCAGAGTAGGAAGGCAATGGTTGCTAATCACAGCCAAGCTCTTCTCAGTGGGGCTGCAAAAGTACCTAGCCAGCCCAGTATTGCCAAAAGAGGGCTAGGAGCAGCGAAGCTCCTGTCCACATCCAGAAGGATCTGGATAGGGAAATATTTAGCGGATTCCAGTCCTAGGCTAGAAAAAGGCATAAAAGCCCTGATCCCCAAAGGACACTGTCTTCCTTCAACTTGACAGCCAAGGGGGATCGGCTACAACAGGAGAGATCGTGCCGTCACATTTGAAAATATCCATATCCCTAAAATGAAACTGGTTTACACCATATGAGAATCAGACATCTGGACTTAACCTTAACAGTATGTGGAAGCTTTCTATAAAGACTGTGATCAAGCTGTTAAAAATATGACCTATCAACACTTCATTGCACCAAACCTTTCTCCAAAGACTGGTGAACAAATGGCCTTGCTGCTGCTAAAAGTGGTTAAGGCATGTTTCTGGAAGCCTGATTAATTATAGTTAAAGGGGCTACCTTTAGCACATTGCCCCTTCATTTTAAATTAGCAAAATTACTACCTCAAACTTCAAAACCAGCTGTCATGGTGGGTGGAAGAGAGAAGTCGTCTATTGCTTGGTGATTACAATGAAACAGTAGCGCTAATAAACTTGGCAACCGTTCTGAAAGGTGTCATGTGATTAGTCCCTCAGGCTAAAGATAGTAGAGATGGATAATTTCACTCAAAATCACCAACTGAAGAATTCTAAAGGGAAACAAACACACATTGTACTGTTTGTGTATAGGTGATATTAACATTCAAGTCTAATGGTATCTATTACTGGAGCTAAAGGGAGCTATATAAATGTGTGTGTTCTAATTACTACAGCTACACATGCATGTGCATATGCACACACGCACAGACACACAAGTTACAATGACGACCTGTAGGTGCCAGTGTGACTAGCACATCTATTATAGGGGTACCTGGGAGTTGTAGTTTCCAGATAAGGCCGCATGACAGAGAGGAATCATCTGACTAATTATCATGTGACTACCTACTGAAAAAATTATAAAAAATGGATCCGCATAGAAAAGACAGTGGCCTGAGGTAAAATCCTTGGGGAAGTCACTCCTTAGGGACCTCATAAATTTCTGGTGTGAGCACTCGTGATTAGGAATTGATTTTTCATTAATATTCTTTAACACACAAAGTTTGTTCCCAGTGAAGTGGTTTATAGAATCGTAGGGTTGGAAACAGAGATCTCAAAGATTATAGTGAGTCAGCAAGTCCATGATAAACCAGGATTTGAAATCATGTCCCCCAGCTGTATTTAGGTCTCTACCATTAAAGTCAGTGGCAAAACTCCCATTGACTGTAATGGTGGGAGATTGTCCTGTCTGCATTCTATCTATTGGGGAAAACACCAGTTGTCGTGTGTTAGACAATATGTTTGACTCGGTGACAAGAAGAACAAAGTATCAAAATAGAACACGTGCAGAATCATTTTTAGACTCATACCTTCACTTAGGCTGATTATATGCCAAAGTTACTGTTGATTTACGCCAGTGAAACTAAGATGAGCATCCTGCCTGTGAACCACTTCAATGACACACTTTCCCCCAAAATGATGACGCTATCCAGTAACGTCAAGAAGAGAGTCTCACTTGCAGGTCTAAATTTACACTGGCTATGAGCCAGAATAACTCCGCTTACGATGACAGATTAATACCAGTGTAAACAAAAACAGAGCAACGCCTCAGAAGTTTCTGAGTGCAAGAAGAACAAGGAAATAAAAGCGCTTCCTCTACCGACTTTGGAAAGCAAGGTGAGAGGAATCAATCAAAATGTTGTGAAATACCACAACCTGGTGAGTCAGGATTTAGAAATATTTGGCAAAGCCAAATACTTTAGCTATCTAGGAGTTATCACATTGGCAATAGTTAGCTACCTGTGCAAACACATCTCCATTTCATCAAGCAGATCTACCTTCCCCACTGTAGCGGGTTACCTTCACTTCTTAAATCTTGTCTTCAATTAGATTGCAGGTTCTTTAGGCAATGAGTTTCCAGAAGTCTCTGGGGGATTTGCTGACTGACCTTAGCAGCTACTCTGTCGATGACCTATTTTCCAGACTAGTGGTCCCCCAAAATACCTCTGACACCCCATTTTGAGATCTCATAATGTGATCCCAGACAGCAACAAAGCCATGCAAAGTATATCAAATATCACTTGGGAACATGGTCTCATCCACAGATGGCATGCAGTGTCAGCATTAATGGGGGCCAGTAGGGGCCATGGCTTGGACCCACAGTCAGAGGAGGCTGTACAGTCCTGGCAGCCTCAGGTCCAATACTCATGAGTAGGGCTGAAATGGGATATTTAATTTAGCACCCATGGGTTATATACCTGCATTTTCAGGTACTGCATCAGGAACCCTACGGGTTACCTGAGAACTGATCAGATACCTGAATATCCAGAAAATCACAAATTTTGTACTGAGTACTGGTAACTATTTTCCAATTTTCTGATTATTGATTGGTATGTTGGGTTGGAAAACCAAAAAATCAGGATGAAAAATAAAAATAAAAATCGGGACCAGAAGCATGCCTGAAATGAACAATTACAGCAAATGCTGTTTGCATCGAAAACGGGTCTTTCACCTCTATTTCTGAGGCTAACCTTTCAGGGGCAGAGCAAGAGTTCCTGGCTACCATGACAACCATAGGCCTATCCCAGATAATATCTGGCTTGACGCATGAGGTGAGGCACACCTTGGATTTGATGATTTGCACCAGCCTGAATAAAGGGATTCCAATTATAGGGGGTGTTGTTACCACACCATTGTTGTGGTTGGACCATTACCTTCTTAAAGTCCAGATCCTGGCCCTCCTATGCCCTTGTGGTGGTGGTGGAGTGGGTAAGTTAATTCACCCCTGGAGGCTAATGGATCCGATTGGTTTTCAGAAGTCGCTGGAAGATTTACATACTGACTTTAGCAGCAACTCTGTCAATGACCTAGTCGCCTTGTGGAATGACATCTTGACCTTGGTCATCAGCACAGTTGCCTGAGGCATCCACACCCTCCACTGTGGCAGCAAACGTCCCCTTGGTTTACAGAGAAACTGTGGCCACTAAAGTGGGAAGGTAGGCGGTTAGCGCGCACGTGGTGGTCAACTCATGATGAAGTCGATCGATTGCAGCAGAGATTGTTTTTAAAGGACTATACTATGGCTGTGATGGTGGTGAAGAAAGCTTTCTTCTCCACTATCATAGCATCCAGTGGAACTGTTCCAGGTGGTGTTGGACTTGGTTAATCTGGTCTGCCTCTACCCAGAAATGGAGTCATCTAATGCTCGCTGTAACATTTTTATGAACTGCTTTGCAGACAAAATAGTTTATTTTCACCATGACTTAAGTGTTGCCATTTTATCTGCAGAATCAGAGTTTGGGGTTATGGGAGCTCAGTCTTGTCCTGTTTATTTGGATCGGCTTCAATCAGTGTCACCCACTGATGAGTGGGAGGTGCTTGAGGCAGGGAAGGCAACCAGAACTTACCCATTCCGGCTGGTGAAAGTCAGCTGGTAAACATTGGGGTTGTTGCTGGCTGGGGGTGTCAATGCATCCCTACAGGAGGGTAGGGTGTTGGAGGTTCTTCGAACTGCAGTTGTCTAGCACCTGCCTAGGAAGCCATCTTTGGATGCTGACTCTCCAGCCAGCTATTGGTCTGTAGCTAACCTTCCCTTTTTAGGGAAGGTTATTGAATGGGTGGTTGCCAGACAACTCCTGGCTCATATTGATACGATCAGATTCCTGGACCCTTTTCAGCGAGGCTTTCATTCTGGGTTTAGCATGGAGACTATGCTTGTGCCCTTCGTTGACGACCTACGCCTGAAGATTGAAGATTGATGATCTTGTTAGATCTTTTGGTGGCCTTTGATACAGTTGATCATGATACATTGACATGACTGTGGGGTCTGACAGGGGTGCACGAACCCACTCCTGTTCACACTCTCTGATGTCTCTTGCAGCAACAAAGCCCTATGCCAGGTCCTATGCGAATTCATGCCATTGTTACTGAGATTGCCTCTCTTATTCCCACGGCACACTACCTTCCCACAGTGAAGGCAGACCACCCAACTGCTGTCACCTGCGATCACTTCCTTGAAGTTATCATAGACAGGCCCCCTGGGACGCCCTCATGCCGCCACTGGCAGCCACTGCCTTTGTCCCCAATATGGCCACAGGGGGATTGTCGTCAACAGGAGTCTCCTCCACCTCCTCCTTGCTCCCCTCATTGCTGCTTCAGCACTAAACTAAACTTAAATTAGTGTTTAAGTGTTGCCACAACCATGCTTGCTTTCCTGAGCTTTCAGAGAGCTCCCCCTGGTTTTGGCCTGATGAAGTCAATCTAAGAGGGCATGTCAACAGAGGAATCAGTCACCTTTATTCTCTCTAGCGGGCGATTAGAGGAGCTTTCAGAAAAGGGTGACCAAAGCAAAGCCTAGGTTCAGGGCTTTCCACAAACACAGGCGCGTGCCCATCCTAAGTGAACTGCAGACCTGAACTAATCAACTTTTAAAGATGCCTCTTTCAAAAGAGACTTTTTGCTTCCCCACTGAAATGCTGTCCAACTGAGCAGTGTGTGAATACACACAAAGAACCTAAGTCCCTTAATCCTATTGATTCCTTTCTCTTTTGATCTTCCCCATACTTCTGGATTGTCAGGCAAGCTGGAGGAAGTTGAGGCCAGAGTACACAGCAGCTGTGTACTGCCTCTCACAGGAGGACAGGTTCCTTGCTCTGCTGGAGGAACAGTTAATGGCTCGGATACTAAGCCACATAGCTTGATTGCATGCTTTTTCACTGATGCTGCTTAGAATACGGCCAAGGCCCATAACAATGTGTGAATTTCCCTCTGAAATTGAGAAAGCAGTGTTCATTTAAAAAGTTGAATGGCCTTTGCTGGCAGTTTTGGGAGGTCTCTGAACAAAGAAAAAGACCAGAAGGTGGAGAATGTAGACCAGAGATTCTCAAATTGTGGGTGGGAACACAAGTGGGGTCATGCCATTTACTGATGGGGCCACAATCCCAATTGATACCTGATGTACTTTGCACGTCTTTGTTGCTGCCTGGGTCTACAGAGTTACATTTAACTCTCACAAAATGGGGTGATGCAGGGAAAACTTTGGAAACCACTGATGTAGGTGCTTTAATATGAAGAAGCAATGCAGCCTGGTGGTCCTCACTGAGAGAACAGGAAAAATCGTTCAAAGAGGAGCTCAGACCAACAGAAAAGTCCACTCCCCATATCAACAACTGTGCTGTCAAATCCACCCTGCCTGACAACTTTTTGTCATTGAAGCCCTGATTGGGTAGGCTTGAGGAGCTCCTGTCACTGGATTTATATACAGTTGTTTTGCAGTGCATTTCTACATATGGGATGGGCAGGTTTTCCTCAGCTGTTCTGTGAGTGTGCAGTGAACCCACACATGGGGTCATCACCAGAAATCAAACGGAGGCCCATCTGGTCTACAGTAATGAGCTTCTATCACATGAACTAAAGGAATGACTGTTCGCTGCCAGTTGTAATAGAATCTTATCCTCCCACATGGACCAGATCGTAGGGCAAAGAAAGACCCACTCTCTCTTAGTGTGGGTAACAGATCCACAAAAAGAAGAGGAAGCAAGAAGATCCTTTTCTACACAGATAATTGTGACATATAGGATTTGCTGCTCTCTATTTTGGTTGTTTTGGTTACTCTCTTTTTGCTAACTGGAATACTGAAATGACTGAACCTGAAATAAACAAAATACCAAAATAATATAACCAAACAGAAGTTGTGGCAGAGTGCAGCCTAAAAGAGGCTGTTGTGCTTTTAAGACCCAGTAAAGAAGTAGGACAGTGTCCAAGCGGAAGCAGCTGGGAGAAATGGACATCGTCGCAGCAGCCAGCCCTGAACTATAAAGCTGAGAGCCAGAGGAAGAGGTTCAGTCTGCTTTTGGCGTGTGAAGGAACAAGAGCTCTGCCTGGAACGTTTCCAAGGAAGAAGGTTGAGAAGCTGGGAATAACTGGGACATGGGGTGTGCATATCATTTTCGTTATCATTATTGTAATAATGAAAATTGTCATTTTTGTTTTTGCAATAATGAAAACAACAACCAAGAACTAGAATAGAGCTGGGAAAATAGGTAGAGATGCCTCAAAATCTTTTAAAACTACTTTATTTCCCGCACAAGTGGGCTTGGCGTCTTCCAAGCTTCCTTCTGACGTAACTGTGGGATCAGATGCTTGCGTTAAACAAGATTCACCAATTGCCCAGTCTGGCTCAAGGGTAGCGAAGCCTCACTTATATGTAAATAGCAAGGCAATTTCATTTAAAATTCATACCTTACCTCATGGGTCTTTCCCTCTTTGGAACGCGAAATTTGTCATTCACTGTCATCTGTCCAGGTATTTACAGCGGCTGCTGGTGTATTTCCACTCCCCATTGGTGGCCAACAGAATCTTGTCCCAATTTGATCTTTTCATGTCCTGGGGGGTTCAAATAGGTGAGGTACTCTTTGATTCTTACAGGCGACCTTTAAAAGTTCGAGAGTTACTTCAACCTAGGAGCATTAAATTCATATGACCCTGACTGACTCTGGGACCAATTTTAACCGCACCCAGACTATTTGTAGGCCAATGAAGGACAGGGCCCAGGCTCCAATTAACACTAGACTATTAAATCTGGCCATGGAGGTGAATCAGCCTGCGCCCTCTTTACTATTAGATCTTGCCCCAAATAAGGACTCAGGCTCTCTAGCTGCACAGCAATCTTCTCCTCCGATAGTTAATATGCTGGACGCAGCTCTTCCGGTGCGCTCTAATCCTGTTTTAATCCCTACTTCAGATGGTAATCAGCCGTTACCCTCCTCGGCCTTCCATTCTAATGATCTGGATTTAAATCCAGAGGATGCTGACCCTGGGAGGGGGCTGCCTCTGTAGATCTTGGTGTTCCTCGACAGGATTCTGCAACATCCATTGGGGAGGAGCCCCTGAGGAGGGCACGAAGGATGCAATGTCATGGTTGTAACTTGTTTTCTGTTTGCTCATGGAATTCTGCAGGGTGGCAAGTGCATTTGAAAAATATGAATTTTATTTCCTATCTCAAACAATGGCAGGTTGGTTATCCTACTGCAGGAAACATGAGCGAGGGAGTCCTTAGAGTTGGATCATTACCACTCTCATTGTATTCCTGCCACCCCACCTAGACCCAAAGGTCGTGCTAGTGGGGGTCTAGAATGTTTGATTGAAGTTATGAAGGCATCAAGGTTGTTGGCAGAGATCCGTTATCCCCCATGTATTCTAGGTGTGGTTCTTAGTCACAAGACTCACTAAATGCTTTCAGTGTTTGTCTATATTCCCCCAGGCAATGCTGGAACTTAGAATTCTAAGTTGTGGGTCAAATAAGAACTTATGCTAGAGGAACTTATATTTAAACACCCCAAAGGGATGATTATCTTGACTGAAGACTTCAATGCAAGGATATGGTCTGATGATGACTCCCTTGCCCCTTATTGTGAGAACTCACTTGAATTGTTCTAGTTATTTAAATTCTGGACAATCTAAGGATAAGAAAATCAATAGTTCAGGTATTATTTTTGCCAAGCTCCTTACTGAGTATAATCTCCACATCCTGAACGGGTCAGCATTTAGTGATAGCAGAGGTGAATTTACCTTTGTAGGAGTCTCTGGCTCCAGTGTGGTGGATTATGTAGCTGTTTCCACCAATGCCTTAGGGCTATTTAAAGACTTCTCTGTGGGCAGGAGCCAGGTTAGCGACCACCTTTCTCTGACATTTATCCTTGACTTTGTCAGCCCCGTGTGGCATTACCGGCTTCCCCGTCGCTGGGGGACTCCACAAGGGCAGTCCCCGACCCAGCGAGGACTTTCTCCTCCTGTGCTGACAAACACTGTCCTCCTAAATGGAGCAACTCTTTAGCATCGTCATTGGAGGATTTGATGTCTGATGAACTTATTACAAATATCAAGGCCACTATTGTAGGGTTTAATGCTGATGCAAAGGTTATCCAAGCCTTTGATCAGCTGTGTGTATGCATCCAACAGCATATGTTATCTTTTGCTGCATCACATTCTAAATTTAATAATGGTGGAGTAAGCAATCCTGGTTTGATTCCGAATGTCATATTGCCAAAAAGAAGATTACATCGATATACGTGACATACAGATGGGGTGATTTATCGGCTGTACCCTTGCAATATTTTGATTTTAAAAGGGACTACAGGAAGTTAATTAAACTTTGAAAACTTACCTATCTTGAAAAACAATGGCATAGTCTACTTGATGCTGCCAAGTTAGGGGACACCAGGGAAGTTTGGCACCTGGTTAATGGGTTGACTATCAAGGGGACTAGACAAGTGATGCCCATAGTCCTGAACCATAATTGGGCTAGCCATTTTGAACAGCTGTATGCAGAAGGCTCGGATGAAGTCTTGTTTTCTGATGAAGTGAGGGGGATGGATAGTCTCCCTGTCTGGCCCCCTGTGTTGGACTTGGAGCTTGCCTCCCTTACAGACACCTCTAAGGATAATAAGGCCCCGGGCCTAGAGTTGATTCCTATTGAATTTATCAAAGCATTTAAGGAATGGTGGGTCCCCCTCTTATCAGCACTATTCATTCACATCAATTAATAACTTAGGGCAGATCCCAGTAATATGGGGAAAGCCGTTGTCATCCTTATCTTTAAAAAAGGTGATCATGCCAATCCTGCCAACTACAGGCCCATCAGCCTTTTACGCATTTTTAGCTAAATGTATGCCAATTTGCCAAATGGCTTTTGACTAAGTTAAATATTTGGATGGTAGACAGTAAAACCATTCACCCTGAACAAGCAGGTTTTCAAAAAGGGAGGTCTACTGTTCAACATTGTCTCGTATTACAGCACTTGATAGAGAAGTTATATGAAAACAAATGGCCAGGTTTCTGTGGCATTTCCAGACTTGAAATTAGTTTTTGATACTGTTAAGAGGAAGATCCTTTGGGCCAAGTTAAGTAAATCCTCTATAGATAAAAGACTGTTACTTCTCCTCCAGAGTCTCCACGAGAACTCCTCCCTGGTAGTTAGGACAAGCAGTGATGGCCAAAACAGACAAAATTTCTACTGCTTCTGGGGTTAGGCAGGGCTGTGTGTTGGCCTTGGCCCTGTTTAACCTCTTTTTCAATAATGTAATTCCCTTGATGGCACAGCTCAAATTTTTTCCACCTAAATTGGCATCTCGTTATATAGGTTGTCTCCTGTATGTGGATGATCTTGCACTAATGTCTCAAACTCGGGTGGGCCTGAACAGGCAACTGAGGGCCTTTTCAAATTACTGTAATTCTAATAAACTTTCTATTAATTATGGGAAATCCAAAATTGTAATTTTCTCTAAGAGCAGGAAGCGCTGGAAATGGTCTATAGATGGTGAAGCTATCCAACGAGTAACTGTTTTCAAATACCTTGGTCTTTACTTTCATGCTTCAGGGAGGTGAAATGAACACTATAAAAGGGTGGTTACAGCATCTAAGGGACCTTGCTATCTGTAAATTCTTCAGGAGCTCAGGTAGGAGTGCTTTTGATTTAACCATCCAGGTCTTTCACAGTAAGGCAAGGGCACAATTTCTGTATGGTGCAGAACTCTGGGCTTCCTTATCTTATTTTGACCTAAACCTGGTTCAATCTAAGTTCCTTAGAGGGCTTATGAGGATCCCCAGGGGTACCCCCATGTCAGCAATCAGGCTAGAGGCTGGCCAGAAGAGTTGGTCTTCTGTTCTATTGGGTTTGGCGCTGAAGTTTTGGTTTAAGCTAATCAGGACCCCCCCCAATATGACCTTGTTGAATTCTCATTAGATGATTCACACGGGCAAATGGTTCACAGCAATTCATGATTATGTTCTTAAGACTGGGTTTTCTCAGGACTATCTGATCAATAAAGCTCCATCTGCTGTTGTGGCAGAAATTCTGCAAAGGCAGGCTGCCATGGATAGCCAAAACGAGATGGCCAAGATTAGGATTTCCCCACATACGGCTTGCTATCTTTCCCTGGCCTTACGTCCAGGAAATATGGCATCTTATTTGAAATCTTCAGTCTCTTCGCGTAGGAATATCTGTGTGTGCTCGATTTGACGCCCTCCCCACTAAGGTGTTAGAGGGACGTTTCCACGGATTTGCCTTTTCTGGAAGACTTTGCCCCTTTGATCAACAATCAGTGGAGTCAACTGACCACGTTCCCTTTAGATGTCATTTATATGACAAGTTGAGGGTCAAATTTTTGAACCCCCTCTTTCTCAGATATCCTGGGAGGTCGGATTCCTGCTTGCTGGACCTGGCTCTTTCTGATTTAGATCCAGAAATTACCTCCAATGTTGCAAAATTTCTTATTCTTGTGCTAAATTGCCGCCAGCTGTATTTGCAGTTTAAAACTTCCTCAAATATCAGTCAAGTTAGCCATGACACTCACAGTTACTAGATGTTTATTTGACATGTGGAGATGGATATAAGTGTATTGGATATGTTGTTAGTTTCTGAATTTGTTATAACACCCTGATTTTGTGATAATGCCAATTGAATTTTAATTTTTAGTTTTAGGCTATGGCCTGTATTTTTATTATTCATTGTTTTTATTTACCTCATACTGAAATATGTTCTTATTACATTGTTTCTTGTTGCTCTTTGCAACGGTCTCTGGCTACGGATGTAAATAAAATAAAATTGAATTGAATTGGCATATAGATGAGAATATATGTCTAGAGAATGTGTCTATATATGTCTAGAGAATGTCTCCCTATATAATGTCTATTATAATAATAATTATTATTATAAGCATTTGTATAGTACCAGCTGTGTACCTGGTGCTTTACAGAACAATAAGATAGGGGGCAGAGGAGGAGCGGAGAGGATAAGAGGGGACAGAGGAGGAGCGGAGAGTGCGTGCATACCATTTCTCTCTCTATAATTATAGAGAATATGTCTAGACAATATTTATTTATTTATTTATATTTTATTGTACTTATATGCCGCCCCCTCATGCCTACGGCATCTTGAGGCAGCTTCCAACACAAAATAATACAATTTAAAACACTATAAAAACCACATTACAAATCTAAAAACTTCCAATATTATTATTAAAACAAATTTAAAACACCCCCACACAGAAATTTAACCCACCCTCCCCTCTCCGCCTCCGAAGGCCTGGGAGAACAACCATGTCTTACAGGCCTGACGGAAGGCCAGCAGACTCAGGGCCAGCTGTACTCCTTCTGGGAGGGAGATCCACAACCGCAGCCCAACCACTGAGAACGCCCTCTCCATTGTAGCCCCCCGCGGGGGACCTCCAGGAAGGCGCCCCCAGTGGACTGGAGGGCCCGTCCTGAGTCATGGAGGGTGAGGCGGTTCCTGAGGTATCCAGGTCCAAGACCGTACATGGCCTTATAGATCAATGGCAATACCTTGAATCTGGCTCGGCACATTACAGGCAGCCAGTGCAGTGTACAGAGCATTGGTGTTATGTGTTCTTATCAGCCTGTCCCTGTTAGGAGATGGGCCACTGAATTCTGCACTAGCTGAAACCTCCAGGCCAGTGTCAAGGGAAACCCCACGTAGAGAGCGTTACAGTAGTCCAGCCTCGAGGTGATTTTGGCATGGATCAAAGTGACCAGGTCGGGTTTGGAGATGTACGGGCGAAACCTCCGCACCAGATACAGCTGGCGGAAAGCCGCCTTCGACACCACATCCACCTGCTGATCTAGATGGAGATCCACATCCAATAACACCCCTAGACTCTGAACCTGCTGAACCACGGATGGGCGCACATCCTCCACAAGAGGGGGCAACACCTCCCCCGCTACCACCATCATGTCTATCTTATCGGGATTGAGCCTCAGTCTGCTCTGCCATAACCAACTCGCCATGGCCTCCAAACATTGAGATAGCACAGACACGGCAGGGACTGGGTTGGCTAAAAAAGAGAGGTAAAGTTGGGTATCATCAGCATAATGGTGGCAACGCACACCAAACCCTCTTACGATCTCCCCCAAGGACTGCATATATACATTAAACAATAAAGGAGACAGGATTGAACCTTGCAGAACACCATAGTCCAGGGCCTGGGGGCTAGATGTTTCTGCTCCAAGGACAATCCGCTGGGTCCTCCCCGAGAGGAATGACTGGAACCAACCAAGGGTGGTCCCATCCAGATCCCCCAGGTCATGCAACCATCTCAACATCAGCCCATGGTCCACTGTATCAAACGTGGCCAAGAGATCTAGCAGGACCAGTAGTGTCGAACGTCCTGCATCCATCTCCTGGCAGAGATCGTCCACCAAAGCCACCAACGCCGTCTCCATACCATAGCCGGGCCAAAACCCTGTTTGAAACTAGTCAAGAAAACCGATGCTGTCTAGGTGAACCTGGAGCTGCAAGGCCACTGCCCGGGTCAGTAACTGGCAAGTGCGTCCACATCCAAAGATGGCTTCTTCAATAGGGGATGCACCACAGCCTCCTTGAGACTGGGGGGCAGACTCTCCTGCCAAAGGGACACGTTGATTACCCCCGCCATCACTGGCCCCAATATCTCCCTGGAGGCTTTCACCGACCAGGACAGGCAGGGATCTAATTCACAACTAGTGGCCCTAACCGACCCCAGGATCTCCACAGCATCAGCTGGCGTCACTTCCTGAAGCTCCTCCCAGAAAGATGGACCAGATGGCGCCTCCATCACCTCATGCTCTATTCCTACTGTCTCTAACCCAGTGTCGAAGTTGCTCTGGATCTGAACGATCTTGTCTGCAAAGTAGTTGGCAAACTCCTCACAGTGGGCCTGGGACAAGTCCCCGTCCAGGCGTAGGGAGGCCGGACCGACTGGCCCCCATACCACCCAGAACAGCTCCACTGGACGCGACTTTGCAGACGCTATGAGGGTGGCAAATAATTCTTTCTTTGCCACCCTCACAGCCTCAACATAGGACCACAAATGAGCCCTACAGAGAAATTGGTCGGATTCAGCATGAGTCCGATGCCAGCATCGCCCTAGTCCGCTGCCTTCCTGCTTCATACCTTGCAGCCCTTCAGAGTTGAGACTGTTACAGGGGATGTCTCAGAGCCACACTGTCAATGGCCTCCCCAAACAAGATGTTCCGAGCCTGGACAAGTTCATCCACAGAGCAGCTGGCAGAGTACAAGGTTAAATCCCCCAGGGCCTCTGAGGGCGGACCATCCTAACTGGTACCTTCCCCTTCTGGGGGAGACGCACTGAGAGACCAGTTGTAAAGAGGTAATGATCTATCCATGACAAGGGCATAGCTGTTACATCCCCCACTACCGGATCACCCGCCTCAAGGCCAGAGCAGAACACCAGATCGAGGGTATGCCCCCACCCCACATGGGTCGGGCAGCTAACAACTTGGGACAAATCCATGGTTGCCATGGTGGCCATGAATTCTCGCTCCACCCTCACAAGACTGGTGTCAGTATGGGCAATGAAATCCCCCAGGACCAAGGTCCTAGAGGAGCCCAACGCCACCACCGAGACCAGCTCCGCTAGAGCATAGAGGGATGCTACTGGGAAGGAAGGGGCCCGGTACGCCAGCAGCATCCCCAAATTGCCCCCAGCCAGATCAAACACCACATGGAGGGCCTCGATCCCAGGGATATCTGGAACAGGATACCTCCTAACTGACCACGTCTCTTTAAAAATCACAGCTATGCCGGACCCCGGCGCAAGACTGGTGCTGCACGGTATACCTGGCTGGAACGAGATCATCCAAAATTGGCCCCACCTCCTCATCTAGCCAGGTATGCCATGCAGTACCAGTCACAAGGAGCAGCACCAGTCACAGCCCCAGTAGTGCTGTGCCGTGCAGCACCAGTCACAAGGAGAGGGGACATAGGGAGAGACAAGGGATAAATAACTTTCAAGCGAATGCGAAGTCTCAGGTTCACGTGCTTGGCTTGGTTGCAGTTGGCAGGAGTCTGCGGGGAGGGCAGACAGTAAATATTGAAAGGAAAGTTCTAACAGGCGTCGGGAAAGGCAGCGAGGAAGAGGGGGGTTTTGAGGAGGGATCTGAAGGTGCGGAGGGAGGGGGCAAGGTGGATGTGGGCAGGGAGGGAGTTCCAGGCATGGGGGGCAGCAAGTGAGAAGGGCCGAAGGCGGTTAGGGGAGCAGGGGAGGTGAGGGAGAGCAAAGGAGGAGGCAGAGGTGGAGCAAAGAGTGCATGCAGGTGTGTGTAAGGAGACTAGGGCTGAGAGGTAAGGGGGAGCCAGATTGTGAAAGGATTTGTAAGGGAACACCAGGAGTTTGTGAAGGATGTATTCGGGAATGGGGAGCCAGTGAAGCAAGGAGAGGCTGCACGTGATCGAAGTGATGGGCTGAGTGGATGACCCTAGCAGCGGAGTTTTGGATGGAGATAAGGGGGGAAAGGTGAGAGCGGGGGAGGCCAGCAAGGAGGAGGTTGCAGTAGTCAAGGCGAGAGATGACCATGGCGTGAACAAGGGTTTTGGCTGAGGAGACAGAGAGAAAGGGGCAAATTCGAGCAATGTTATGGAGGGCAAAGCGACAGGACTTGGCAACAGAGTCGATGTAAGGTTTAAAGGAAAAGTGAGTATCAAAGATGAAGCCCAAGCTACGGGCTTGGGGAACAGGGCAGATGGTGACCCCATCAATAAGGATTGACAGGGAAGAGGGAGAGGAAGGGTAGGGACTCGGGAGGAAAGATAAGGAGTTAAGTCTTATCCATGTTGAGCTTGAGCTGACGTTGGGACATCCAGGCAGAGATATCAGAGACAGTTGATGAGGCGAGCTTGAACAGAAGGGGAGAGAGAGGGTGGGAAGAGATAGAGTTGAGTATCATCAGCATAAAGGTGATATTGGAAGCCATGGGAGGCAATGAGTTTGCCAAGGGACAGGGTGTAGACAGAAAAGAGGAGAGGGCCCACTGGACAGAGCCTTGGGGAGCCCCAACAGAGAGGGGGAGGAAGGAGGAGTTGGAATTGGGAAGAGACACATTAAAGGAGCGGTCAGAGGTTATTCTAATAACTAAATTAGAATAGTTATATAGATTAGATATAAATATATATTAGACATATAGATTAGATTAGAATAGTTATATAGATAATTGATTAGATAATAGATAGTGTTTCGTTTCCCTTCCTGTCTCCCTTAGATTTAGATAGATATTAGTTGCGCACTGGAATTGATACCGATAACAATACCCATACCAAAAATAAAATCTTTGTTTGAAACGGTACCAATAATGATACCAGTACAGATACCAATACTGATAACGAAAATGACATTTTTAAGGAACAAAAACTAAAACCTGGTGCACACCCCTCGCTGGGACTCAGAGCTGAGAATAGCTACTGGGCCTGTTGTATGAAGAGAGCTCACAATAGAAGTTGCTTGACGGAATAACTGTTTGTTAATGCTCAGGCTTGGCTTGTGTTAGCAGAGGGTTTGCTGAAGCCGGAAAGCTGTCGAAGGACTGAGCATGTCGAGCCAGAGGCTAAAGGCATGGCTAACACTGAGGAGATAAGCTATGTGTAGAGTGAGGATATTGGGAAGCGTATTAGAGGAGACTTCCGTAGAAGCTAATGCCCATGAGTGAAGGTTATTAATGGCACCGATCACGACACAACTTACTTCTCTCTAGGCTTACCGCTACTCTGTTACAGAAGTATCGGTAGCAAATGTCTGGCAAAGCAAGACCAAAGATCCACCTCATCAGATCTGAATTTTCCTCCCTCCTCTTCCTCTCCCGCTTCCCTGTCCATCCGCATCGATGGAACCACCATCCATCCTGTTGCCCAAGCCCGTAGCTTGGGCTTCATCTTTGACACTCACCTCTCTTTTAAACCTTACATTGACTCTGTTTCCAAGTCCTGCCGCTTCGCCCTCCATAACATCGCTTGGATCCGCCCCTTTTTCTCCATCTCCTCTGTCGAAACCTTTGTTCATGCCATGGTCATTTCTCGCCTCAACTACTGCAACTTTCTCCTCGCTGGCCTCCCTTGCTCTCACCTGTCCCCTCTTATCACCATCCAAAACTCCGCTGCCAAGTCATCCACTCAGCCTGTCGCTTCGACCATGTGCAGCCTCTCCTCTTATGTCTCCGCTGGCTCCCCCTTCCCGAACGCATCTGGCTTAAACTCCTGGTATTCAGCTATAAAACACTTCACAGTCAAGCTCCCCTCTATCTCTCAGCCCTAATCTCCTTACACACTCCTGCACACGCACTCCACTCCTCCTCTGTCCCCTCCCTCACTCTCCCCCATCTCCCTTGCTCCCCTAACTGCCTTCGTCCCTTCTCCCTCGCTGCCCCCCATGCCTGGTACTCCCTCCCTGCCCACATCTGCCTCACCTCCTCCCTCCGCTCCTTCAAATCCCTCCTCAAGACCCACTTCTTCCGTGCCACCTTTCCCAATGCCTGCTAGTTGTTTTCCCCCCTAATACTTACTGTCTGCCCTCCTCTGCAGACTCCTGCCTAACTGTAACCAAGCCAAGCACGCGCACCTGGGACTTCGCAGTCGCTTGCATGTTTGTTTGCTTCTCCCTTGTCTTCCCTTTGTCCCCTCTACTTGTTGCCCCTCCTTGTCTTTTTAAATTGTAAGCCATAGGCAGGGACCGCGTCTTTATTGTTGTTCTGTAAAGCACCAGGTACACGGCTGGTGCTATACAAATGTTTAATAATAATAATAATAATAATAATGAATCTAAGTGGACCAATTTGTTGTTTATTATTTTACTGGGTCTATAGTTTGGACTTCTTAGACGAGATAGGGCCCTTCCTCAGGTATTAACAGCTTGCATGCTCCCCCCAAATGTGGGTCCAGTAGAAGAAAGCATCTGAACTACTTCATCTCTCTCTCTCTCAATCTTTTGAAAACCCTGATTTGCACCTGCGTGCACTCTGTACTGTCTACTTACACCTAGTCATGAATTTGTCAGACTTTTCAGACCTGGTGTCAGATTTGTTTTCTAGGTCTTAGTTATTGTGACTGGCTTTAATATTCATTTTGATCTCTCCTTCAGATCCCCTCTCATGTAGGTTTATGTCTGTGTTGATAGCTGTTCTTATCTTTTGTTCCCCCAATATATTCAGCACATTCCTCACATGAAGGGGCACAGTTTAGATGTTGCAATTTGTCTCAGCTTTTGTTCCAGAGCAGGCCTCATCCAGCAATCTTTTACAGAGCGCACACTTATTACCACTGGCCATATATTTCCCAGCACCATTATCACCACCCAGCACTGCCCTGAGCTGCTGCCTGAGCAGGAGGGTACGGGATAAAAACACTCTGAAATAAAATAAATAAATAACTATTCTCTTTTATCAGCTCCTGGCCATGGGTTCACACATGCAAGATGCATGGAACCCACTGTGCATGCATTGCTCATGCACTGTGTGTGTGAAAAGTGCACGCAATGCATTGCTCACCTGTTGCACGCGGCACACTCATGGGTTTCGGATCAGTCGACCCGCCATCTATGGGACTCTATCAGACTGGCTGATTTCACTGCCAGATCCCACACCACAAGTGCAACAGTTGGAATTGCTACATGGACACAAGCCTAGTTCTGCATTCTGTCTCTGATCATGACTAATGGAGCCTCGATATGCTCATCATTGCACAAATATTTTAGTGCAATGTGGAAACCCCCCTCAAAATAGCATTCAAGGAATCCACCGTCTTATCATAGAACAACAGACTAGAGTTGTTCAATTCTGCACTCACAAACAACGTAACAAGGGGAGTAACCGTTTTTGTTTGTTTACAGTGGAAGTGTAATTGAACAAGAAGGTTGAGAACTGGTGAATTCATGAAACTGGATGGTTTTATAGTTCACTTTGAAATATGCAAACGGAATATCTAGCCCCATATCAAAGGCTATTGAAAAGGCAGGACATTTTTCTAATATCTATTTAGGGAAACTTTGTCCTACCCTTCCATAAGGTGCCATCATTCATAGGCATAATTTCAGCCAACATTGTTATGGCGATTATGCTCTGGTTTATGTGTTGATTTCAGTTGACCCTAGGGAACTAATGTTTGATACAATTAAACAACTAGGTGACATTCCGTTAGGAATTTTCCTGAAGTTAGTTTATGAGAAAGCAGAGCTCATTTGGGTCTGCTACCATCACTGCTTGAACAATGCTCCATTTCCTTTGGTCAGAAGGTTGCACAGCCTGCTACTAAGCTTCTAACCTTGGAATCGTCATTGTCCTCCCAAGCTGTCCTTTGATAGCCTATTTGGTTCCATCACAAAGACCGCATTCTATCATCCCAGGACTTACCAAGCTTCTGGACGCTGGTGTGTCAGAGTGACGCTGGGGCTTTTAATTAAGATGTGCATTACATCATAGGCAGGAGACCCTTATTCTGGGTGTGTTTAAGAGATAGCTGTAAACTTCTATATACATTTTAACTAAGTGTATTAAAAGGACAATATTCAGATCTCAATAGCAGCTTCAGGTGATGGTTTAGAATGATTTTCTTCTCTCTTATTTGTAGCCTATGACTCACAATGATTCGTGATCCTCTAGAGGTTTAGCATGGTAAGAGAAGCAATCAGAATTCCAAGGCCCAAATTTCATCCTAGGGTATTTCCAAACATGACGCTATCACGGATGGCCATGCTTACTCTGGCATGGCCACCCATGGAGGTGTCATGTTGGTTCCCACGCACCAGATGTTTGCTGCGGGCGGGAACAGACATACCCTGGACTGTGGCAGGATTAACTCCAGCTTGTGTGCGAGGCTCCCTGCCAGGTTTAGCCCTGCCACAGACTGGGGAAGCCATCCCCGGACTGTGGTAGAGTGGCCGTCGCATCAGACGGCTCACTCTAGCTAACTCCGGCCAGTGGCGGGAGCTTTTACGGGAGGGTATGGCAGCCTCATAAGCTTCCGCACCCACCCGTCAGGGAGGGGACCAGGCTGTGCTGAGTGGTATGGGGGGCAGGGCCATGTGGACCACGCCGCACATCCCTCTACCCCTGCCCCAGCTGTCATCACGTTAGTTTGGTGGCGGGGCCAGATACTGCCTGCGCTGAGGGCTCTGACCCCAGGCAGGATCAAAGCATGGCACCAACTAGTGCTGTCACATGTAAAAATACCCCGAGTGGAGTTAAATCCACTTTTAATTGGTCTCCAGAAGTTTACACAAATTTACAAAAAACTATTATTGAAACATTATCAGCCTGCCAGCTAAGGTAGACACTTGCAAACCTACTCTCTGATGGACTTCCTCGTGCTTTCTTCTTCTTCCAGTAAGATTGCAAATCTTGTAGAAATAGCCTTTTTTTGGTGTGTCTGGGGATGAGCAAGATTTTTTAAAAAAATTATTATTATTTTATTTACAAAACATTTATATCCCACACCCTCCAGCAACTCGACAGCTTGGGGCAGTGCACAGCATAAAAACATCACAATAAAATCTAATTACAATATAAAATATATAAAATCTACACACAAAATAAAATCCCCTCCCCGAAGGCCTGGTGGAATAACCAGGTCTTACAACATCTGTGGAAAGAGGGGAGGTCAGGGGACAGATGGGCCTCCAATGGGAGAGAGTTCCATAGCCGAGGTGCGGCCACTGAGAATGCCCTCCCTGTTGTCGCCACCCGGCATACCCGGGGGACTTCGAGTTAGGCACCCCCGGCCGACCACAAGGGCCGCTAAGTGACCCGAGGCTTGAGACGGTGTCGCAGCTAACCAGGACTCAAGCTGTTTAGGGCTTTATAAGTCATAACCAACAGCTTGAAGACAATAGGCAGCCAGTGCAGAGTCCGGAGCACTGGTGTAATGTGCTCGCAGCGGCCCTTCCCCGTTAGGAGCTGGGCTGCCGCATTCTGCACCAGCTGCAGCCTCCTGACAGTCACCAAGGGTAGCCCCACATAGAGCGCATTGCAGTAGTCCCGTCGAGAGGTAATGAAAGCATGGATGATGGTGGTGTTAGGGGAATCTATGGTGGGAGAGCCAGACACAGACCCCACACTTCTCAGGAGGTGATAACTCTGCATGATTTTCTGGGTTTGCTCAGTAGCTATAGTATGCCCATCAGGATAGTAGTTTGGCCATTGAAATTCACGCGGGATTAGGCCTGTATCATCATAGGGTGCCAAGCAACCAGTGCTAGAGTGCTCCTCTTCGCCCACCACCCACCACACACGTACCACCAGCACCCCAAGGGACAGGAAGGTTAATGCGAGGAGTGGGGGAACGAACAGTAAGGGTCCCAGGTTAGCGAAGAGGGGGGGAAGGGCTCACTCTTGTGGGAGTAGAGGGGGCAGGACTCCCCAGGGCGGGGGAGGGCTGACTCCTGCTACTCACCCTTCACCAAGACCATATGCACCAAGCTCACGGACATAAGGAAAAAGGGGAGAGGAAACACTCAGACAAATTCAGTCCACCGAAGCACTCCACACAGCTGTCCGGGGGAAGCGGGAAAAGCAGGGACAAGGTTCACAATCCACAGTCCTGGGCTCGCTCTCTCTCTCTTGCTCAGTGCTCAGGGACCAGTCTAGAACAGATCACCGGTGCTGTGTGTCTCACAGCACCGGCATTTAAAGCGGAGGCCATGCCCCCCTCTACATGCCTGGAGCCGTGCTAAGTGGCGATGGCCCTGCCCCCATGCTCTGCGCGGTGTTGGGAGGTGGCGCCTGTGCTCCCGTTTGTTGTGGTGGTTGCCCAGCGACCACCAAGTCTCAGTCAGTGCTGGTGGAGGAATCAGGCGGCCCTGCAGCGGGACTGGGTGTTGGGGCGTGCAGCGCTGGGGCTTTCGGTTGTGACCACTGTCAGCGTCATGGGGCCTGGAGGCTGGGCCCTGACAGGTGGCCAGATCTGAGTCTGAGACATACGGTCACAGCCGTTGGACCAGATATAGTTGTCACAGTCTCCACCTGACAGTCCAGGCGGACCTGCGAGTCAAGGAGCACCCCCAGACTATGGACCTGAGCAGAAGACTAGCATTCAGACTCCCTAGACTTGAATCCTAGAGCTCTGACAACAATTTAGGTTGTGACCTGAGTCAAATCACTTTGGAATGGCAAATATTGCCTCCTGTGGCAAAGGAGCAGTGGCCAGTTTGGGAGCCTAAAGCTAGGCATCTAAACCTTTGTTTAGCTACCTAGTTGAATAACTTGAATTTTCAGAAGTGCTGAGAGTCTAGCTATAGTAATGCTCAGCACTAGAGCTTGAATGATGCAGCAAATACTATAGCCCCTGGTTTTGCCCACTTCAGTTCAGATCCAATGAAGTGGATATGTGGCACCAATCCATTGGATAGTCTCTTCGGATACTTCTGTAAAGTTATTTTGGTTATTTTATTTTAGCATGTGCAAAAGTCTAAAACTAAACAGAAATGCTGATATGGCCAAAGTAGCCAGATTGTTTATTTTGGCATTTCAAGTATTTCAAAGTACCAGAACTTAACCAGATATGCAAATATCCATTTCAGTTACAGATATCATTTGGATATTCGAAGGAAAGTGAAAATAATGTCTGTGAATACAAAATCTACTATTTGTTTTAGGTTACAGGAGAGCATGACTTGATTTTCTTCTGTGCTGGAAGCTTCCTTTGTGACTTCAGTAAATCATGTAATCTCTCTGTGCCTCTGTTTCCTTTCTGTAAAATAGAAACTACTTTTGTTATAGCACTTACAGTATTCAAAATTCTTTACAATCCTTCTGTAGCTCTGCCTCACAACAACCCCGTGAAGTGGGTCATTGTTACCCCCATTTTACAGGTGAGGAACTGAAGATGAGAGAGAGTGACTTGCCCGAAAAGCCATCTGTTGAGATCATGGGTAAAATGGGATTTAAGCTGTAGTCTCCCAGACCAAACATGGCATCTGATTGAGCTGTGAGAGCTGCTGTAGCCTAGTTAGTCTCTCACAAAGGTGTTGTGTGGATAAATACATTAAAAGTTATGATGGGAGCCAGAGAGATACAAAAGTATTGCTATCTTCTTTTTACAGATTCAGAATGAGGAATGTACAAAGGAATCAAGGATATAGGGTTGGGACTCCAGGGGGATTGCCAGATACTGGATTTACTGGTATTGAATGCCGGATTTTTAACATTGCCGATTTACAGTTTTTTTTACATTGCGGCCATTGCTAAATGTCGATGCAAAAAAATCCGGTATTCTGATACTGACAAGTATCAGTATTACCGGATTAATCTGATACCGGCCATTATTGGTATTATCTGATTAATCTGATACTGATAGTCCCACCCCTAGATATTACCCAAAGCCCCCTTAAGCCAATGGGAAACCCTAGGTCAGTGCAAAGAATTTAAGCATGTACTTAACTAGGTTATCAAGTCCCAGTAAAGTTCTGTTGAGTTTAAGGTTAAGTGCTTTCCTGAATAAGGCTGTGTTGCTGAGTAATCGTGCTCATGAGTATACCAGATCCAGGGTTTTTACTCTGGAGTCATTCTGGAACAGTGGTTCTCAATCACTGGGTTCCTGGTGGGGCCTGAGGCAAAGCCCTGGGTGAAATAGGGGACTCAGAAGCCTTAGTGCAGCTGCCTCACATCCTCTACTACATCCCCTCCTGCTGCTTGTCATTGCCTCCTGTGTTGCTGAGGGTTGGGGCAAGATAGAAAGAGGAGGGATTTGGCTCCCACCTGCTACACTCCCCTGCTACTGCCACCTGGCTGCTACTCCTCAGATTATTATTTTTTTAAGGTGGGTCCTGGATTTTTTTAAAAAAAATAGTTTGGTGGGTTCCATTGACAACAAGGCTTAGAACTGCTGATCTGGAGTGACTACCTCCCTCTGCCTACATTCTCACAAGCAGGGGAAGCCAGGGGTCAAATATCTCCTCCCTGTTCCCGTCAACTTCCAAAGGAGGGAGATGAGGAAGTGCCAGCACTAGGGTGCGGGTGGGGAGAAGCAGCGGCAGCAAGAAGGCAGTGAGCGATAGAGACAAAGGAAAGAGGAAGTACTGCAGTTTGCTGAGACAAAGGGGGGCTGCACAGAATAAGGTCAATACAGGGAATGGATAGTCCGCTGAGCGGTCCACACAATCCTGCTGGAGGAAGACCCTTCCTCCTTAGCATAAACCTGCTTGTTGGGAGAGATAATTGACAGCTGTCTCTTGAGACCTCCTACAGGAAACAGAGTCTCAAGTCTGACAGAGTCTGCATCAGGCAGCTTGTCCAGAAAGTTTGAGAGAACAGAGACATATCCCCAAACCGCTGACAGACCCGAGTGGCTGCTGTTCTGATCAATCTAGAGTTCAGCACTTCTGTCACCTGACTGTAGAATCTCACACACACACACACACTCGTTCTCTCTCTCTCTCTCTCTCTCTCTCTCTCTCTCTCTCTCTCTCTCTCTCTCTCTCTCTCTCTCTCTCTCTCTATATATATATATATATATATATATATAATTAAAAAAAAGAAATCTCACCAAATGCCAGTGCTGCTTTCATTTTGTGCCATCCGTTTTATTTCATGCCCAATATGGAAAATTCACCGATTTCCAGTCCATTAAAACACATTTCAGAGTCGTGTTGTTTGAAGTTACTTTACTTCAGAAACAGCTCTTTTCAATTAACTCCAAAACCTCTTTCAACAGCCTTTCATAAATAGGCCAACATCAATGGCATGCTCTGAGTCAGTATGTATCTCTAATGGAAATGCACAATGGGCTGAGCTCCATGCCTGCAGGGGGAACATCTTCCATTTCAGACAGATTCAATGAGAAGTTTTGCCAGCTATTCTGGGTCTCTCACTTTTTTTTTTTTTGTCTCAGGTTTAGCTCATAGCTGATCAATGGCTGTGCTTTTTAATTACACTGCACGGTCTGTAATGATTTGTCACTCATTGAACCTGGGTGTTCTTTTCAGTCAGCAGGGGTAAGAAAGAAAAAGAAAGTCACATTAACCCTGTCAAAGAAGGGAAGGGGGGCAGGATTTGTTTTCCCCATGACATGTCCAGTCCCTGACAACATGACTGGCTACAGCTGCCTGGGCTGAAAGGAATGGTGGATGTGAGTTTGGGGAAAAAAGCATTAAAGGTCAAGACCGCCGAGGCGGAGATTTGTCAAAGAGGGAAACTAAAGTTGGGCTTCAAAGCAAAAAGTTTTATGAAGTTGCTGAACAACCAGAGCCTCCCCAAAGCTTCATCATTTTTTAAAATAAGGCCAATTTATACAGGTGTTTAAAGCTGAGCTCTTTTCTCTATACTTAAACATTTTAATATCTATACCAGTGGGGGGGAACCTTTTCCCTCCATCCATCACTTACTTTTGCAAGCTTTGTGGTAAGGCTCTGTGTCACGAGTTGGACATCCACACCCCCACTTTACCAGGTTTGAGTGACTCAGTTTCACTCACTTACAGCCCACTTGAATCAGTTTCTCTCTGGCCGATTCAATCCTGCAACAGGGACAAGCCCGTTGTCACCCAAGGGCCCGATCCTTCCCATTTACAGACTCTTTCTCTCTGGGTTCGCAAGAGCTTGGGAACTCTAGAAAAAAAATAAAAAACAAGTGTTAGACACAGACACTTCTTCATAAAGATAAGAAGTCAGTTTATTGAGTTACATAAGCGAGATAATTGATACAGAATGGCTACTAGAAATCAAAGGTAAATATAACGCATTCCTAATCTATACTGGTTGCATTCCTAAATAAATCTTACCCTACTAAAGTCCCTTTAGGTTCTTCTCAGTCCTTGATGTAAGCGACTGGGCCTTCAGTCTTAGAGTTGCTAGAAAACAAAGTCCTGGTCTCAGTCCATAGTTTCCGGCCTTGCTGGCTGGCAGGATCCAGGATGCAGATGTGAGTGCTCAAGATGGCTCTGACCAAGCGATAGCGAAGATGGCTTAATGGCCCTCTTAAATAAGAAGAAAAGATTTTTTTTTATTTGCGTAGCCGAGGGCCATTGCAATTTAACAAATACAAGAAATACACAAGTAAAATAGATATTTACAAACAGCCAATACTGCTTCAAAAATAAAACAATGTAATCATACAAATATAACTTTCCCTAAATATACAGTCATGTTACCGTGGAGATTGACATGCAGTTGGTATAGTTTTGCATCGTCTCACACGGTACAGCAATTCCACATTTATCCATACCCCAACTCCTAAATAATGATTCTGAGTCCTTTATTTCTCCTTCCCGCCTTGGAGAAACCTGTGGTCTGTCACGTACATGGAAAGTAACCTGGAAGATCCATTTGCATCTCCATAGGGTTCTGTCTGGTGAGGGTTCCCAATACACATTCTTTTAACTGTCTCCATTTCCTGTAGCTTGGTCATGTGTCACAGTCTTGATTTGAGTTTTACAGTTCTTAATTGTAACATTACATACATGTTGAACCTTTTGCTTTACATATTTACTAGGCTTGTAGCCTACATGTAGGCCAGTATCACACGTGTGAGACCCTATGTTCCTCTGTGTCACACTGCATTTGGGTTTTTACAAAATACAAATAAATGAAAAAAGGAACTTTTCAGATTCCATATTCAAAACAAAAATACTAGGTCTGTGTTTCAGGTTTCGAGTGAACCCAACATTTACCAAAAAAACATAATATCTGAAAACTGCACAGCACGTATCCAGTGTGGAGCTGGGCAGCTCTCTGACTCTCAGCTTAGCCACCTGCTTTGGGAGCCTGTAGCTAGTCCTCCCTAGTCCCTACGTGCCGGGTTTGCTGCCATCTAAGAACTACCGTCTCCAGCACTGTAGCCAGGCCTGGCCTCACCAGGAAGAAATGGTGAGTCCTTGGCAGCTTCATTCCTCCCCTTTCCAAGCCAGAGACCCATCCCACAAATCGGTAACCTCCCTGAGCCAGTCCCATGCCCCATTCCCACCTAGGCATCCCACTTTCCCAAAGCCAATGACTCCTGTCTGAGACAACCCCCTCCAAGCACCCTCCCCTGAGCCTAATGCCGTGTTCCAATCCCTTACAAGACAATGACCTCTCCCCCAAGCCAGTGGCAACTCCCCAAGCCACACCCATGCCCCATCCCCCCATCCCCAACCCAGTAACTCCCCACTTGAGTCAACCTCATGTTCCATTCTCTTGGACACCTCTGGCAGGAGGGGGAGGCTTTTTCTCCCAGGCGTTTTGAAATGCGGCATAGGTAAGACCTTGATAAGATCTGCACGTTTAAATTGTGGCAGAGATCCTGCTTGTTTAAAAAGGTCCTTTCATTGCTTGACGGTAAAGACTGGATCTACGGTCCAGATTTAGGAAATGGAATGGAGCCAAATAAAAAACATCCATAGGCTGGATTTAGCTAATGGGCTGAAGATTCTCCACCCGGCCCTGAAATTCTAATACCACTGCTTGATTTATCCACTAACCAATGTTCTACCTTTCCCACTGTAACCTTTGCATATAGTTCTCAGTATTGCTTCTCAGTAGGTAGAGAATTTACTTGGGGTGTACAAACAGATCAAAATAAGGAGCCTAACATACTGGGGTGTATGATTATTCTTGTGAGACCGGGGAAATACCATTCCCCTTTCTATCCCTCACTTGCCTTGCCAACATTTTGTTTGTCTTTTCTTTATTTTGGATAGAGCTGAAACGACTAACCGCAAAAATAGGTAGACCGACATTTCTGGTATCTGAATTGACCCAACAACATTGGGTACTGACAGGTACCTGATTTTGACCCAGTTCAGGCACCCAATGTCCCAGAAGGTTGACTTTTGGTCCCGGAATGGCAACTTCTGTTCCCGATTTTTTTACTTCCAATCCCAATTTTTTTTGTTTTCCATACTGATTTTTCAGTTTTCCATTCTGATATACCGATTGGTAATTAGAAAACCAAAAGACTGGTACCGGAAATTACCAATATTGGGGGTATCTGGGTACCCAATAAGTAACCAAGTAACCCACTGAGTACCCAACATGGTAATTGAAAATGCAGGCCTTGTCTATTTGTAGCAAATCAGCTCCTCATTTCAGCTCTAAGATCATAAGTCCTTTGCGGAAGGAACTCTAGTCTCTCTTACCATGTGCCAACCTACAAGGGAACCTCTCGGCATAGCAGTAGGGCAGAGGTTCCCAAATTGTGGCTTGGGGCCCCAACTGTGGTCATGCCATCTGCAGATAGGGTCATGACTGAATTGATATTTATTTATTTATTTATTTATTTTTATTGATTACAGGTATTTATATCCCGCACCCTCCTGCACACTAGCAGCGCGGGGTGGCAGCACACAATGGGGTTGATTCCCATGCCACAGGGATCCCACACGCATTCACGCATGTGTACAGTTTCCGTGTGGCATGATGTGCTCGCACTGGAGGTGCGCTCGGTTTCCATGTGGGTGAACCTGGGACAGCCCTACTGTATGTCTTTGTTGCTACCGGGGGACAAGGGGTTATACGCAAGACCCAAAATGAGATTTTAGGAACCACTGTAGTAGTAGTAAGAAGAAGAAGCGGAGAGGTAGCAGCATCACTACTATGACTACTTGTAGTAATAGAAAGAACAAATATTAAATATTGTTTTTCAGCACTTCATTGAAAAGCATAAAAAATGTACCCTCTTTTTCCATGTGGAACCAGTAACATTTACAGCTTTTGGCCTACTCAAAATATTTATTTGGATGTTGAGTTTGCAAAATATGAAGTTTGAGTTTGAAAATTTGACATTTATTTCAGCTAAAAATAATTTTGTATAAAGGATCTTGTACCATTTCAAAATTAGCTTCGTGTCACAAATTTTGAAAAACCAGAGGGAAAGTTGAGGGACATAATTTCACACTTACAAAAAGGATGAAGAAAATGATTGGACAGCAAAGCAGAAATTAGTGAACAAGTTCAGATAAAATAACAGTCAGCTTGAATACTCAAACCAAGGTCAAAGTTTGGATATCGCAGAGTCACTTGGTGATGAATGTTTGTTCAGTTATGCTTGAGAGCACATATCCATGGGCTTGAAATTCTGAGGCTGTTTTTAGATGGGACGCACCCACGGAGTCCAGGAACCCGGGAGCCCATCAGAAGGTGACGTGGGTGGAGGCATGCTCCCATGACCCACGCACCGGAGCAACATGTGTGTTTCACTGTTGCTGTGGGGGGGAGGGGGGAGCAGGAGGAATGAATGGACGGTGCATGGGTGCAGACGCGCACCAACTACATACCCATCCCCACTGTGGGAAGGTCTCGCCAGAAGTGCATGGTGGTGCACATGGACACCGCTCCCCCCACCCCACCCCCAGGCAGGTCCATCTAAAACAGCCTGAGTGGTGAGAATCTCAGATTTTAGTTGTTTTTTAATTTAAGCTTTTAGTTTTCATGACTATTGTAGCCTAGTGGCTAAGGTGTTGGTGGGAGATAAGTGTTTAGCTCCTGGTTTAGCCATGAATTCAGTGAGTGGCCTTGGGCAAGTTGCCATCTCCCAGCCTCTGGAGGCTTGCACGTGAGACGGGGGTTGGGACTCCTGTGATCTGAAATCACGGCAGGGGGAATCATGTGAAGCTCTACAGGGTTTTAAACATTATTAGCCCATTTCTGCCATGATTTCAATGATGGCTCCAACCCCAGCCTTGTCATCCATGGTTAAAATCATGGCCAAAGTGGGCTATTGACGTTTTAAACCCCACACTAGGGATGTGCGAAAAGAACGGGGTTTGGCTGTTTGGCCGTTCGGCCCGAAAAGCTAGTTTGGGTTCGGGGGTACAGTCCGGCGGAGTTTGGTCCTGCCGAATGTTCAGTGGAGTTCGAACCCGGCGGGAGGCTTGAGGCCCTGGCAGCATGACAGGCAGGCCCGGACTTAGGGGCAGGCCCCCTAGGCCCAAGCCTTGGGTGGCATTTTCTGGAGGGCGGCAATCGTGGTGTCGCCCCGCTCCATGGATTTTTGTGTTTTTTCCCTTTTCTCCCTGCACAGCTGGAGGCTACTGCCTGGGTTCCCATCCCTCACCTGCCTCTGACGTCTGCCGCTAGTCATGCAGCAGCAGCGACACCTATCAGACTAGGATATAAAGCTGTTTGTTTACAAACTACTCCTCCCCATGTTGAGTGATCAGAAGATTGTTGCCTTGTAAAGAAGGTTCCACAAGATGGCTCCCAACATTCTCACAACTGGGTTGTGCACGCTCACCCTATTCAAATAGGAGACTACGTGATAGTCTCGAGCTCCTCTAGTATAAAAAACACTTTCCCCCTCAGAATGACAATTCCTTCCAGCTCTTTCAAGGAATACAAGAGAAAAATTCCATGCGGGGCTGAAGGGTGGTGTTAGGAGTGGGGGGAAGAGGGAGAGAAAGCACAGGGCAAGAGGGAGTTTCCTTAAACCAGGAAAGGGGGCAAACCACGGGGCCATCTCTCTGCTAGCATGCTGGGGTGCCAGTAATCCCCTCAGGGTGTAGGGTGGGCTTTCCTCCGTGTTTAGAAGGCAACCCGTATCATCATCGGGGAGGAGAGAATGTGCCACAGGGAAAGATAGCAATAGGAGGGGGCCAAATACTCACCACGACACACAACCCTGGAAACCA
>QEPC01009246.1:1816059-1869335 GCA_003113815.1 Sphenodon punctatus
GCAAGGCAAGGTACAGGAAGACAATCAACAATCACCACCACTCAATAACTACTCAAAGACTTAGCTTTCACAAGGAAGAACAGGGGCCAGCTTCTCTCAGCGATTACCGGCGGGGAACTGATGCCCTGCCGGCCTCTTTATACCCTTCCTGGTCACCCCAGGTGGGAGCCCTTGTGATCAGGTGGAGGCCCCGCCCCCTGCCGAGCGTGCTCAGCTGCTAAGCGTGCACTATGCCGGGATGGGGCTGGAGCTGCAAGCTGGGGGGTGTCTGATTGCGGGGAGGGAGAGACCTGTGATGCTGCCTGGCGAGTGTCCTGTTGCTTCAGAGGCGGGGCTACGCAAGTGCTTGGGGGCGGTCCACGCTGTGCCAGGGGGTGATCGCTCCCAGCCCGCATCCCCACTCTTCTCTGAACTCCCTGTATCCCAGGCCGACAAACCACCCCACGGCGCTGCGCCGTGACAGGTGGGTGTAGTGAGAATGTTCGGAGCCATCTCGAAGAACCTTGTTTACAAGGTAGCAACCTTCTGTTCTTCTTCAAGTGGCTTCTTACAGGCCCTTTTTACACAGCTCTGGATGAGCAGGACGTCCACACGGCTGCACACACATTCCCACTCACCCCCCACTCACCTGCACCCGTGCAGCAACTGCCATTTCCCCAGTTGCTCTGTGAGCGGGGACAAGTGGGGGGTGAGTGGGGATGCATGTTAGGCGGGCACATGCATTTCTCCACAGGCGCAGGCACCACATCGTTCACACAGGACTCCCCCATCCATGAACACGCAGCCTGAGAAGGGCCATGGGGCACAAAATCCCTAAGTCCGACCCTGATGGTAGGCTGTCGGAGACCCAGCAGCAGCAGAGACCAGGAAGGCTTGGGGCTTGGCACCCTGGCTTGCCCGGGCATGCGGACTCAGCGCTTGTCCCCTGGGGGTGCCCGTGGCACTAGGGCTGGTTGTCTGAGACCCAGCAACAGCAGCAGAGGCAGGGAAGGCTTGGGGCTCAGTGGCTGATCTGGCACCCCTACTTGGCCAGGCATTGCAGGCTGGCAGGCCTCCAGTTCTGCTCGCTCTATGCTGGCTGGGTTCTCCATTTCTAGTTGCCATCACGGCAGGCAGTGGCTGGATGGCTAGCCACATGAATCACCACCAGGCAAGGCTACTTGACCAATTTGCAGAAGAGTTGATTGAGATCTGGTGAATAGGATGGCAGCCTGCAATGCCCGGCCCCATATGGCCGTGCCAGCCACCAAGCCCTGGCCGGGCCTCTTCCCTGCCTGGAACATAGGCCCCAGAACCCTGATGGTAGGTCCTGGGTCTGGAGTGGTAGCTTCTAGATGATATTTATTTACTTATTTATTTATTGGATTTTTACCCCATCCCTCCTAAAACAGCTTGGGGCAGCTTACAATGAAAATAAAATACAAATATAAAAACCATCTATAAAATACACTAAAAGATTTAAAAAATACCAACCATTATAAAAGGACTAGGGAACAGCCAAAGGAAAATAATAAATAGGATGAAGGGGAAAATAAAACTCCTACCCCCTCATCCCCTCCCCAAAGGCCTGGGCGAACAGCCAGGTTTTACAATTTCGCCGGAATGTTAAAAGGCTTGGGGCCCGGTGAGCTTCCCCCGGGAGGGAATTCCAAAGGCGTGACCCAGCCATCGAGAATGCCCTTTCCATTGTGGCCCCCGCTTAACACGGGGGACCTCCAAGAAGGCACCCCCGGCAGACCGAAGAAGCTGCTCTGGGGCGCAGAGGGCGAGACGGTCCCTGAGATATGAGGGGCCCAGACTGTGAAGGGCCTTGTACATCAATACTAAAACCTTGAACCGGGCTTGGCATGTTACTGGCAACCAGTGCAGAGGACGGAGCACTGGTGTTATGTGCTTCTGACAGCCCATCCCCAAAAGGAGTCGGGTCGCTGCATTCTGCACTAGCTGCAGCCTCTGAACCAGGAACAAGGGAAGTCCCATGTAGAGCGCATTGCAGTAATCCAGCCTTGAGGTGACGAAGGCATGGATGAGGGAGGCCAGGTCAGGGATGGAGACGTATGGACGCAGCCTCCGCACCAGACACAGCTGACGAAAGGCAGCCCTCGCAACTACCTCCACCTGCTGCTCCAGGCGGAGGTCCACATCCAAAACCACCCCCAGACTCCGAACCTGCTGAACTATAGGCGGGTGAACCCCCCCAATCAGAGGGGCCGACACCTCCCTCCCTCGCTCTCCCCACCACCATCACCTCCATCTTATCGGGGTTGAGCTTCAGTCTGCTCTGCCACATCCAATCCACCACAGCCTCCAGACGCTGGGATAGCACCGAGACAGCAGGGTCTGGGTCCATTGACAAAGAGAGGTACAGCTGAGTATCATTAGCATATTGGTGACACCGCACCCCAAACACCCTCAGGGCCTCCCCCAAGGGCTGCATATATATATTGAATAACAATGGAGACAGAATGGAACCCTGCAGGACGCCGCAGGATAAGGTGTGGGGGCAAGATGTCTCAGCCCCCAACACCACCGGTTGGCTTCTCCCCGAAAGGAATGACTGGATCAATTCAAGAACAGTCCCGTCCAGACCCCCCAGGTCACGCAGCCATCTCAACAGCAGCCCATGGTCCACAGTGTCAAAAGTGGCCAAGAGATCTAGCAGGATGAGAAATGTTGAACATCCTGCATCCATCTCCCAGCGGAGATCGTCAACCAAGGCCACCAACGCCGTCTCGGTGCCATAGCCAGGGCAGAACCCAGATTGAAACGTATCCAGGAAACTGATGCCATGTAGATATGCCTGGAGCTGGATCGCCACCGCCCGCTCAATAACCTTCCCTAAAGGGCTCATTGGGGCTCTGCCGCCGGCGGGGAGAGGGATCCCTGAAGCTCCGCTGCTGCCGCCGCCGCTGTCACCTGCAGGGGAGGAAACCATCAGACTGTGAGCACTTGGGGGAGGTTGGGGGGGAACATAGAGGCCAGCACGTGGGCTGACTTGTCCCCTCCCCCCACCCGGAAGTCGCTGGGCACTTTAAAATCCCGCGCCCAGCGGCTAATCCACAGGCCGCGGCCGCAGACTCATGGCCTCAGGCTTGGGACGAAGGGCCGCGGCCAAAGGGCGCGGCACTTTGGCGCACTTCGGGGCTGCAGTGGGTGGCAGGGGGATACTATTGTGTTGTTTTGTGGGCTTTTTTGTACAGGACTAGGGCGGTGGATCCAGTGACTCCACTTGGTGAGAGCGGGGGGAGCACTGGGAGGGTTGGAGGGAGGGGGTGGCTCGGCATCCCAGTGAGAGGGGGATACCGAGGGGTGATGAGGGGTTATGGCCTGTCCCGGCCCCTGGTGGCAGCAGGATGGCGGGGAGGGTGGGGGGGAGGGGGAAGGCTACTAGGTGAACAGCCAGGTCCAAAGGGCCAGGATTGGGTGGACGGAGGGAAGGGCATGGCCATTGGTGTCGTGCTGGGGCGAGGACGGTATGGTCCTAGGGGTGGGAAGGCACGGGCCCCTAGGGGTCCGAGGTGCCTGAGGAGTGTGCTGGTCATCGCCCCCCCACTGAGGGAGAGGGAGGTGCTGGGTCCAGGGTCCGCACGTGGGGGGCTGGTGCTGTTGAATGTGAGGTCCGTTGTTAACAAGGCCCCAGTTATCCATGATTTAATCTTGGATGGGGCCGTGGACCTCGCATGGATCACAGAAACCTGGCTGGACGATCTGGCCGGTCCAACTTTGGCGGATCTTGTTCCAGCTGGGTATGCTGCGCAGTATCAGCCCCGCACGGGCGGCCGGGGAGGCAGTGTAGCTATTGTTTTTAGGGAGGACTGGCCTGTTAGGAGGTATCCAGTGCGGGAGATTATGGGTATAGAGGTCCTTCACGTGGTGTTCGATTTGGCTGGGGGCAAGCTAGGGGTGCTGCTGGTGTACCGGGCCCCTTCTTGCCCGGCAGCATCCCTTGCCGCTCTATCAGAGCTGGCCTCGGAGGTGGTGTTGGGCTCCCCCAGGACTTTGGTTCTGGGGGACTTCAACATTCACACCGATGCCGGTCTTGTTGGGGCGGAGCGGGAGTTCATGGCCGCCATGGCAACCATGAACTTGTCCCAGGAAGTTATCTGCCCGACCCACGTGGGGGGACATATCCTCGACCTGATCTTCGGTTCTGGCCTTGAGGCGGGGGGTCCGGTTGTGGGGGAGGTGACAGCGGTGCCCTTGTCGTGGACGGACCATTACCTCCTTCAGGCCGGTCTTTTAGCGCGCCCCCTCCAGAAGGGGAAGGGACCAGTTAGGATGGTCCGCCCTCGGAGGCTGATGGAACCCCAGCGGTTCCAGGAGGTCCTGAGGGAGCTTACCCTGGATGTGGACGGTCATTCTGTGGATGAGCTGGTCCGGCATTGGAACATCTTGCTGGAGGAGGCCATTGACAGGGTGGCTCCGAGGCGCCTTCTGCCTCGGTCTCGTCACCGCAGGACCCCTTGGTTTACTGAGGGGCTGCGGTGTATGAAGCGTGTGGGCAGGAGGCTAGAGCGACGCTGGCGTCGGACTCGGTCTGTCTCCGATCGTCTTCTCCATAGGGCCCATTTGCGGTCCTATGTGGAGGCTGTGAGGACGGCGAGGAAGGAATTCCTCGCCGTCCTCATAGCGTCTGCGAAGTCGCGTCCAGCGGAGCTGTTTCGGGTGGTGCGGGGGCTGGTGAGTCCGGCCTCCCTCCGCCTGGATGGGGACTTGTCCCGGGCCCGCTGTGAGGAGTTTGTCATCTACTTCGCAGACAAGATCGCTCGGATTCAGGCCGATTTCGACGCTGGGTTGATAGCAGTAGGGGAAGAGCGCGGGGGGGCGGAGGGTCCGTCTGGTCCATCTTTATGGGGTGAGTTTCAGGAAGTGACGCCAGCCGATGTGGTGGATGTCCTGGGGTCTGTGAGGGCCACGTGTTGTCAACTAGATCCATGCCCGTCCTGGTTAATAAAAGCTTCCGGGGAGACGTTGGGGACGGTGCTGGCGAGGGTGGTGAATGCGTCCCTTCGGCAGGGGAGGTTGTCGCCTTGCTTAAAAGAGGCTGTGGTGCGCCCCCTGCTGAAAAAACCATCGTTGGACGTAGACGCGCTCGCCAGCTACCGACCTGTCTCTAACCTTCCCTTTTTAGGGAAGGTTATTGAGCGGGCAGTGGCGCTCCAGCTCCAGGGTCATCTAGATAATATCGGGCTCCTTGACCCTTTTCAATCTGGGTTCCGCCCCGGCTATGGCACCGAGACGGCGTTGGTGGCCTTGGTGGACGACCTCCGCCGGGAGATGGATGCGGGATGTTCGACATTTCTCATCCTGCTCGATCTCTCGGCCGCTTTTGACACCGTGGACCATGGGCTGCTGTTGAGACGACTGCGTGACCGGGGGGGTCTGGACGGGACTGTTCTTGAATGGTTCCGTTCATTCCTCTCGGGGAGGAGCCAGCGGGTGGTGTTGGGGGAGGAAACATCGAGCCCCCGCGCCTTACCGTGTGGCGTTCCGCAGGGATCGATCTTGTCTCCATTATTATTTAACATCTATATGCAGCCCTTGGGGGAGGTCGTGAGAGGGTTCGGGGTGCGATGTCACCAGTATGCTGATGATACTCAGCTGTACCTCTCGTTTTCTACTGACCCAGACCCTGCTGTCTCGGTGCTATCCCAATGTTTGGAGGCCGTGGCGGATTGGATGCGGCGGAGCAGACTGAAGCTCAACCCAGATAAGACGGAGGTGATGGTGGTGGGGAGGGCGAAGGGGGTGGTGGCCCCCCTGGTTGGGGGGGTTTGCCCCCCTGTAGCTCAGCAGGTCCGGAGTCTGGGGGTCATATTGGACGCAGACCTGCGGCTGGAGCGGCAGGTGGAGGCAGTCGCTAAGGCTGCCTTCCGCCAGCTTTATCTGGTACGTAGGCTGCGTCCGTATGTCTCCGGCCCGGACCTGGCCTCCCTCATCCATGCCTTCGTCACCTCGAGGCTCGACTACTGTAACGCGCTCTACGTGGGGCTTCCCTTGTTCTTGGTCCGGAGGCTGCAGCTAGTGCAGAATGCGGCGGCTCGTCTTCTTACGGGGACGGGCCGTCGGGAGCATATTACACCTGTGCTCCGAGCTCTGCACTGGCTGCCGATAGCGTGCCGAGCCAAGTTCAAGGTGTTGGTGATGATCTATAAAGCCCTACACGGTCTCGGCCCCTCATACCTTAGGGACCGCCTCGCCCTCCGCGTCCCAGAGCGGCTCCTGCGGTCCACCAGGGGTGCCTTCCTGGAGGTCCCCCGTGTTAAGCGGGGGGCCACGATGGAGAGGGCATTCTCGGTAGTGGGTCCGCGGCTTTGGAACTCCCTTCTGGAGGAAGCTCTCCTGGCCCCTAGCCTGTTAACATTTCGGCGACATTGTAAGACCTGGCTGTTCGCCCAGGCCTTTGGGAGGGAGGGGTGGGGGGGTGTTTAGTGCTCCCCACCTATTTTGGGTTTTATGCTGGTCGTTGCCCTGTTTTAATGTTTATAATATGTCAAATGTTTTTAAATTGATTTTTTTTTTTTGTTATTTTGGAAGCCGCCCCGAGCTGCATGGCAGGAGGGGCAGGATAGAAATGCATGAAATAAATAAATAAAAAGGGAAGGTTAGAGACAGGTCGGTAGCTGGTGAGCACATCCACGTCTGGAGATGGTTTCTTCAGCAGGGGGCTCACAACAGCCTCCTTGAGGCTGGCCAACAGCCTCCCCTGCTGCAAGGACACATTCACCACCCTCGCCAGCACCGTCCTCAACGTCTCCCTGGAGGCTTTCACCAACCAGGACGGGCACAGATCAAGTTCACAACAGGTGGTGCTCACAGATCCCAAGTCATCCACCGCATCGGCTGGTGTCACTTCCTGAAACTCCCCCCACAAAGATGGACCAGACGGGGCCTCCATCCCCTCACGCTCTCTACCTACTGCCCCCAATCCAGCATCAAAGCCACTCTGAATCCGAGTGATGTGGATGTGGATGGAGAGCCCCCTGTGCCTGTAACGTAGGCCCCAGAACCCTGATGGTGGGTCCTGGGGCTGGAGTGGCTGCTTCTTGATGCCGTGGAATGACGGCATGTGGAGTTTGGGGTGTGGTGATGGGCTCGGGCCGCTGCCTGCTGCCACTCCTCTGGCTCTGCCACGTGCCCCAGCTTCTGCTCAGCCCAGAAGAGTTTTATAATGAAAGACAAAAAGCAAAAAAATCCATTGCCCGCCTTAAGGGCAGCAGACCGGCCTCTCCTGCGTCCCTTCTCCATGTCTTCCAACCCAAAGAATGCACTTGGAAATTTTATTTAGATATATAAAATTTATTCAAATTTGTAACCTAATATTATATATATCTACACTAACTCTAAGTGCTATTATACTATTCCATTTAGTTTCACAGATTTTAGAATAGTTATCTACAAAGGCCTAGTCCTACAAACACACTATAAAATATTAAAACGGAATCACTACACACTATCTCTGTCTATCTCTATATCTAAGCTAACTCCTACGTCTGTCTGTCTATCTATACATGCGCGCGCACACACACACACACACAGAGGGATGGGGGTGGGAACACAGACAGCTCACAACAAACAACACAGGGAGGGGTACAAAACTGAAATAAAACCTAAATCAATCTAATCCTACTCTAAATAAATCCAAAAACAGGGGAAGGGAATCAGGGATGGAATATATACAGGGAGGAGGGAAGGATTCAGTGGAGGATAGGGAGAAAGAACACAGGGAGGGGTAAAAAAAAATACAAAACAACACCTAAATCTATCCAATCTAATCTAAATAAATGAAACTATGGAGGTAAATGTGTGGGAATGGGTGAAATAGGAGGAGGATGGCAACGGATTGGGAGGAACACAAACTGCTGGGAGAGGGACACTTCTGTAAACGTCTGCTGACAGGATCAAGGCTAGTTCAGAAGGAGTTGGAAGAGGGGAAGGCAATGACTTTTTTTACTTGCTGCGTCCGCCTTACCACAAGCCCCATTGGCTCTGTGCAGCCTTGCACATGGCCAATCGTAGGCTGCAAAGCCAGTGGGCAGAGGAAAAGAGGGATGGTGATTGGGCAGACTGGCTGTTAGTCCAAGCTTCTCTACCCCTGGTGCCAGGAAGTGTGCTCCTCAGCTGCCTCCCCCCACCCCCGGGCCTTCCAGCCCTGTTTTTCCTGCCCGAATGCCTCCGAATGTGGCCTAACGTGGCCAAACTGTTCGGCCGCTTCCGCGTTCGGTTCAGCCATCTGAACGGGCTGAGTTCGGGCCGAACACCGAACGGCCAAACTGCGTTCGCAGATCCCTACCCCGCACACATAAGCATCCTCCTTGTGATTCCCCTTGTCGTAATTTCAGCTCATGTTAGTCCCCGCCATCTCATGTGCAAGAGTTATCTAAATGGTAAATAATAATATATAGAAAAAAATCTTGAAAAATATCCCTGCAGTGCATCTAAGCTGGAACACCTATAAAAAGAACGTGCACGCAAAAATATCATTAGGAACTGCAGAACCCCGTGTGTGTGTCTCCCGATGAGACAGGGAGGGGAGGATAGGATACCACACCTTGAATAGCCTTACCCCTCCCTGGGCAACCAGATGTTCCCCCTATCCCGTGGCAGGATGAACACCTGGCTGCTGCTATGCCACGCATCTTTGGAAAAATTCCAAAGACACGTCATGGAGCAGCCTTATTCCAACTGGGGTAAGTCTGCCCAGGGCGGGGCAACCCGTGCGGCTTGGCCCCTTCAGCCCGCTGCATGGTGAGCACCCTGAATGGCACGCACCCTGCATGGCCATGTCATGGCTAGGCACGGGATTGTTCCTGATGGGGACTGGGGGGGGTGGCGAGGCAGAACTGGGACTGTGCTCATTTGGCCAACGCTGTGGCCTGTCTCGATTGTGGCGTTGGCTCCAACAGGGGCTGGCCTGCCTGGCTTCCCCACAGGGATCCGGTCACCACCGCTTGTATGGAGACCCCACCATGCAAACATAGGCGTTGATTATTGCCATCATTTACTTAGCACTTTCAGTGTCCAACGGGCTTTTTAATCCTTATCTAAGTTGTGCTCACAACACTCCTGTGATGTAGGTCCCACGTTACAAGCAAGACATTAAACAAAACATAGTTGTTTTTCACTGTAAATTAAATAGAATAAACCAGATAATCCAAAAACCACTAAATGTCAAAGATATTTGGATATGGATAAAGATCTGGGCTATAGTCCGCGTTTTTACTTTTTTTACGCACGCACGCACGCACGCACGCACGCACGCACGCACACACACACACATATTGCTGGCATATCAACAACCAGAAGTAGGTCCTTCAGGTCTCTAAAATGGCTTGCTATGACCTACGAAGAACAGGCTCATATCCTCTGTTTGGCATATGATCCCCTGTGTCTACTTGTCATGCCTGCCCATAATTGAAATTGTGGGTTTCTTCAGTAGTGGTAAGTACCTCACTGGAAGTAATGGAAGCTTCTCAGAAAGCCTTTAGCTCTCTCACATGGACTTAAAGGGATCAGGCTCCAAGCAAAAATTTAGATCACAATACTCCACAACACTTTGGGGGAAATTCATACCTAAATCCGTATCTTTTCCTGTAAGGAATTCATTCGTTTACCCTTTTCGATTGTTTTGTTTTACAAACCAGTATTAAAGATGGGGAGACAGTTGCCCTTCTGGTGGAAATGTCAATGCTGCTGCATGATCTGTTCTTTGAAGACCATCTAGGTCTGGGCTGGGACTGAGCTTTTCACATTTTGAAAAAAAGCTCACATTCAGTTAGCAGCCTGTCTGCATTTCTCCATATGGTTCCTTCCAAGGTGTTGTGTCATATGTAATGATGTCACATCTTGGAGGAAGGAGGGGGAAAGGCCGTGGGCATTTTCCTTTTTTAGCTTGAGCGATTATTTGTGAGCTTTCAGAAGCCTGCTCAGCTCTCTACTGCAGTTGCTAATCTGGTCTCCCTCGTTTTATTTTGTTGATGTTCACACATCTTGGAAAAAGAACAAAAGCGAAAGGAACCACATTCCGAGTGATTAACTGTAGCCTCTTGCCATCTGATTCCCAGTCAGTCTGATTTTCAACCCCACATATTCCCAATGGCTTCTGAAATGAAACATTCGAAGGGATGCCGAAATCAGCTACATTTGCATATGTGCGCTTATAAAAAAAAACATTTCCATCCTAGTAAAACCTTTTCATTTCAGAAAGCCTTTGGCCATGGCTCTTTGATTTCATTCATGGTTTTATAATTATTATTTTATGCTCAGGTTAGACACTGCATGGATTGTTAGAAAATTCTTGGCAAAACTTTTCTTTTCAATTAAAATTTCTGGCTCTGTCAAAACAAAACAAAAAAACATCAAAACATTTCTGTCTTTCAAAATTACCCGAAGAAACTTTGCATTGGAAACACATTTGATTGAGTGGAAAATTGTGGTAAACAGAAGTGAAATGAACTGCATCTGGACATCTGAAACAAAATGACTTTTTTCGGAACTACATTTCCCATGATGCATTTGAATGTAACTGGAAAGGAGAAAAAATCAGTTTAAAGAAACATGAAAACAAAATGTGGGGATATTTGTTTTGATAATCACTTCCAAAAATCAAGCGGAATAGGAGAGAAAAAAATGGCTCGTTGGTAGTAGTCAAGAGAAGTTTCTGTTCTTCATTTAGAAAGGTCATTTAGAGACCAGTTTTTAGAGACTTAAAGAGACGGGTAAAGCTGAAATAAATAGTAGATTTCACTTACATGGATATTATTCACATATTGAAAGAGCATTTCAAATATCTGTATGATATCCACAACTGAAATGGATACCCATTTATTCTCTTATTTCGGCTCAGATACTTTTTATTTGGAATTTTTGTTATTTCAGTCATTTTGGCATTTCAGTTATATGGTACTTTGTTCATGCACTATGGAGCCAAATTGTGGTTTGATCATTTCAGTATTTTGGTTATTTCAATTACCAAAATAACAAATAACTAAATTAAAATATCCAAAGCGGATATCTGGTGAACTGGGACCTAATATCCGCTTTGTTTGATCAGAATTGAAGCAGTGATTTCATCAGATAAAACAGATATTAGTTTGAGCTCTACAGTTATCCTAACTCTCCCTTGACTTACGATGGAAGGTGAGCATCTAGCCATTTTTGCCAAATCTATTTCACAACCTCTTTGTGCTTCATTTTTTCCCATCTGCAGAGTGGAACCAGTAATATTTCTCTTCTTCCTTAGGGCCCTGAGCTAGCACAGCAGGTAAACATTAAGTTTAAGAGTATGACAAGTCCCATAGACTCCAGTAGAGAATCACACTCGGAAAGTTGGTCATATGCTTACACGTTTTGCTGAATTAGTAGCTAAAGCAGTTTTGCAAGATACATTGGGAAGATACTATATATACACAAAGTGTTTATTAAAATTTTTCAAAGACAGAGTTTTATGAAGCTGGTTTCTAACATTGTTGATGAAATTAGGCAAAACATCGCTTTCCGCATGTTGCAAAGTAATTGGATTTCAGGTTGCTATTGTGTTTTAGGGTTTACAGTAGAGCAAGTGTTTTCGTTCTGAAGGGAAATACAAACCTTTCAGGAGTGTTTGTGAGTGTCCGTTGGTACGTCATCAGTTTGCAGTGATTCTGCACTTCCACCATTGTTTTGGTCCCTTCCCAGGAGGTTTTCAAAACTTTTGTAACTTACCAGGGCTTTTTCATCATTTTTGGCACTTTCCAGTACTTTTTCATCAAGAATTATTTTGTCACCTTCTGGTAATTTTATGACAGTTTTATGGCAACTTTATTTCCAGTACTTCCCCAGTGTTTAGACGGCAAATTTTCATCTCCACTGGTGTGCATGGGGCACACAAGAGCTTGGGAACGGCCCATCTCTTAGAGGCTGGTCCCCCTCACCATACTGTGATTTACTGGAAACTAGGTTGTCAGTCTACCATTAAATCATGATCTACCTCTTGGCCTCTGTAATAAACAGTAAAGGTAATGATCTTCCCAACGAGTAGAACTGAAACAACTATTAATGGCAAATGTGCATCATGGAGACCTGGCTGGACACTGAGTCAGGGCCTATTTTGACTGACCTTGTTCCAGCTGGGTACTCTGTGCAGCATCAGCCACAATCAGAGGGATGGGGGTGGGTGGGTGAGGGGTACGGACAGTGTAGCTATTGTTTTTGGGGATTCATGGTCCGTTCAGAAGTATCAAGTGCAGTTGTTGTCAGGTATTGAGGGCCTCCATCTTGTGATCAATTTGGCGGGGGGACAAGTCAGGAATGCTGCAGATATACCGTGTGCCTACCTGTACGGCAGCTTCATTTCACACTCTAGCGGAGCTAGTGTTGGAGGTGGTTTTGCAGTCCCCAAAGACATTTGACTTGGGGGACTTCAATATCCACACCAATGCCAGCCTTGTGGGGGCAGAGTGTGAGTTCATGGCTGCCATGGCAACCATGGGCCTGTCCCAAGTAGTCATTGGTCTGACTCATGATGGAGGGCATACCCTGGACCTGATTTTTTGCAGTGGCCTTGAGGCGGGGGATCCATTGGTGGAGGAGGTATGGTGCGGAACCAGTTTGGTTGGTTCACCCCGGAAACTAATGGAACCAGAGAGGTTCCGGAATACTCTAGGGGACTTACCCTCTGATCTTGATGTCTGCTTGCTCGATGACCTCATTGCTTTCTGGAATACTTTTTTAGCTGAGGCCATCAGCTGGACTGCTCATAGGTGTCTGCTCCCAGGGCATCAGCACCGCAGGTCACCATGGTATATGGAGGTCCTGCAGTAGCTGAAGCGAGAAAGGTGGCTGTTAGACTCTTATGGTCTGCTTCAGCATGAAAACGGTGCCACTGTCGCTCTATGTCGTGGGTGTGGAGACAGCAAAGAAGAAGTTCTTCACTGCCCTCATAGCATCCGTAAAGTCTCATCCCAACAAGCTTTTCTGGATGGTGAGGGGGCTGATCAGTCCGGTCTGCCTCTGCCTGGAACTGGATTCGTCCAGCCTCCCTCTGCCTGGGACTGGATTAGTCCAGTACCAGCTGTGACATGTTTGTTGATTACTTCGTGGGTAAAATTGCTCATAGTCACCATGGTTTCATGCCATGCTTATTATGATAGGAGAACCAGAGGTTATGGAAGCCCCGCCTTGTCTTGTGGAATCGGTTTCAGTGGGTATCGACCGCTGATGTGGGGGATGTTCTTGGGGCAGTTAAAGCCACCTTTCATAAACTAGACTCATGCCCATCCTGGCTGGTTAAGACCAGCTGGGAGACGCTGGGGCCATTGCTCGTGGGGGTGGTCAATGCCTCAAAGAGGCGTTGGTGCAGCCCCTGCTCAGAAAGCCATCACTCGAATTTGACTCCCTTGCCAATTATTGGCTCATCTCTAACCTTCCCTAAAAAGGGAAGGTTATTGAATGGGTAGTGGCTCAGCAGCTTCAGGAACATCTGGACCACATCAGTTTTCTGGATTCCTCACCATCCGACCTTCGGCCAGGCTATGGCACTGAGACTGCAGTTATGGCTTTGGTCGATGATCTCCTCCATGAATTAGACCAGGGTCGATTGACCCTGCTGATTCTGTTAGATCTGTCAGGTGCTTTGATACCGTTGACCACGACTGTTGGTGACTCGCTTGCAGGACCGAGCAGGAGCAGGCAGGATTGTTCTTGAATGGTTACTCTCCTTCCTGGCTGGGAGAACTCAGTGGATGGTGCTTGGGGATTATTTTTCATCACCCCGGGACCTCTTATGTGGAGTCTTGCGAGGTTCCATTCTGTCCCCTCTCCTGTTCAGCATGTATATGCAACTGCTGGGTGAGGTCGTGAGGAAGTTTGGTGTTCGGTGTCATCAATATGCTGATGACACCCAACTCTACCTCTCTTTTTCATCCAACCCAGACCCTGCACCCAGCAGTCTCAGTGCTTACTTGGTGTCTGGCAGTTGTGGGGGACTGGATGAGGGCAGGCAAGCCTACTGAAACTGAATCCCAACAAGACAGATGTGATGGGTAGGGAGGTGGGAGTGGCATCTCCCATTATCGATGTGGTTTCCCCGCACTAGTCCCCCAGGTTTGGAGTCTTGGAGTGCTCCTTGATTCCCAGCTCTGCCTGGACGTCCAGGTGGGAGCTGTGGCGAGGAGCAGTTTCCGCCAGCTACATCTGGTGTGGCGGTTTCGGCTGTATGTCTCGGACTCTGACCTGGCCACTATTATCCATTCTTTCATCACCTCTAGACTAGACTATTATAATGAAGGTTATGTGGTGCTACCGGATCTCTCCTCCTTTCATCAACAATGCAAGACCTGGCTCTTCCACCAGGCTTTTGTGGAGGAAGATGGGTGGGGTGGGATGTTGTGGGTTAGGGCGGGTAGGGTATTTGTATTGCTTTTTGTGATTTCCCCCATGTTGTTTTATATTAATATGATGGTTTGAATGTGTGTGCTTTTATAAGTTATATTTATTGTATTTTTCATTTTCTTCTTTTAAAATTGTTAGCTGCCCGGCCTGAGATACTTTTACAGGAGGGGTGGGGTATAAATTAATAAATACATATCTCCGAAGAATTTGCCCTCTTTGATTTGTTTCTAACAAAGCAAATAACTGGTCCCCTTTTCAATGGATACCACTTCAGATATTTCAGTTCAATTATTTTGGTATTTTGATTGTTTCCGTTGCATCTGTATTTCAGTTGCTTAATTTTGGCAGAATTGCACATGTGCACTAGCGGAAATAAAGCAAACAAATTGCTAAAAATGACCAAATATAGCGAAACCAGAATAACGTGTGTGTGTGTGTGTGTGTGTGAGAGAGAGAGAGAGAGAGAGAGAAATGAATGAAGTTTCTGAGGGGGGAAATAGCTGAACGTGAAGATATGAAAATATATATATATTGTTGCAAATATGATTCAGCTATTTAAAGAGTTATGCAAAAATGCAAATGGACATGTCTCTTCTTTGGACTGTGGGCCAGTCCAATTAAGTATTTGTACCAACTCCCAACTCTGTATCTTAAAGGGGAGTTAAGGAGTATTAGTGTTGGGTTCTATTTTGTATTGGTGATCATTTGGCTATATGTTTTAGCACTGTATATTGTTTAATTTGATGCACTATGTATGTATTGACTTTGGCAATAGCAAAAGCTAAGCCATAATAAACTAAACTAAATTAACTAGCAAAGAATATTCACAAATACAAAATCCACTATTCGTTTTAGCCCTACGTATTAGCATTTTTTAAAAAATTCATGGATTATAAGGTTATAATTATGACATGAATTATACGGCTATAATTTGGTTGGGATGTTTTATTAAGAGAAGAGTCCGGTAACGCAGGAGGAAGTGAGGTGTTAAGAATCAAAGGAGAGACTGAAGGATGGGAATTGCTGTTAATGACAAAATTACCCTCAGGGGATGGCATTGTGAGTCAATACCGTGAGCACACACATTGGCTTTCTGCTCATGACTTAAGTGGGTGCAAGACCCTGAAAATCAACCATCCTGGAAATTAAGGGCACTTTCCATGTGACAGAATGTGCGCCATTTGTCTCCACGAGAAACTGCAAGAGACAAATGCTGCGTGGCTTTTGTCACATGGGAAAACAAAGCCACGCAGTCGATCATATGGAGGATACGGAGCTGGAAAACCAAGCTCTGTCTCCTCCGCATGATTGGCACCAAAGCCGCGTGGCTTTGTTTTCCCATGTGACAGAAACCGCTCAGCATTGGTCTCTCACCGTTCCTTGCAGAGGCCAATGGTGCGCGTTTTGTCACGTGATAAAAGCACCCTAAATCTCAGACTGAAGTGACTGATTTGAGTTAAGAAGCACCATTTGCATTTTATTTGGTCAGTGAATCTGACCATCTCAGGGTTGTGCTAGGTCTCTTGATTTTCTCACGTAACAATTTTTTTGTTTGTTTGTTTACTTGTGCAGCTGTAGGTTTTCCCTTAATGTCTCCAACTTCTGGGGAACTGGGAGACCCCCAGCTTTCATTTACTAAGCAAAGGAAATTTCAAAACCCTTTGGTAGTTGTAAAGAAAATCTTGAAAACATGACTTCAGTGCATAGTAAAAGTCTTGGGAACAAGAAGCCCTATTGTAAAAAGCCCAATTTAAAAAAATCGTTAGTTCATTTAAAACAAACAACCAAAAAACAAAAACAAAAACATGATGTTCAAGCCAATTTATGATTTTGGAATATCTGGAGTTGGAAACTCTGCCATTTGAGACCTGCTCCTGGAACCGTGCCCTGATGGTTTAACTGAACCCAGAAACCACCTGCTGTTTAGGGATTGCACCTTTGCATCTTAAGTCAGCAGGCAACCAGGCCTTTGCTGAGTCCCTCAGTGTGGAACTTACTCCCCCCCCAGATGTTCATCAACGTTCCTCCACCTTCACCTTTCAAAGCATCTGAAGATCTACTTATTCTCCAGGTGCTTTTAGAATCCACTGCTGGTTTCTTCTCAGTAGATTTTAAAATTTATATTTATTTATTTATTTAATAACTTATATCCCGCTCCCTCCAGCCGAATGGCACCTCGGGGTGGGCCACAAATACCATTAAAACAATCCATAATTGTTCACCCCCTGAACCTGCTTCGAGGGTGCATCCCCGCGTCTGCCCACTCCCTGCCCTGCCTGGGTCCGCTTCAGACAGACACAGTGGGTTCCTGGGCCACGGGCTGCCTGCACAATACCCTTCCACACCATAGAGTTGCAGGCAAATGACCGACACTCTAGGCTGGCTCCCATAACTCTATGGTGTTGCCCAGCTGCAGCATGGGTCTGCGCATCAGATGGAGAGCTGCTCCACCTTCAGGCCGGTGCCTTGGGTTTGATCATCCTGCTCTGATGGCGGTGCGCCGGGATGTTCCGGGGCGCCAGCAGCAGCAGGGCTACCCTGCAGCAGGAACAGTCGGCTCCACCTGCACATTTGGTAGGGCAGCCTTTAGAGAGATGGGCCACCTGGGCATGAAGCAGACTGGCATGGTCAGCACCGGGATAACCCGTCCATCTGAAAACACCAAATGTATTCTCTCCTCCCTCTTTTCCTCCTTCTTTTAAACTATTTTAATTGGAATTTATGTTACTACTGCATTTTATGATTGTGAAGCACTCTGAGTGCCATGAGGCAGGGGACAGGGAGTGAGATATATATATATATATATAAAATGTCTTCAGAATCTTAGCATTTTTGGTCTTATTGTACATTCATTCTCTTAGAACAAGATATCAAAATTTTGTATCTATTCCAGATGTCCTCTTCAAAACAAGTAGGACTGATGCAAGTTGTATTGTGGCTGCTAACTGATGACCTAGTGCTAGATGAACAAACTAGTGGAATGTCCACTGGGAGTCTAATTTACAACATTTATTACCTGAGAATTCCACCAAGTACATCCCTTCATCATGGGGTATTTCCAGATGCGACACCACTGCCTGTGGCCAAGCTTATCCTGGCATGGCGACCAGCGGTGGTGTCACGACTGCTCCCGCCTGCCAGATGTTCACCATGGGCGAGAGCAGAGTATATCCCGGACCATGACAGGGCTAGCCCGGGATGTGTGCTGGGCTTCCTGCCAGCGTACATCCCAGTTTTAGTCCTGCTGTGGTCCAGGAATGCTTACCCCAGACTGTCGTAGAGTGGGCCATCATGTCTGATGGCCAGCTCTACCTAACCTTGGAGAATTTCTGGCGGGCACAGTGGCCTCATAGGCTGCCGCACCTGCTCATCAGGGTGGGGCCGCACTAAGTAGCATCAGGAGGGGGGGCGTGCGGACCCACGTCCGCACATCCCCCACCCACTCCCCAGCCACAGCTGCAGGAATGTTTGTTCAGCAATGGGGCCTACTCCTGCCTGGGGTGAGGGCTTTCACTCCAGGCAGGATTTAAGCGTGCAAGCTGAAAAGCCATCACGTGTAAAGATACCCATACTGAAAAGCACTGTCAGGTAAGTCAGAAGGAGTCCTAGTTTGAATGAGACAGTAGTCACTCCTCTAAACTTATCTTACATGATCTGTGCCTGTCCTGAATCAGTCAGGTGGTGAGGATGATTGATGATGGTTTATTAAGTGTTTATACACTGCCAGCAATATGTAAAGCTGAAATAAACGGGAATTATTATTTATTCTCAAATACTATTTTCATTTTCAGACACGCTATCTGAATAAACATCCACACCCAAAATGATATTCCATTTTGGATGCTCTGAGTTTTATAGTGTTTTCACCCATTTCAGTTCAGATGTATGATTATTCAACCAAACATCTGAATTAAAAAATGGAGGAAGTCTCCCCAGCCAATAAGCCAGAATCTCTGGCCAGGTTTTTTGAATACTGAAAAGAAACAAGAACAGATGCTACACTGATAATGTGTGTGATGGTCAACACAAGGAATTGTGGGGTTTGGTAGGTGGAGGCCGGAAATGGTAAGCCATTTATCCTGAGTAAGCATTGTGCAATGTATTTTTGTTGATCTATTTCTGTTATGTGCCTTAATACAATATTTTTTTAAATGATTACCAACCCCACCCACCCCCACCCCCCAAAACCTAGCAAAACCAATCTGGAAAATTGAAACCAATCACCAAACGAAGCAGGGATGAATAGGTGTTTTTATCTGCTTCACAGAACTGAGTTTGATGCAAGCAAAATCGTTGATTGCAATATTCACCATGGCTATTTGTTTCCGCTCTTGTGTAGAACAAACCTTTCAGCACCAGCTGTACTGATCTTCTCTCACTGGGATTATCAGATGATCCCCCCCCCATCTCTCTGAGTGAGTGAGTGAGTGAGTGAGTGAGAGACAGAAGGCAGGTGGCTCCATGCATTACATTAGCCACAGAGGGATTCATCCCTGGGATACTTACTTCAAAGTCCTCTCATTGTAGAGCATCATGAACAAGTGTTTGTGATGTTCTATGTTTAGCTGCTACTATATGGACTTTGATCATTGATTAACAGAGGGAGCCCATCAGATGGCACCATAAATAGGTGAAGCCCGAAAGCCTGGGCTCATGAAATTGATAAGGCAAAGTTCCCCACTGGTGGAATTGTCTTGGCAATGTTTCTTGCTGCAAGGCAAGGCTCCTCACTGGTGAAGAAAGATTCAGCAAAAAACAAGCAAACTATAAACCTGCCGGTGAAATTGACTCAACAAAGCCCTGCTGGTCTCCTGAAAAGCTTCCCAAATTTGATTCTGGCAGCAATCCCCACAAATGTGCAGGGCCAGCCTTCCCACAGGGTGACCTGGGGCCCCGCTCTTTCTGAGGGCCCCAGAGTGGCCTCTATTTTCACGAGGACAGTTTGTGGGGACAGCAGTCCCTCTCAATGGGGCCCCAAGCATGACCCCCTTCAGGGCACCACAAAGGTTGCCCTGAAGGGGCCCTGCATTTTAACTTTGCCCTGGGCCACGCAAATCCTAAGGTCGGCCCTGCAAATGTGTATTCCCTCCATAGTTCGCTCTTGAATTTGCTTGAACAAACTTGTCCTCATGTTATGTGACTGGAACAGTGGCAGGAGTTATGTGTAGAAACATCCAGAAAGAGGCCAGCATCTTATAGTCCGTGGGTTCCTTACTGTAATCCACGGAATAAGCCCATCGAACCATTTTAGCACCACCTATAGAGCCTGGATTTCAGTTGAAGAGATGAAAGTTTAAGCTTTTGGTGAAACTGAATTGATTGGTGACCTAATACAGAAACGTTAAACCAAGATTAGCACACTCTACAGCTATCAAATCACAAACATCAGACATTTAGTCTAAGTTGTTTGTTCTTTTTTAAAACCCTCTTGCTGTTCATCGGACAGAAACAGAGATAATAGCTTCCTTGGAATATTTTTTTTCCTCCTCTGCTTTTCCCTTCCTTGCTGTGGATCAAAATCTCTGTATGAATAGATAAATCCTGCCAACTGTCAGAGCCTATTAGAATCTCAGCAGTTCGATGCCATTCAAGGTAAACAAGCTGTATGCATTACTGTCACAAATTCATTGTATTTATATTTTGATTGGAGAACACAATACAAATTGCCTATAATTGCCTGCAGAATGTGAAACTTTTAAAAACCCTATACATCTGCACTGCGGCAATGAACTAACACTCCCAACAAGCTAGGACACAGGGAAATTACCTCAGCAGTGCAGACAGAAGTGGCCCCTGGGACACTTTGAACATTTGTACAAACTTTGAGGGCCACCGAGAATTTAAATGGATTGTCTACAATAACTCCAAGATCCTTTTCCTGAGTGGTAACTCCTAATTAGAAACTAGTATTGTATACATATACTTTTGGTTATTTTTCCCTATGTGCATCACTTTGCACTTGTGCACATTAAATTTCATCAGCTATTTAAATGCCCCGTCGTCCAGTCTTGCAAGATCCTCCTGCAATTCTTCACAATCCACTCAGGTTTTAACTACTTTGAATAACTTTGTGTCATCTGCAGATCTGATCACCTCACTCTTCACTCCCTTCTCCAGATCATTAATGGATATATTAAACAACACTGGTCCCAGGACACATTCCTGGGGCACTTCACTAGTTACTTCTCTCCACTGTGAAAACTGACCATTTGGTCCTACTCCTTGCTTCTTATCTTTTAACTAGGGCTGTAACTCGATCTTCGGAAAACTTCAGAAATCGCCGAAGATTACAGTATTCGGTTTCAAAAGTCCAAAGTTCCGAAGACCAAGGCCGTTACTCAGAAAATGTCAAAAACTTTGGAAACAGCTACACACGTGTGGGGTTGGTGGACAGTTGAGTTTCTTCTGGAAATGAAACTTAGTGCCATATTTGGTAGGAGGGGTGTGTGGGAGGGGGCAGCTGAGTGATGATAAGCCAGCTGGCAAGTTTTGATTGGCTCGGGCAAGCCAGAAGGCATGCTTTTCATTAGTTGGCAGGGCAAAATAAAAGTGGCTGCTGCTATTCTGTCCATTCTCTTTGGTGAATTTGACTGTATGCTACAGTGCTGCTGGGATCTGCAAGTAATCAGCTGGGGTGGGGAGGGGTGCCTGTCCTGTCCATAGGGCCAATGCTGAGGGATGGGGGTTACCTTTACCTTTACCACGCCATCCAATTTTTAAAAAAAAAATAATTGGGTGCCACATTGCTCCTAGTTCTGCCTGCTGCTTGGTTAGGACTTGGCACCATGAGATCAGAGGGATCTCTCTGCCTTGCTCCACTTCCCCTTGCCTAGTCTTGCCCCAGTACCAATGCCATGCCAAGAGGGTGCCCTGGGGGTGGTGTGTGTGTGTGAATGTCTGGTTTCTTAATTTTGAGACTGCTGGGGCTTGAGCTCTAACCACCTTCCCTCCCACGTCAGCTGTCTCAGGTTCTCCATATACCGGGGAACCTGTGTTGCTGCAGTGGTGAGAGAAGATGCCTGGGTGCAACGGTGCCGATGGCAAGGGTCAAGATGTCATTCCAGAAGGCGAGAAGGTCATCAACAGAGTAACCGCTAAGGTCAGTCGGTAACTCCCCCAGAGAATTCTGGAAACCAATCAGAACCATTAGCCTCCGGGTGCAGACCAACCTAACTGGTCCACCAGCCCAACGAGGGCATAGGAGGGGCGGGATCTTGTTTTTCAGAAGGTAATGATCCAACTAAGACAATAGTGTTGGGACAACACCCATAATAATTGGAACCCCTGTTTCCAGGCTGGTGCAAAACATCAAATCCAATGTGTGTCCTGCCTCATGTGTCAGGTCAGTTAGTATCTGGGATGGGCCCTCGATTGTCATGGTGGTCATGAACTCCTGCTACACCCCTAAAAGGCCAGTCTCAGCGTGTATGGCCACCTCCACACTAATAAAGATTAGTGACAGGCGGCATTTTGCTCCTAGGCCTGAAGTTCTCCACCCTGAGGAGACTGTTAATTGGGAGCATTATCTGCTCTCTGCCCTCATCCAATTGACAGTTTTAGAAGGTCCACATGATTCTACACCCTGGCTCTGGGAATGGCTGGCTTTGCAGAATCTGTAGAGATGTAGCATTAAATTTGCCTTTGGTCAGAGGTCCAACTAATATTTAAGGTAGGGCTAAATGAGCAGCCATTTTTTTTTTGGCAAGAATTCTCGGAAGTTTGGGCACCAAGATAAATTTCCCGGCAATTGCCTAGCCTGGGATGAATTCTCCATGATAATGATCTCTTACTCTTAGAGCGGCTTAGGGGTCTGTTACCTACAAATAATAAATAAATAAATGGCCACCAGGCCATTTTCCACAGGCACAAAATGGCCACCACCCTTACCCAAAATGGTGGCAATAGCATCACCTGGTGGCCATTTTGTGCATGCACAGTGATTGTTTTTCTTTTCTTTCATATTTTTTTCTCAACGAGCATTTAACAAAAATACTGCAGACATCCCAAGGTTCTCTGTACAGGCATGAATTAAATGATGCATGGTTTAAGTGTGGTTAAAGTTTGAAAGGAAATTACCCAACAATTGTTACCACTTTCAGGAAACAGAGATGGTTCAGCATTTGTTCTGATGTGTGCATTGCTTTGCTTGTTTTGATGTATGCATTGCTTTGCTTGTCTTTTAGTGTGGTGGTACGGGGCAGGACTGAGGTTGGGAAACTGATGAGGATTTAAATGTCGTCTTATATAAAGTGTCCTTACTTGAATGCCTTCACGCCTTCTTCCCATAATTGATGACCCTCCAGATGAAAATGAAGAATTCCCTAAAAACCCCCAATAAAGGACAATGTTGATGTCCGGGCCCAGATATTCAATACTCTCCCAGGGTGTTAACAGACATGCAGGGCTGGCCCAAGGGTTTCAGGGGTCATGTGCCAAGCCTTGCTGCGGGGCCCTGAAGGCCGGCCGACACTCACTAGAATTGGGGGCGGGGGGAGATTTTCACCCTGCAGACATGATGCTGGCTCGGATAGGCCCACTTCGGCTTAGCCAGGCCAGCGTCATATCCGTACCTTTGTTCTGGGCCTGCCAGATGTGGGCCCAGGACAAACCTTATCCGGTGTGGTGGCTAGGCCCAGACTATGGGCCCAGATCAAAGCGAGCTCACAGTCCAGGCCCAACAGCCTCCCAGTTGGACCAAAGTGGGCAGAACCGGGTAGGAACATCTGTTCCGAGGCCCAGCTCCTCCCAGCATGTGGGGTTGCTGTGTAGCCCAGTCATGACTGCCTGTCATGGCGGGGAGGTGGGGTGATGCCGGGAGCTCAGAGACATGGCCGGGCAGCTGCACATCATGCCCTGCCCCTCCTCCCTGGCTGGGATAAACCCTCCCCCAGGTGGGACAGTCATCCAGGAAGATGTCTGTTAACACCCCCAGTGTAATCCACATGAGGTGTGAATCACACGTGGCCATCAGTGCTTGATCCACAAAAGCTATGTGAGCATGAGGAACTCATACGGTGTGGGAATAGAAGCCAGAGAAGTACCTTAGGTAGGGATGGGGTTTTGATTAAGGCAAAGTTCTGGAATGTGAGAGAGTCAGGTCCTGATGCTGGTTGCACTGAAACCTGCTTGAGTAAGTCACATAGTCCAAAATATTTTAAAAGTGGGTTGGGATGGCTTGTGCCTTGCTTTATTTATTTCCTAAAAGAGACTTGGCTGATTTTCAGACATGCTGAGATCTGGGCATAAAGTTTTCTGGCTTATGGGTACCCAAAGAATCAATGATAGCATTTGAAAGTATGGTCCTTTCTTCTTGTCTTTGCCTCAGTTTTGTTTTGGACTAGAGCTGAAAGTATATAATGAATTCAATTAATTCAGTACCTTATGAAGTAGTAGTCACTTCCATATTCTTTTGCAGTTTAGAGACTTTTTTGTGTGTTCAGTATTTTGTTCACCTTGGTATTTCAGTATTTGGTTCTTTGGTCATATTGGTATTTCAGTATTCAGTTCTTTGTCAATTCGGCAATGGAGAACTCAGTGCTGCCAATGAGAAGCTTAGGGGTCACCATAATAGTTCTTGACTAACTCTCATGCAGAGCAAGGGCTACTATAAAGGTACCTGAATTGTTTCTGCTTGGGCTGATGCTTTAGTTAAGACTCCTCTAGAGGGAAGGTCTTTCTTTGTATAGTATAAAAAAAAAATAGAGGGGAGAAAATGGCATTTGCTCTTGGTTTAACAAAACTGAATATGAATATACTGAATCTGGCAAGTTTGGTATTCACAGAGAATGTTCATTTCAGACCTGGTCATGAACCCAAACGGGGTCATGTTCCTTATTGATATTTGATAGACTTTATGTTGTCTTTGTTGCTGTCTATGCATCATGGAATTAGAGGTCTCAAAATAGGGCCACACAAGCAAAAACCCTGCAGACTGTTGACCTACGTTCTCATTGTGTTTATCTTGGGCAAGTCATTTCACCTTGGTTTCCCCTACCAGCCATTGTGTTTCTTGTCTACATACGATGAAAACACTTCTGGGCATTGGATTTCCCTCCCTATAGGGGGAAATCTTTGCTCCACTGAAGCAATTAGCAGAACTCTCCTTGACTGCATTTGACCCAATATTTTCACCCATTGTTTTTGGATAGTATCCAGCACTGTGGGGCCTCTACCATAATAGAGGCCCACTTTTCCTTTCAGTAACCTCTACTGTACATGATTGCAGCTTCACGGAGAAGTGTGTTCAGATTTATTGAACCCTTGTAGGACTAAGAAGAGAACCAGGCCATGTGTGGTGTGTGTGATAGAGAGAGAGACTAGACTACACAGTCATTGAGCTAGTAAATGTCCCCTTCTGAGTCAAGTACAGACTGAATCTTACAGAGATTAGAATTCATTAGATCTCATTATCAAATATCTCGGTGTTCTTCCCAATGATGTACGTTGTTTCCCTAAAAGGGGTTTTAGATTCCTCCCTCTTTTAATTTAACTGGCATTGAATTATTCATGGTAAAACCCTGTTGGGGTAAGAAAGAAGTGAACCTGCTGAAAAGAACAAAAGGCATTTTCACACAAGACACTCTTGACTCCCCCACTATCCATGTTGCAGGGCTGCCTTATGGGTGCCCTGTAACATGAATAGTGGATGGGTGGAGAGTGTCTTCGGTGAAAATGCCCAAAGTCATCTGCTCCTGGAACCCAGATCCACTGCAGAAGCCGGGAGAGACACCACTTAATGTACTTGTGGAATCCGAGATGTTAATGAGAAAATAAGCAAGTCTTGGAGAAATAGCAAAGTAGATGAGAAGCTGCGAACCTTTGTTGTGCACATATTTGCGGCGGTGCAAATTTGTTAATTGAGGCAATTGATTTTTGCCTGAAAATGGTAGCAACGTCTAAATCATTAAAGCCTAAAATAACATCCTTTTGGCTAAATGGGGTCATTTTGTCCATAACCTTTTAGTGATGTATTAACAATTGGGAGGCATTTCAGTGCATATCTTAAAAGTGCCACATTAACAGGACCTTGTTTGGAGGGGAGGTTGCTGGGGGGGCGGGGAGGAAGTTGGAGGGGGATAGAAAAGTTACACACACGCACAATCTCTATGGCCTCCAGCCCCTGTCTTTCCCCTTCTGCAGCATTTTTAAGGTCTGTGTTTAATATTGCCAAGCCTACTTGAGTGATAAATGCAACTGTATAAAAATTACTTATTACAAGCTGTCATGTCGCCTCACTCACACCGCAGGGCTAGAGGCGCTGTACATAAAGCTCGGATCTCCACCTTGACAGCGTCAGCTTTCAAATTGAATGATTTCAGTGATGAATACAAAACATAATTTACCTTTTCATAATACTTCACTTTGGAAACACTTCGGAAAGCTCATGTTACCATTTAAAAAAAACCCTTTTTACCTGAGTCGTCCAAGCCAACCGGTTTAATTTCAAATTGTCAATTTACCTCGCCCGCTGCCTTCCGCTGACTCCCCTTTGAAGAAACATTGAGCTGTTAAAATTGTCATTGCTCTATTTATTTTTTTTAAAGTAATTTTCTTTTCCAGCTCTCCAGAACCAGACAGAACGCTAAATTAATAGTTTGGGTATTTTTCCTCTCCCAAAATCTGTTACTATCCATCAAAAAAAGAAGTCATCTAATGCCCTCTCTCCCCCTTTTGACTTTTACATGGAATGCAGCTACTCAGAGTCCTTCCTTGAACCACTTCCACCCTGGCGGAGATCGGTGGTTAATTTTGCACCCTACCGATCCAGAGCCCCTCTGCTCCTGCATTAATACTGTACCGCTGCTTATACACAAAAGCTCACTGTAAGCTATGGATGTCAGCTGGATTGAAATTGAATGTGAAGGTTCCAAGGAGACTAGCTGTGTAACAACTGATTCGTTGTGACTGTTTTTATAGTTGGTCATGATGCGTACAGTATGTGAAGTTCCCATCTGCGCTGGTGTCTGCCCACCAGCCACCCTGCCACGCTGGCAGAAGTGGCTCCAGCACCAAGCACAATTGGAACGGAGCTGCAGATGCCTCCCCTTAGCCCAAATTCCTTCTGACAATGTTCACATCCAGTTAGGGCCCAAAGTGCTTGTACTTGTCAGTTGAGATAAATAATGAAGAAAGTAGTCCCTTTGTGAAAATGAAACAGAATTGCCAAAGGAAATGTTTTCTCTTTTCCACCCACCCCGCTCCCCTCCTCTCCTCATTACAAATCCCTCACCCGGTTCCCCCAGAGATCCAGTGTATGCACAAGAAGTTTAGACTGGTCTACTGTCTACTGCTGGCCTTCTCTTACTCTGGGTAATCCACATCAAAGGAAAAACCAGTCTGGAAAGAGGGGAAGAAAGGAGAATTTAGTGGCGTAGACAAAGATGGTATGCACAGGATGTCTGGACTGTGACGTGATCAACTAACCCAAGTCTCACATTGCTTGGTGATTGTTGGTTATATCCATCAGAATTGGCCCATATTTCTTCTGCTTGTTAGAAATAACTTGGTTTTGCCAGTCTCTGATCTCACAATTGGTCATTTAAAACATAAAATAAAAGAATCACCCCCTTTTTACCCATGTCCTTCCTCAAAATAGGTCTCTGTTTGTCTGGATGGCCAACAGCACATCTTTTGACACAACAATGGTTACGTACAAATGGTCGTGCCTTGTGTTTCACCTACATCCTTTCCAGAAAGTTACATGCTTACCATGGATATTCCGACACATTGTGCCGCGTATGACTGCACTTGAGTAGCAACCAAAAGCTTAACATCTGACTACACCCTGTGCTTTCCTCTCCCACTCCCAGAAGAGATACTCCAAAATGTAATTGATATGCAGATCAATTGGACACCGAGCTTTGGGCTCTAGAAACCTGGACTCAGTTCCTGACTGCAGCAGAACAGAGGTTCAGCTGGGTGCGGGGCCATGGCACCTGGACTAGGCGTGGCTAAATCAACCTGGAATAAAAAGCCTCTCACTGGCTCAGTCTGGGGGGGGGAGGGGTTAGCATGCTGACTGGAGTTGGCAGTAAGCCATGTCAGTGGGACTTACAGAAGAGACGATAGAAGGCTAGCTTACCGAGAGAGCCAGAGCCAAGTAGACTAAGCCAGGATAGTGGGACTAGCTTGAACATGGCAACTTGAGCGAGTATGTTGAGCCGATACTGGAACTTTTGTATAGATCTGGTGAAGGTAGGCACTATAAATACATTTGCATGGAACGCTAATTCCCAGAGTGTGGACCTTTCTGGTTGGAGTCTGATCTGGTGGGGAACACCCAGAGTGAGGACGTCCCCTGCCACAGTGGTGGAGAAGATTGTAATGTGGCAGCATGAGAGCTAATTCCCAATTGCAACAATGCCACGTCCTCCTTAGACTCAGAGAGGCCACACTGTCATACTGACTTTGCCACTTTACCCTGGGGAGTAAGTCCTTAATGTTTCCGTGAGGATTTTTTAATGCCGTTCCCAAACAACACAGGCAAATCAGTATAGGTCAGAAATAAAGAAGGAAAATGGTATGAAATCATCAAAATAGTTGAAAAGTGAAATACTTTTTCATTATTTGCCTGGAATGACACTTCACTTCCCCCAACACACACTCACACCCCATCAACCTAATCCAGTGCTATTGACTGAAAACAAACACGCTTGATTGGAGAGGAATGCAAAAGAAGAATGCCAAAGTCAGATTCAGATGGATAATCATGGGGAGCAAGTCTAAGCTCAGTGGTTCTTAAACTTTTTTCCTGGGAGACTCTGTTTTGGGACTTCAATATAATTCTGTGACCTCCCCCCTGCCCAAGAAAGCAACAAAGCCATGCAGAATGCAGCAAATAATGATCAGGGCTGTACACCTTTCTGCAGATGACACAACCCCAGTTTGGGCATATAATGACCCATCATGTGAGAACCTCTGTCCTGGGGGCAGCCTCCTTCCACTAGAATAGCTCCCGATACTTGTCCTGTAAGATTTGGCATCCAGAGCCATCAGGAAGAACACCCAAATTTTACAAGTTTGGCATATTTGCATTCAGCTTTGTAAAGCAAAGATGAAACCATATTCGTTTTCATCTTTGTTTTGCTTTTTGAATATTTGCTTGTTTTAACCCCCCTAAAATTAGATATGGATAGATTGGGGATCCTCCTGGAGTACCAAGCACACTGCTGCACAGCTGACTCCCCAGCTACTCTAGCTGAGCTGGTCTCAGAAGTGGAGTTCAGATCACCCAGACTTATTGTTCTGCGTTATATCAACATACACGCAGAGGCCGGCCTTTCAGAGGCAGAACTGGAGTTCATGGCCGCCATGACAACCATGGGTCTTTTGCAGACAATATATGGCCCGACGCATGAGATTGGACACATGTTCGACCTTATGTTCTGCACTAGCCTGGAAATAGGGGTTCTGGTCATTGGAGGTGTCGTTATGACACCCTGGTCATGGTCAAACCATTAACTTTTGAAGGCCCAGATCCCTACTTTTCCCCCGTCAGGGTTAGGATGGTCCACCCCCAGAGATTAATGGATCCAATACGGTTGAAGAACTCTCTGGGGGATTTACCCCTCTGACCTCGACAGCCTCCCTGTCGATGCCCTGGTTAATTTATGGTATGGCGTTTTGACTCAGGCTATTGACATGGTGGTGTCAAGGTGTCCATTCCCTCCATGGCAGAAGTACAGGTCTCCTTGGTTTGTATGGAGGACCTGCGGCTTCTAAAGCAAGAGGGTAGGCGGTTAGAGCGCAGGTGGCGCTTGTCTCGTGCCAAAACCGACTGAGTGCAGCATAGACTTTTTGAAGGACTGTGCCGTTGCTTTCTTTGCTGCCGCCACAGCATCTGCAAAGTGCTGTCCGGTAGTGCTTTTGGCAGCTTATGAATCCTGGCTGTCTCTGCCTGGAGTTAGAATAATTGGCTGCCCGCTGTGACGAGTTTGCCACCTACTTCACAGACAAAGGTGCTCGTATTTGGCTTAACTTGGACACTGCTAGTTTGGGTGCAGAGTCAGAGTCTGGGGTTGAGGAGGCCCTGTCTTGTCCAGTTTACTTGGATCAGTTTCAATTAATCTCATCCACCGATGCGGAGGACGAGCTTGGAGGAGTGCGGGTGACCAGTTGTGAATTAGATCCATACCCATCCTGGCTGGTGAAAGCAAGCAAGGGTACATTGGGGGCATTGTTGGCCAGGGTTGCCAATGCTTCCCTTGACAGCCTCATCCACCGTCTGCTCAAGAAACCATCTCTTGATGTTGACTCCACGCCCAGCTATTGCCCTGTCCGTAACCTCCCCTTTTTCGGCAAGGTTATTGAATGGGTGGTTTCCTTGCAGTTCCTGGCACATCTCAATGGTAATGGTTTCCTGGACCCATGCCATTCAAGGTTTCGCCCTGGACATGATGCTGAGACGGAGCTTGTGGCCTTGTTTGACTATTTCTGCTTACAAATCAACAGGGGAAATTGTACCCTTTTGATTCTGTTAGATCTTTTGGTGGCCTTTGATACCATTGTCCATGGGGTGGTGTTGATACAGCTGTGGAACCTGGCTGGGGTGTGCGGGACCACCCTTGACTGGTTCTGCTCATTCCTGGCTGTGAGAACCCTGGCTGTGAGAACCCATAAGGGAGCTCCCGACGGTGACTCGTCGTTCCCTCGGGAGCTCCCTTATGAAGTCCCACAGGGTTCCATCTTGTTTCCACTCCTGTTCGATGTGTATCTGAGGGCCCTGGGTGATGATAGAGCTGGGTGTCATCCACATATTGATGGCACCTCACTCTAAATCTCTATCTCCCCTGGTCCTTCAGTCTCAATACTTAACCGGTACCTGGCTGCCATTGGAGACTGGATGTGGGTCAGCTGATTGAAGTTCAATCCAGACAAGACCAAGGTGATGATGGTTGGCTGATCTTGTGACCTGGGGGAGGTGGGAACCCCTGTCATTGATGTGGTCTGACCTCCCTTGCTTACTCAGGTTAACAACCTTGGGGAGCTCTTGGATCCACTGCTGTGCCTGGATGCAGTGGTGGCAGGAACACTTTTTACCAACTTCATCTGGTGAGAAGGCTGCAACCTTTTCTATCTGATTAGAATTTGGCCACAGTTATTCATGCTTTTAGAACCTCGAGGACAGACTACTGCAATGCACTCTACATGGGACTGCCCTTGAAGACTATTTAGAAGCTGAAGTTTGGCGCAGAATGCGGCAGCCCACCTTCTGTCAGGGATGGGTCATTGGGAGCACAGTACACCAGTGCTCCGGCATCTGTAATGACTGCCAATAGTCTTCTGGGCACACGTCAAGGGGCTGGTTTTAACCTATAAAGCCCTAAATGACTTGGGTCCCAGGTATCTGAAAAACCGTCTCCTCCCCTATGTACCGTTTTAGCTTCTGAAGTTCGCCAGGGATGCCCTCTTGCAAGTGTCAATTGCCCATGAATTTGTTACAACAAGGGCATGTGGGGGGCGGGTGTGCTTAGTTGCTGCCCCGTGATTATGGAACTTCCTCCCCTTGGAGATCCACCTAAGCCCGAGTCTGTTCATCTTCCAGAAGAGATGTAAGACCTTTTTGTTTGGCCAAGTGTTTAGTGGGCACGGATAGAGTTGGGTGGGCCTGGGTAGAAGGGTTTGGGGAGCAGGATTGGTGGGTGGTAGGTGGGGATAAAGGATGAAGTGAGTGGTTGAGATGATGTGGGTTTTAAGGGGTTTTAAACGTATTTGACTGGATTTTATATTTCTTATCTTGTAAGCCGCCCTGAGTCTTTGGAGAAGGGTGGAGTAAAAAACAAACAAATAAATAAATAAAATTACATTTAATCTGTTTTTAGCTACCTGAGAGAGAGGCAAAAATTGAGAGAGGCAGAGGAGGGCAAAACCTTCCTTGCAAGTAGTGGAAGTAAGTAAACAAGCTTTAAGTTAAATATGCAAATTTTGCTTCCCATAAGCCTCACGTTGATGAATAGCAGTGTACTTGGTGCCACCATAAAAGTACCTGCCCTTTAATATCATTGGGTTGAGGCAAAACGTAAGCAGATAAAGAGGTTTATTCATGTCTATTGATTATTAAGCAGGGATACCCATCTCCTCAGGGGAAGGACTTTTTGATTATCTTTCTGGTATCTAAAAACAGATCAACTATAACTGTGAAGACAGAGGTGGGGCTGAACTAAAAAGCTGCTAAAATTGCAGCGTAAAATATTGGCAGAAATGAATATGCAAATTTTGCTTGGGTAAAAAAATGGAATCTGATGTTCTTCTACTGAAGTGAAAGTTAATTTATGGACTGGATACCAAAATAGTCTATTTGTTTCAGCCTTTGTTGAATATGATTTAGTAGAACAATTACAAGCACTCGCAAGTATTCGACAAAACTAGGCCATGATCCACAAAACACTTACTGCAGAGTAGCCCCATCGAAGCCCACAGAGCTACTCCAAAGAAAGTGGTTTGAGGATTATGGCCTAAGTGTTTGGCTTCTTTGGCCCTGATGGTAATTATTCCGGCAGCATTGGAGGTGGGAGAAATGGCAATCCCAGACACCCTCAGACCTCACAGCCAATGGAATAGAAACAGTCCAAAGTGAGGGGGTCAGAGGGTGGAGCCCTTTACCTCACAAAGCTCCACCCTCTGACCACATCTCAAAATGGCACTCATTCCACTGTCTTGTCCACCTCCTAGGAAGTGCAAATTGGCAGCAAGGATTAAAGTAACACAGAGGATAAGTTCTTAAATTCAGCCACAACTATGGGGGTTGTTGGAGGTCAGAATTACATTGGGGATTGCCTCATTGACCCCTCTTTCTGTGTTTTTACATTTGTGCCCATGAAGTGGAGAGTGCTGGAGGGGAGTGATGGGTCGGCAAAGTACTGAACTGGGAGCAGACTCAGAGTGCTGGGATACAGAGTCAGTCAAGCATCACTGACTGTGCTTGTAGTGCACAGTAGTGGGTCCCCTCTCAGTGTCTCTGTCTGCTATAATGGTGGAAGCTAGACACAGGACTGTAGGAGCATGAGAAGCTGTTTCCATTACTTAGCAAGGAAAGAGAGCAACTGAGGGAGTGGGGGAGGAGGGCTAGGCCCAGGGATGCTGCTCCTCTCACTTCTGCACATACCTGGCCAGGACCACCCCCCACCCCTGCCCATCAGCTCCAGAAGCCAGTCCAGAAAAGATGCAGCTGTAAGGGACAGGGGATATAAGGCACCGTAAGGTCAGAGGTCTAAATTGCTGCTTGTGAGAATTTTGCCATATCGGGAACCAGGATTAATTTCCCAACCATTTCCTGCTACCAATGTGATATCTTGATTTTTGCAATATCATGAGACGCCATCCCAATTTACTAACTTCCCTTTTACCGCGTCTTATGTACTGCGCACTGTTCATTTATCACTTACCGCATTGTTGAGGGTACAAGTTTTACTTCCGGGTTTGTTGTTTCCATATTTTAATCTGACCCAGGCCCTGCAGTAGCTTGGTTCACCCAGTGCCAGGCTGTGGTGGGGGACTGGGTGAGGGCAAGTCGCCTTAAGCTGAACCCCGACAAGACGGAGGTGACGCTGGTGGGTAAGGGTGGGGTATGTGGAGGCTCCCATCATTGATGGGGTCCGGCCAACTCTGATCCCTCAAGTTCGGAGTCTGGGGGTTCTCCTTGATTCCCAGTTCTGCCTGGATGTCTAGGTGGCAGCTGTGGCGAGGAGTGCCTTTAGTAAGTTACCTCTGGTTAGTCGTCTTTGAGCATATATCTCAAGCCCCAATCTTGCCACCATCATCCATGCATTTATCACCTCACCACTTGACTACTGTAATGCACTCTACCTGGGGCCACCCTTAGTAACAATCCGGAGACTTCACCTGCCTCCTAACGGGGCTGGGCCATCGGGAGCACATAACACCAGTGCTTCGTTCTCTGCACTGGCTGCTGATAGCCTTCCGGGTTCACTTCAAGGTGTTGGTTATAACCTTTAAAGGTCATAACGAACTGCGTTTGGGCCGGAGGGGTGGGATATAAGTTTTAAATAAATTAAATAAATAAAGCCCTGTACGGCTTGGGCCCTGTCTACCTGCGAGACTGCCTCACCCCCCCATGACATCCGGGGGCACCCTGTTAGAGGTCCTCTGGGTTTCTCGTGGGGACCACCTTTGAAAAGGCGTTCTCGGTGGCCACACCACAACTTTGGAACTCCCTCCCGGCGGAGATTAGACTGTCTCGGGACCTCTCCTTATTTTGCAGTCGATGCAAGACCTGACTGTTTCGAGAGGCATTCAGTGAGGGGGATTGGAAGGGCGGAGGGTTTAAGTTCGATTGTTTTAACTGAGCGTTTAATGTTTATTTTATCTTGGATTTTATACTTTATGGTAATTTATATTTGTTGTACACTGCCCGCATCGCTGTATGGCGAATAGGGTGGTATAAAAATGTTGAGAAATAAACTAAAATATTTCTGAGCCAATTACTGTGCACATAGCCGACTGTTTAACCTCCACTTCAGTGTGTCCAATTAAAATTATTGTTCTATGTTTTTCCTTTTGCTTTGTCCAATCTGAAACTGGACTGCAGATTATTAAAATAATCTGTGTACCAGCCAAAGAGTGACAAAGAAGCACATGGGAAAACGGAATGCAAGAAATGTGATGTTGCATCGGTATTACCTCTCGGGATTTGAAATGGATGGCAAAGTAGTAAACTGCAAAATGGCAAACGGCAATGCAGTAAACAGGGCCCCAGCAAGAGAAAAGTCAGTAAATTGAGAAAAAAATGTCAGTTAAAGAGTACCAAGAGGTTCTCAGATCAACCAAGATGGTATTGGGAACTGGGATTTCAACAAGATTTCCCATTTTATTTATTTTATTTATTTATTTAAAACTTGTATGCCACCCCTCCTGCCCAAAGACAAATCTTTGGTGTTGCTTGCCGCCCAGAGCTAACAAAAAAGCATTTAAAAACAAATCAACAAATTTTAAAACAAATCATAAAACTCACCCTCCCTCCCAAACCTTATCCCCGCCCCTCACCAAAAGCCTGGCGGAACAGCCAGGTCTCACACAAACATCAAAACGACAGGAGGGTGGGGGCCAACCGAGCCTCCTCCGGGAGTGAATTCCACAGCACGGGGGCAGCCACCAAAAAAGATCTCACATTAGTGACCACCCGTCTTGCCCAGGGAACCTCCAAAAAGGCCCCCACGGATGATCTCAGGGGTTGCACGGGCACATGGGGAGTGAAGCGATCCAACAGATAGACAGGGCCCAGGCCGTGAAGGGCTTTAAACATTTTGGTGAAATCTCGTTTCAGCCCTAGTCTAGATGAGACTTGCAGGAGGTGTGTACCATAGAGGTATGCACTAGGGACCCATGTAATTTTTCATTGTTGTTATTTAAATCTTTCATTTTCATTTTTATAAATATCAAAAATTCATTTTTGCTTTCATTCTATATTTCCATTGGTTTCAGTGGAAAACACATTCTTTGCTGTAAAGTTTTTGTTTTTCATTATATTTGAATGACACTTGGGAAGATTGTATATCCAATGGAAGGCATTAAATGTACCAAACTTCAGAAAGATTGGATAAAGGAATCCTATTTTATAAGCAGTTGGATTATGCCATTTTACAAAAATCTGCATATACACTTCTGACTGTATAATCTTTGCCTCCCATCTAATGTGGATGAAACTTTGCAAGTTTATACCCCCTTGCCATATTTACTGTCTCTGACAATTTTCAGAAGGATTGGATAAAGGGTCCTGGTGGTATAAGCAATTAATATATAAATGTATGTCTGACTGTAACATCTTTGTAGTCCAACCAGTGTACATGAACTTTGTCAGGACTGTATATCACACTTTTACAATCATCTCTGCCAAATATCAGAAAGATGTGATAAAGGGTCCCAATTTTATAAGCCTGAACAAGATATGCAGAGAATGAGCCTATGCCAGGGATTCTCTTACATGTCACTGTGGTATAAGATTGGTTTGAGATGCCAATTGGCCACAGAAATGTCAACCAAATATCCTCATTCTGTGCTGTGACCACCCCAACCTCTCTCCCCTACTTGTTACTGGGAAGTCAAAAGCATCTGTTTAGGAAAGAGCCAATAGAGATTCTCTTATGTCCTGTGTCACAGTGCTGCAGGATGTGATTGTTATGGTTTACACATCTAGACTAGCCAGTTATCATGTCTCCTGATTGCTGGGATGCTATCCCCAAAGACCCAGTTTCTATGCTTTCCTTGAAACCACCACCGATTGGTCCTGTAAAGCTGGAAGCATACAGTAATTGGCCAGTAAATGTGTCTGTCAGTCAGTTGGGTTGCTCCCCATCCTCCCTTCTACAACCTCCCCCCCCCACCCCCGCCATGCCAGGTGCCTGCCTCTGACTGGCACTGCATGTGCTGCTATTTATCTGAATAATGGGCTTCAAGGGGACAACTTCAATTGCTTATAAAATTGAGTCCCTTTATCAAATTTTAGTAAATTTGGCAGAGATGACTGGGAAGGTATGGGATACATTCCTGCCAAATGTCTTGTAAAACAGGATAGAATATAAACATGTTACAGCTGGAATGTTTGGAAGGGAAACTCCACTTCTTTGAAAGAATTTTTGACTTGGATCAATGCTAGAGATCTGCATATCAAATTTGTTATGGAATAAAATCATCCTGATGTTCATTTTTTGGATGTTAACAAAAACCCCACAGATAAAAATTCTTATTTTCATTTTGATAGCTCACATCCTTTTCATATTCGCAATAATCTTCCGTATGGACAGTTCTTGAGAGTGAAGAGAAATTGTACATCAGATGGAGATTTTTTGGCAAGAATCTAGATCTTTATCTATCCTGTTTTTACAGAAAGGTTATCCTGAAAAAACCATCAAAGAAAGACTCCAGAGAGCAGGTCAGAAGAATAGATCAGAATTATTAGTTCGTAGACCAAAAAGTAAATCCGAGAGAATCACTTTCAGCTTAACATACAATGGAGCCAGCTTGCACATTCGCAGTAGTATTTTGAAGAACTGGCACACCTTGGATGTCCTACCCATTTTTGAGACCAAACCACTTATTGCATATAAAAGAACTAAAGACATCAAAAATAACTTGATACATGCAAACATTAGGACTACCAATTCCTTACAGACTCCATCTTCTGATGGAAGCAGTAGAAGTATAGGACACTTCCCCTGTGGCTCAGATATTTGTTGCAGACAAACCTCTAAGATGACTTTTTTCATCAACCCTTTTGATTCAAAGAGAATTTTTCGCAGAGATTTTACCTTATGTGCATCCACCGATGTAGTTTATGCTGTAAAATGCCCTTGCTCTTTAGTATATGTAGGAAAAACAACCAGAAAATTAAAGAACAGAATTAGTGAACATAGAAGCAACATTAGGAATCAGAGTGTATCAGCACCTTTGGTTAAACATTTTATGGCCCTGAGCCATAATCCTGAGGATTTTGCTTTTGGGGCCATTGAGGGAATAAGTACAGGCTCTTCCGATAGGGAACTGCTATTGTCTAAAAGAGAAACCAGGTGGATTTTCAAGCTTAATACCATTGAACCTTTTGCCCTAAATGAAGACATGGATTTGAGTCACTTCCTTTAATCCACATGGTCTCTTCCTTTTTAATTTTTCAGCGTTATATATTTTTGTAGCGGAATGAATATTTTTTCGTATTAGAATGTTGGCCCCTGATGACGGATAGGAGAAAATGTCTGGCTGTATTGTTTGGAAACACTTGAAGCAGACTCCACATCCCAGGTGTTGACAGTTTGGATTCACTTTGATAGTTTATCAAGAGCTACCTGTTAGGGAGGCTGTTAGCTCCCGCTCAGCATCCATTCACACAGTTGATTTTGCATCAGGCAGAGGAAGGTGCTGTAGAAGTGATTCAGCATAAGGTTAGCTACCTTATTAGCTTTTTGTTACTCTTCTTTTAGAAGAGTTCAACAATTTTGAGCATTATTTCATTCAGCATTTCCCCTCCCCTCCCTGCCCTTTCCTCTTCTTTTTTATCTTTCGTTTTGAGGTTGTTAGAGATCTGCAAGATTTATACATTTTGTGAAGTGCTTTTCACAGGCTCGCTTCTAATTTTGAGAGGTACGTTCTGCATTATTTTTTAGAATTCCATTGTGTGTACCACAGCCGGCATCTAATATCAAGCCGTAGAAACTCGATGGAAACGATCACAATGTAGTCATATAGATCTGGTAGAGTATTTTTTGTTAGTTGTAAGATATTTCCAGTAGCGGTATCACTAGGAGTTTCATAAATATATTCAAAGGGCCAGGTTATTTCCTTCGTTCAAGACTGTTACATATGGGGAATTTTGTTTATTATAATATATTCATGACTATATCCTTGTTTTAGGGTCACAGAAGGAAATAGGTGTTGATCTCTGCAAGAGCTTATTGCCATTGAAAGCAGCCTATATAAAGATTTTTTTCCTTTATGAATTTTTATAGCCGAAGGAGTTAATGTTTTGTCAGGTTGGTTGTCTTTTGCTCACAGAAAATATTCTTGCACATTTTTGTAATCATACTTGTATATATTATTATTTTCTTTTGTTATTGGTATATTTCAGATTTTAATTGCACCCCTGAAGGGAAATTTCCCAAAACGCATCAGGCTGTGATCATTGCATTGACTGGGAACATTATATATGTTTAATGCGGATCTTATTTTTATGAACATTATTATTGTTGTATTTTTATAGTAAAATTTATTCTTAGTAGTCTTGTTTGTTTTCAGTGAATGTGTCTGTCAGTCTGTTGGGTTGCTCCCCATCCTCCCTCCTACATCCCCCCTCCCCCTGCCATGCCAGGTGCCTGCCTCTGACTGGCACTGCATGTGTTGCTGTTTAACATTCAATTGCTTTTAAAATTGGTCCCCTTCATAGTTATTTATTTATTTATTTATTTCAAAAATGTATTACCCCGCCCCTCCTGCCACAGGCAGCTCGGGGAGGCTTACAACAATAAATTCAATTAAAACACATTAAAAGGAGGAAACAGATAAAGCAACCGCCCATCACCCCTCTCCCCCGCCAAACGCCTAGCAGACCAGCCAGGTCTTGCTTTATCCAATCTGTTCAAAATGTGGTACATGTAGTGCCCTCCATTCGGGGTGCAATCTCCCCACGTTTCCTCCAAATTTAATAAGAAACAAAAAAGTTATAGCCAGAAAAATGTTTTTCAGGTTTTTCCCATTATTTCAAAAACAAAAATTTGTTTTGGTTTTTGTTTTCATTATTATTTGTTGTTGTTTTCGTTATTACAATAACAAAAAAGGAAATAACAATTTTCATTTTCCTTATCATAATAACGAAAATGAAATTCACACCCCTAGTCCCAGTGGACAGATCTTCCACCCTCCCCAACCCCTTTAAGTGTGAAGTTCTGGAATATGGCACCCAACATCACCAGGAACTGGAGCTGGTGAAGATTCCATAGTGAAATAGAAGTGAACACTTGGATCCATCAAATATTCATTGCAGGCTTGATCCATTAACAACAAAATATTGTCCCGCTCTAGCGTTTAGCCCACAGGAGTGCAGAGAAAAGTTCGCAAATGCAGCCCTCAAACTCCGAAACCCAGAAGCAAGTAAAAAGGATTGGAATGCGACCTATTTGTGGAAAGAAATTAGAACTGAAGGAATATCCACCTTGAATATCATACGATCCTGATGAAGATGATAACAACTGCTTATAGCTTTATACTTTATTAGGGTATTTGGTCAGTTTATTTTGGTTTTAGCCATTCTGGTTATTTCAGTTATTTTGGTTGTTTCATTTTGGTATTTTGGTTATTTCATATTTTGCAATTTTGGTTCCATACTAAGTAGTACCAGAAAATTCCCAGAACAGTTTATAATAATACTCAAAATTGCATGAAATACTCCCGAAGCAAAGTAACAAAACCCTGAATAACTGAATCCCTCAAACAAAGTGAATTAATAGGGGAAAAAAATGGGATAAATTATTCCAAATAGAAATATGTGAATGTTGGCTTGGATACGAATATTTGTTCGGCTATTCTCTGTGTTACCCCAAAATGCAAATACTACTTATGAAACAGATATCAACTATTTGTTTCAGCCCTAGTGGGATTATTTAGCCGGTTTTATGATTTGGGGGAAGGTGGGATACTGAATATTGACAAACCTGGAACATGACTGAGCCCGATTCCCAAATGCTGCGCATCGCGCGTGAAGCCGCGCACATTCCTATTGTGGGCAAATGTCATCCTGCAGATCCCGTAGGATCCAAGGGTTTGGGATTTGGGCTCATTGGATGTTTCACCTTTTCAAGGAGGCAATGGTGGATATTGCAAAGTTTCAACTGTGCTCAGATTTATGGTGATTCATTGGGGCTGATCATATGCTCTGCTTGTACCACACACAACCCTCGCACGCGCATGTGCGTGCAAATCACGCGCATGTGCATGCAAATCACGCGCATGTCCTTTGAAAGCATCATGTGCTGCGTGGAAGCCATGCAGGACCCACGCAGATACCATACGGATCCTGCTTGTGGGGTGATTGTGGCCCAAGTCGGCAATGCTCCTGCTTCCTGCTACGCATTATGGAGATCAACGGCATGTTCCCCTAATGGACTACACTGCCAGACCGTCGATATACCGGAGCAGCTTGACTGAATGTGGATCTGGAAACCAGCTGAAGTGTGGGCTGAGTTCAAATTTCCCCCCCTGAATCTTAAAACTTGGAGATGATTGTGGGCGGGTTGACTGGCTCTCCAGGCCTGGAGGATCCCATTAGGGAATTAGCTCTTAACCCCGCTCACAAACATCCAGTTTCTAGCCCTTGCAGAGCTCACAATAATCAAACCCCAATGGGGTAAAAGTAATGTTGCCTAAGGGCACTCTTTTTATATGCCCTTCAGTGTCAGCCAAACAATCACAAGCACCAATTTAATTGCCTTGGGGTCTAGTACCCCAGACTAGGGCGTTACCGCCCTCCCAGCCTACTCTTTCTCCCCTAATAGCTGGACCCATGCCACCGGGGGTGGGGCTTATCCCCAAAAGGCAGGTCCCCAAATAAACAATCAACAACAGAAATTTCTCCCAACTGGGATATCAACAGTCCCTCCTGTCTTCAGGGGTAACTTAAAGCCTTTGGGCCAGGTTCATTGACTATGGCGATTTCTTGGTTCCTTTATAAAGTTCTTGGTTCCATCTTGTAAGGTTTAATAACAAAGTCCCAGGCTGTCCTGTGAGCCACTTGGGATTAAATGAGATCCCACCCGAGTCTCCAATGGTGTCTGCATGGATCTTTGTAGAGGCTGGCTGGTTCAGAGTTCTTCCAGGAGATGGAGGCTTGTTCCCTTGGGAGAAGGCTTGCAGGCTGTTAGGCCCTCTCAGCTACCTTTCTCCTCAAGTTCCTCCCTCTGCTGGAGTCCAACACAGATTGAGGCTTAGCTGCCTCAGCTCTCTTATATAGCGGAGTGGACACACCCAGTCCTCGGTCACTTCCACCCACACAGGGCCTTTCTTAAAGGGCTAGAAGCCTACTTGCAGCTTTCTTACCAGTTAAACTCATTTCTATCAGGGCTGCTTTGGCTTTTAGTAGCCACCCTGTTACGATGACCGACAACGATAAAACCAAGTCCCCAAAGTCTCTCTGGCTCTTTGCAGTGTGTTTCTAGCATAGCTGAATGTGCCTTTTCCAAAATCCTCACCCCCCACCACACATCTGAGTTTGCTCATCTTGTCATTTCAGATCTCCCAAAGAGGAAACACAAAAGATGCTGAAAGCAGATGCTGAAGGCAGCAGTAACAGCCTTTCCATCCCATGTTCACGAATCTCTGAATCCTATCTAATCACAACATCTGCCGGGTAGCTCTTGACAGCATTTTAACCCACTTTACAGAGCAGAGGTCTGATGGGATGAGTGATGCTAATTTATCACTGCAAGATCGAAAGCAGTATGATATTAGGGCAGCAGGCTGATTAAGTGAATTAGCACTAAGAAACAGTATCAGAATACGTGCAAGCCTTATTTGCAATCTTGAACGTTAGCAAATGCAATTGAACCATATGTCTCCAAGAGATGTAAATTAATGTATTCACATACAGATTTTTATTTTTATTTTTAAAAATTGCAGTTAAGTACACAAACCCAACAACCTCCATAAAACTGATATCAAATTTGTTTTGTTGCTTTTAGAGAGCTCTGATTACAATTCTTCTGACCCAGTCACAGATTCCATTGCATTCAGGTGAGGGGTGGTCAGCCTCAATTATTTTTTACTCATCAGAGGCGAACCTGGGACAAACTTTAATTAACACTCTCTTTCTTTGAAAGTCATCAAGGAAGGGTTGACATTGCATGAACCCAGATGGAGAGTCAAATTTGCATTTCTCTGAGCTTTTACAGAAATAATGTAGCCCTCTATAGAGATCATGCCTTCCTTTTCCAAAGAGAGACAAACTTCAGGGCAAATAGGATCCTCATGTGGAATTCGAGAGTTAAAGATGGGGAGGATCAGGTGAGAGAGGGAGGGGAATGACCTTATAGTTAAAGCACTGAATTTATTTCACTTCTCTGTATGACCTCGGGCAACATTTATGGAGGGGGTAGACCGTATATGGAATAGACATAAGTTTGCAGTTGGAAGACTTTTGCCCTTTGAGGCAGAAATAGAAATATAAGACAGCAACAAACACTTCACCAGCGTCTGAAATATCAGTCTAGATTGTGACCCCCGTCAGCAGATCCCACTTGCATTCCTGGCCCACGGTTTCAAAAATGACACTTAGGGTGGAATGAGATGAGACAACAGCCCCTCCATGTTTGGTCGGTGCACAGCCCCAGGCAGCCGTCAATCACATGTTTAGCGTATCCAGCTTAATAAACAGGCAGATCCCTGCCTGTATGTTATGAAATTGCAAGCTGCGGCAGCTTTCACCAGTAGCGCTAGCCATCTCCCTTCCCGCGGGGATCTCCCTCCGCTGAGATGGGAGGGAGATCTCAGCACCCCTCTCCACGGAGAGGTGGCCACCTGCCTCTCAGCGTTCCTGCCTCTCAGCTGGGCAGGTACGCTAGGCAGGACTTGATGTACTGGTGGGCCTGGATGCTAATGAGCTTGCGGCTGGTGAACCTAACTGATGAGACGTGGTCACGTAGGCACCCATCGGAGCACACAGTGGAGTCTAGGGCTGAAACTTGATCTCGTGATCCTTGTGTTTCCCAACGAGAATAATGGTTCTAGGCTCATTCTGAGAAATGATAATGAGCCATGAATCAGCAGCATCTCGACTGCATTCTTGTTGAGAAACATGAGGAAAAAAGAAAGAGAGAGAACTTCCGGTATCACCTGTAGGCGGCTGACGACGACACACAACTTTCTCTCTCCACTTCTGCATTGTCCTCCTCCATCCAGTTATGTAGCACTATCTGTCTCTCAGACATCTCGGCCTGGATGTCTCACCGCCAACTCAAAATCAATATGGCTAAGACCAAACTCCTCATCTTCCCCCCCAAAACACTCCCCACCTACTTCCCGCTCAATTTCCATTGAGGGTGTCACCATCCAGCCGGTCCCCCAGGAATGTAGCCTGGGATTCATCTTTGACTCCTCCCTCTCCTTAACGCCTCAGATGCAGGCTGTCACCAATTCCTGTCACTTTGCTCTGTACGATATTGCTAAAATACTGCCCAGCCGTACTGTTTCCACTGCAAAACCCCTAGTCCACGCTCTAGTCCTCTCTCGCCTTGACTACTGTAATTTCCTCCTTACTGGCCTCCCCCGCTCTGATCTCACCTCTCTCAGCTCCATTCAATGCTCTGCTGACAAAGTTCTCCACCTTGCCCGTCTCTTTGACCAGGTTCAGCTCCTCTTCTCCGCTCTACACTGGCTCCCTCTATGAGAACGCATTTCGCACAAACTCCCTGTCTTCACTTTCAAGGCTCTTCATGGCCTTGCTCCCCCATCTCTCTCTGCTCTTGTATCCCACCGTGCTCCTACCCAGGAGCTTTGCTCCTTCTCTGCCCCCACCTACTCACGACCTCCTTGCTCCTCTAAACATTTGCCCCTTCTTTCTTGCTGTCCCCCAGACCTGGAGCTTCCTCCCTCGATACATTCATTCTGCTCCCTCACACCTTTCAAATCCCTCCTGAAAACCCACTTCTTCCATCAGACTTTCCCTGGCTCCTCATGAGTGAAAACATATTTGATTTGAGAAGTCAGGATTTGAACCACAAATCCTGGGGAGTCAGGACCAAGTCCAGCACCTTATCCACCCTGGCACTCAAAAATACCATCCCAAAGACTAGAGTTTCCTCCCAACAGTAGGTGGATATTCCAATACAAAAGCAGGTAGAGCTCTGTGGTTTCATTGAGTTGTTATTAGTCTTGAAGTGTATAAACCTTGAAACTTACAATAAAATTAATTGAGAGCCGACCCATAGATACGATGAATGATAGGGAGCTTGGTCCTGCATCTGTAAAAAATTTTTGCACCTTTTGTAGAAATAAGATGTGTTCCAGAGTTTCCCCTCAATGTCTTGTTTTGAGGATTAAGATGTCTGACAAGTCAGGTGAGTAACTGTAGGTTCGAAGGCTGGAGAGTAAGAACCGCTCTGCAGGTCAGGAACAAAAAGAAGCATATTCTTTGTGAGTTGCCTTCCCCATTCACTGGCAGAATCTGTCTCCATATGTGAGATCGCCATACTGGATCATCAATCCTAGAGCTGCAGTTGCTAAAATAAACATGAGAAATAAAATCAGCTAAGCATAGGCAGCAAGGGTCCATCACCATGAAATGGGCTGGACTGGAAGCAGTGGCCTAAAAAATAAACGGCTTGCGATTCGGTTACAAACTGAATTCCACTCAAGTCAAGCAAGGTCCATTATGAGCGGCTGCGGACTCCTTGGCTTGGTCTATTCTTTTAGAGATGTGCCTTTCTCAGTGCCAACAAATTTAAGCACACCAGGTTCTTCACAGAGCAGCATCCTCCGGATCGGGTTGGGAATGAGAAGCCTTTCCATTAACAGCTCTCAAGGAAAAGCTGATGCGTTTGTTTTATGACATGGTCTCATATTTTTCCTCCTTAAACATGAAACCACTATAAGCAATCCTGCCTGATTACCCCTTTCTTTGTATCAGGCTTTTTCTTAAGCCGGCTACAGGGTTTTGAAGGAATGATAATACCCATTTCTTCTTTGGCAACATAAAGTCAGAGTGTAGTGTTACTTGGAGAGGGATTTCCCTCCTCCTGTTTGAAGGTTCCGTTCCTCCTCACTCCCATCCTGCCCCCGTCATTGATTAGAAATGCATAACAAATGTATCAACCTCAATTCTACTTGTAGTCTTGAACTGGGAGCACTTTTTTCCTTCCCTTCCTATCCTAGTACTGCAAGGGGGTTGCTGAACATTACAAATTAGTTCTTGCTCTCCACCAGAAATAGCTGTATTTCAGCAATGGGTGAAAATAGTCCATTTTGAGACAGAATTTTAAAAACAGTGTTTCTTAACCTTTACTTCTTGATTTAACGAGGTTGGAATCAGACCGCTCCAATTCAACAGCCACATCAAATTCACCAGATGGATGACCTATTGCTTCATAGGGGTGCATGTTTCCGTCCTCACACCACCCCCGCCCCCCCGTTGTTTTTAGAGCTGATCAAAAATTACTTAGAATCTCCCCCCTCCACGAGAAAATGGCATTTAGTCAAAACAAAAAAAACCTGTGATTTTCCCCCCTCCTCTTCCCCCCGAACTAGAATATTTTATTTTGGCTTATTTATTTATTTAGAATGTTTCTTTCTAGAATTTCTTTCAGACAGTAAAATCCAATGACAAAATAAATGTTGATAGTCCAACACACACACAAAATTTAGGGTTATCCAACCAAATTATATAGAAAATTAAAATAACTCACTTCCTTTTTTTTCTTTTTTTTAAAGTTATCACCACTGCTATCGGCTACCTCTGATCTTGCACCTGAGCTGCTGAACGCCTCTGGCACAAATCCCGCTCCCACCCTGATTTCCTCCACTATAAATTCTCCCTCTCCTCCCTCTCTTTCGCTATCTCCCTGGCGAGACAACACTACTATGCCTCCTGGGTTGAATCCTACTCTCATGACCCTCGCCACCTCTTCTCCACCTTTGACTCCCTTCTCAAGCCCCCCTCCACCTTCTTCCCTTTCTGCTCAGGATCTCGTGTCATTCTTCGAAGATTGACAAGATCCGCCAGGACATTGCTTCCCACCCGTCTCCTCTCCCCGCTCCCTCACCACACCTCCCCCCTCTCGCCTCTCCTCCTTCCCTCCCGCCTCCCTTGAGGAAATCTCCTCTTTGCTCTCTTCCTCCAACCCCTCCACCTGCCCTCTCAACCCAATCCTGACCTCCATTGCTCCCACTATTGCCCCCCCCTTTATATGTTATTAATCCCACCCTCTCACTGGTTCATTCCCCTCCACCTTCAAGCATGCCACTGTCTCTCCCATCCTCAAAAAGTCCACCCTGGACCTCTCTGACCCCTCTAGTTACCAGCCAGTCTCCCTCCTACCCTTCACCTCTAAGCTTCTGGAACGGGTTGTCTACTCTCACTGCCTGGACCTCCTCTCTGCCAACTCCTCCCTGGACCCTCTCCAATCTGGCTTCCACCCCCTTCACTCCACTGAAACTGCCCTTGCCAAGATTACCAGTGATCTACTATTCACCAAATCTAAGCGCCTCTACTCCATTCTTGTCCTCCTTGACCTCTCTGCTGCCTTTGACACTGTCAACCACTCACTCCTACTGGATTATCTTCACTCCCTAGGCTTCTGCGGCTCTGTCCTTGACTGGGTCTCCTCCTACCTCTCTGACCGCTCCTTTAATGTATCCCTTCCCAATTCCAACTCCTTCCCCCTCCCCCTCTCGGTTGGGGTTCCCCAAGGCTCTGTCCTTGGCCCTCTCCTCTTCTCTATCTACACCCTGTCCCTTGGCAAACTCGTTGCTTCCCATGGCTTCCAATATCACCTTTATGCTGATGACACTCAACTCTATCTCTCCACCCCCTCTCTCTTCCCTTCTGTCCAAACTCGCCTCATCAACTCTCTCTGTGATATCTCTGCCTGGATGTCCCGACGTCAGCTCAAGCTCAACATGGCTAAGACTGAACTCCTTATCTTTCCTCCCTTCCCTTCCTCTCCCTTTTCCCTGTCTGTCCTGATTGATGGGGTCACCATCCCTGTCTCTTATACACATCTAGATGTGTATAAGAGACAGACATAGAGCACTCCTGAAAAATCTGGAGTGCCCCATGCGGGAGAGGGTGGACGCCTCCATGGACAGAGCAGCCATGCTGGGAGTCGTAGTACTCTCCACGCATGTTGTGTGCATGGGGACCTTGCCGCTGCACCACTCAGTGGCCAAGGACCTCCCCTCCCAAGGCGCTCATTTTAAAAGACCCATTTTCTAGAACTGAAACAAGTAACAGAATAAAATACTCTTAGGTTTTTCCCTCCCACCATTTTAGGGAGGCTGTAGTCAATCTGAACAATATTCATTGCTGTGTTCAAGCAATCAAATTTTTGCAAATTTGATTAGATCATTTTTTAAATTTCAGTTGTGTGTTTGGTCCATTTTCTTTTTTGTTCATTGTTGTTTGAGTTTGTGCTTTCGATATTTCTTGCTTTTGCCACTTCTGGTTTTTTTGTTATCTCTATGCAACTGCTGTGCATTGCTGTATGGCTTGGGCCCTGAATATTTTTGAGACTTCCTTCAGCCCTACATCCTGCAGTTCTCCCTTAGGTCAGCCAGAGGGGGTCGTCTTGTAGGTTCCACCACTGTATCTGGTGGACGTATCTGCCCAGACAACATGACTGCCTTACAGCTTTGGAACTCCCTTCCTGGATAGGTTCACTAAAGACAGAGTCTGAGTATCTTCAGAGGTCATCATAAGACCTAGTGATTTGGCCGGGCTTTTGGTGAGTTTGGCGGGTAGGGATTGGGGTGATTTTAGTTGGGATTTTATAAGGTTTATTTTGTATTGTTTTTTTTATATATATATTGTATATATATCATATATCATAATATATATGAAAAAACCCAACAATAAAAAATAAGCCATATAAAATCCCAACTATATATATTTCATGTTGTAAGCCTGTGGGAAAGGGAAGGGTATAAATCTAAATAAATAAATAAATTAAATTAAAAATAATTGTGCACCCAATCAGAAAATGAACGCAGGGTCAAAAAGGCTGAACACATGGATCAACTGTCAACTGACTGAATGGAAGAATGAACTGAACAAAACATGGAGGGACAAAAATTGGACAATTGAACAAAGAGCACTCCAATACCGTTTGTCTCCTGTTTTATTTGTTTCAGTTTGGAATGGATATTTGTTTGATTTGATGGTGGTTTTGGTGATTACTCATTTCAGCTCTAAATAGCTTTCAATGGAAATTAGGGGGGTGTCTGATTGTGAGATTCTTCTTGAGCTACTGAGCGAGTGAAAACAATTTATGCTTGACTTTGTCTACCAGGTTTCCCTTGCATGTACATTAATGGAGACTGTACAGATCAATTTTTCTATCCAGTTAAGTCCTAATGTTTTATACCTTTCCCTAAAATAATTGTTATCATCCAGTGTTCACAATACCATTTCAGTTGGGGATCAAACAACACTCATCCAGATGAATTACTATGGAAAACAGAAAACTGTGTCTTTCAACTAGGGGTGTGCAATTTGTTACAGTTAAATTGAAATGAAGAAGACTTTTGTGTTGATTTTTGTAATGAAAATAAATGCAGAAATGATGTTCATTTCAAACAAAAGTTGCTCAAAACATTTGTTTCTGTTTTGCCCCCTTTAGACTCTCTACAGCCTGCTGTGAGGCTACAAAGCACTCAAGGGAACGCAGAGTGGAGAGAAGTCAGGAGACATGAGTGGCATCCCTACTGGCCAATTGGCATTGGGAACACATCAGGCAGCACCATGACAGACAGAGCAAACCCCTGGGAAGGTCTTTCTTCAGCGCTGCCAGAAAATTGGCAGTGTCAATCAGGGAGGATAGGGGAGGGCACTAGTGAGTCTCTATAACCTCCTGGGAGTGCCTGCCAGCCTTTGTCTGCTGCTAGTTCTGTCACACTGCAGAGAGCCTGGCAGATTCGCCTTTGTGTTGGTTCTTGTGCTTCCATATCCTGATTCTGATCCCACTCACTTAAAAATCTGTATAAATCTAATGTCTATATAATCCTATAATTCTATATCAACATTTCTAATCCTATCTAATCCTGTGTAATCTTTGTAAATCTAATATCCTATATAACCCTATGAATCTATATCAATCTATACAATCCAATAATCCTATAATCCCTGTATGATCTAATCGTTATATTATATGAGTAACTATAAATGTGTAACAATAAATGAGTAACTACACCTTTGAAACTAAGTCAAGCACGTGCACCTGAGACTTCACAAGTTTGTGTCTGTATCCTTGTCTCTTCCACTGTCTTCCCCCACCCCCCCGTCTCTCTTAGATTGTAAGTCTGCTGGGGCAGGGACCATCTCTTTCTTACAATTGTAAAGTGCCAGGTAAATTGCTTGCACTATATAAATGCTTCATAAATAAAATATTATTATTATTATTAATAGATTGTATTCAGTTCCGAAAGTCCAAAGTTCCGAGGACCAAGGCCGTTCTTTGGAAAACTTTGGAAACTTCGGGAAACTGCTGTGCACGTCGGGAGGCTGGTGGACAGTTGAGCTTCTTCTGGAAATGAAACTTAGTTTCATTTTGGGTAGGAGGGGTGTGAGGGAGGGGACAGTTGATTGGCTGGTCAAGCCAGATGGCAAGCTTTTGATTGGCTGGTCAAGCCAGATGGCAAGTTTTTGATTGGCTGGCAGGGTAAAATAAGAGTGGCTGCTGCCATTTTGCCCATTCTCTTTGGTGAATTTGGCTGTGTGCTACAGAGCTGGATCTGTAAGTAATCGGATGTGGGGGAAGGAAGGGGTGCCTGGCCTGGTATGGTTCAGTCTATCCTGCTCATAGGGCCAATGCTGGGGGATGGGGGTTAGGTTTACCTTTACCATGCGCCATACTTAAAAAAAAAAAAAAAAAAAAAAAGAAATGCGTGCCATGTTGCTTCTAGTTCCACCTGTTGCTTGGCTGGGACTTGGCACCATGAGGCCAGAAGGATCTCTCTGCCGGGCTCCACTTCTCCTTGCCTGGTATGTTCAAGTTACCAGTGCCACAGTACCAATGCCATGCCAAGACTAGAGGGTAGAGCTGAAATGAGGGGGGGAGATTCTTGTGAGAAATTCATGAGAATCAAGATGGGGGGCTAGAACTCAGATTTTCTGTTCCCCCCCCCCTCTTGAGTTCTTGTGAATTACTTGAGAAGGGGGGTCTCATGCAGGGGGAGGGTGCACGGGGGCCGATGGTGAGCAGGGGGCAACGACAAACCCCCTCAGTATCTCCAGCCCCTGCCTGGTCTCTCTGTCTGGGAGGGAGGAAAGGTTTGGGTGGGGGCAGGGGCAGGGGGTTGGGGTCCTACCAGGGATAGGACAGGGGTGTACTTACCATCCGGGGATGTATGTCCCGACCCCCCTGTGGTGCTTAAAAGGGGGGGGACCCACTGCTGGAGCCTGCTCAGAGCACTGCTCAGCTCTGCGTGCCCTTTTCAAAGATGGTGCCCACAGGGCTGAGCAGCTCTCCTGAGCATGTAGGACCCTGCAGCTGCCATATTTGAAAAAAGCAAGTAGGGCTGAGCATACTCAGAAGAGCTGCTCGGCCCTGCGCCTGACATCTTTGAAAAGGGCATGCAGAGCTGAGCAGCACTTGGAACATGCTCCGGCTGGAGGGTGCATGTGTGTTTCTTTTAAACTAAAGACCCAGGAAGGGGTCTAGCATGGCATGGAACACCGCAGGGGGGTCAGGACCCCCCAGATGGTAAGTAAACTGCTGCGCTAGGACGCCAAACCACTTCTCCTGTCCCCACCCAAACTTTCCCTTCCCCCCAGGGTGGGGGGCCAGAGGTACTCAGAGAGCTTGTCTTTGTCCCCTTCTCACCTCCGGCCCCATGCTGTCCCCCCCCTGGCTCCCACCCCCTCCTCCGCCCGGCCCCCTCAAATTCTTGCCGGCTCTCAATGATAAATGGGAGGTTTCTCATCTCAAGGCAAGAGCCCCCCCCCCTTTCTCGGGGAGAACCGATGAGACAATCGAGCCAAGTTTTAGCTCTACTAGAGGGTGCACTGAGGGAGTGGGGGTGAATGTCTAGTTCCTTTCTTGTGGGTGGTGTTATAAAAATCCCAACAAAAGCCAGCCAGCTCACTCAGGAGACAAAATTATTTCTCCACACATTAGCACACTGTTTTGCGGGGTTGTTGTATTCTTCTTGAGCGAATGTCCCATTCTTGCCAGCCTGCATTTGTATGCACTACTTGCTTGGCATATTGATTATTAAGTGGAGGCACTCACTGCTGATGGTGGGCCATGCTGTGCGTACACTTCGTTTGCGGTTTATTTGGATTTCTGCATGCAGTTGCACTTTTGTGGGGTTGTCTTCTGAAGCGATTGTCCCACTCTTGCTAGCCTATTTTTCTGGGTAGTGTTTGGGCTGTGGGCAGTGACGGCTGGTGGGGTCCAAGGCTGGTGGGGCTGTGGGTGGGGTCTAGCAAATGGTAGGCGGGACCAAGCAAACGGTAGGCAGGACCAAGCACAATTTTTAATATGGAATTTTACAAAATAAAAAAAAAAAAAAAAAAAAAAAGTAATGTGTGTGTGTGTCTGTCTCGCCCTGTGTTCCCCTAACCCTTGTCCTTCTTAGGCCCCTGTCCAGTGGGCTTACAATCTATCTCCAGTAACCACCAGCAGGCAATGTGTTCAATGGCAGGAGTATGATAGCAGAGAAAACAGAAGTACAGGCCACAACTAAAATGCATGGGAAATGCTGCAAAATCCACCAGGATTATGTGGAATTCTAAAATGCACACAATAAATGCTGCAATTGGTCCCTGGGAGGGAAAAGAATCCCCACCTCTGATATAACACTTTCCGTCCTACCTACAAGCTGAGTTAAAACATTAAAACCAAACAAGGCTGAGTGCAAAATCAGCAAGTATTTTCTAAGTGTCCTTCATCACCAAACATTTGTACATTTTGTCTGATTTTTTGCACTCTGAGCTCCCCAAAATATTCCAACCCAATTTCAATATTCAAAGTTCAACTTTCTCAAGCATCAAATCACAAAATTCAAAAGGGGCTGTCAGAACAAAACACAGTACTATAAGACAATATAAGGTCACGTGAAAAACAATTATATTTGAAGTGTTCACACTGTATTATTATTATTAAGTATGTATATAGTGCCAGCAAAACGTACCCGACACTGTACAACTGCTGAAAATCTACTGGGTCCCTGCCTCGGGGGGCTTGCAGTCTAAGAAAGGCATTCCCCTGATGCACTAACCCATGTTCTAACTCCACTTCGATATGCAGAATGCCTTTGCCTTCATGTGATATGAACATTGAATTAAACTGGTCTCTTCTCTTTCAAGGAGATAGGCATAAAAAGAATGGTTCTTTCTCTCACAGAACAAAAATTCTTGTATATATGTATTCTTTACCTATTCACAAAACTGAGGGAGGAAAGATACAGTAAAAGAAACAATGATTGGCCTTTGCTTCTGGTATGAAGACTCCCAAGACCCATCTTCCAGGTGAACAAGACAACTGTCAGCCTGTGCTTAAGGTGGAAAACATACCAGGCTTAGTGTGTCTCCTTTTAGATCTACCAGCATTAAACACTGCAGGGTGGCTGTGCTTTAAACATTTTTCATTTGTTCTATTTTTATTTTGATCAAATTGGATGGTTTTCCTTAAAATCCTGAAGAGTAGGGTTGCCATTTTCATCCCCAAAAATAATAGGTGGCGACATCTCCCCATTCTGGGTCAGCAAATCCAGTCCCTTGATCTAAGTCAGAGCAGACTCAAAGCTGATCTTGTTGGAACAGTTCCTAGAAAGTGGCACTTTCATGTGGGTTTCATGTCCTTCCCACCAAACAAGCCAAAGAAAATAGGCCTTAAGTCACAAAATATACATGGTAGCAACTTGGTTTAAGATCATTTTGCACAATAGTGCGATTTTGGTGCAGCCCAGAACCTTGCACTCTGTCACATGAAACATTTACAATATGTTTTCGCACTTATGCCCCTCGTATAGAGAGAACCACTTCTTTTGCAAAAGGAATTCAGAGTATCTGAGTCATTAAGGGGCTGTTTCAGACTGTGGGTTTCCATCACATCATTAATCTTTCTGTGGTGTTAAGCATACACTTCTCCCCCAAATCCAGTAGGATCAGGCCCCCCAGCTTGGGACTGAAGCCCACCCCAAACCATGCCCTGCCTCAGGCCCCCAAAAAGCATTTTACCAACTCTAAAAGGAGAAAACAACAGGGCCAGGAAAAATCAAAAAACCACACACTCCTTGCCCCCCCCCAAAGCATTTTACCTACTTCAAAAGGGCCAGGGGTAACAAAAAGGGCAGGTAAAAACTAAATGAAATACTACATACCCCTGCCTCCCCTCCCCCAAAGCATTTACCAACTCTAAAAGGCCAGGCCAGGAAAAATCCAATTAAAGAAAAATACCACACACACCCAGGTTGAGGTTCCCCAAATAGTAGGGGTGGGAAACCGGTAGAATCCGGTATCCGATAATGCCGGTATCGGGCGTACCGGCATTATCGGATTCGGCCCGGTAATCCGGACCCGGTACAGGGTACCGGATTTTTTTGCATTGCAGCCATTTTTAAATGGCTGCAATGTAAAAAAATTTAAAGCCCCAGCCAAACAGTTTTTTAAAAGAAAAACCCTCCCCGAGTCCAGGCTGCGCGGGTGGAAGGGGGGACACCCCCCACCCACCCTGCCCAGCCTGGCTTTTTGTTTAAAAAAA
>QEPC01009246.1:1869820-1880596 GCA_003113815.1 Sphenodon punctatus
AGTCATACTTACCGGCGGCTGCGGGGACGCCGCGGCTGCTGGTGCTGGGGGGGTGGGCTCGCCTCCGCCTTCGCCTCCGGGTCCGGGTCTGACTCTGTTCTTTTTTTTAAACAAAAAGCCAGGCTGGGCAGGGTGGGTGGGGGGTGTCCCCCCTTCCACCCACGCAGCCTGGGAGGGGGAGGGGGAGGGATATTTCATTGGTTTCAATGGGGACACAGCGCCCCATTGAAACCAATGAATTAAATCCGGTACCGGTATACCAGATTTAATCCGGGAATCCGGTTTTCCTAGAACCGGGAACCGGTAAATCCGGTAGCCGGTATTGGGCCCGGGGTCCCACCCCTACCAAATAGTAATAGGATTAGGTCTTCTTCCTTACCTGATCTGAAGAGCTGACAGCAGATCTGAAGTGGGGCAGCCAACTGCAGAAGTTGAAACAAAGAACACACAAACACCAGCTGGGTCAAAAAGACTGTGGTGCAGCTCCAGTCTGTCTAGCTCCACCTCCCATAAAGACCCTCCCAGTGCATGCATGGACTTAGCACTCACTGCTCAGCCCAGCCCAGCCTGGCCTGGGGGCGTTTAGTTCAGCTGCCCAAGCATCAGTAAAAACAGCCACCTTTCTCCACTCCATAGGGGGCTCTAAAACTCTGCCTCCAGTGGCAAAAGGTTTAAACTGCACTTACACATTGCCTGCACTAGGACAGAAAACTCAGCTGCCCATGCCGCAAATGAAGAAGATTGCCCCTAGTGCCTCTCTTTACCAGTAAAGACTCACTCAGGAGGAGGAGCGACTGCACCCCCTGTCTCGCTGGATCAGAAAGTTGCTGCCTTGTAAACAAGATTTTTTGAGATGGTTTCGTTCATTCTCACAATTGGATGTGAGAGTGTATGGAGCCATCTCGAAGAACCTTGTTTACAAGGTAGTAACTTCCCCAGGCTCAGCTCCCAGAGACCCAGAAGTGCGGCGCTACTGGGTAGCGCTGCTGCAAGTTAATTGTTGAGTGAGTACTGGGGGGCAGGGCAATGCCCTCACTGCCTGTTAATGCGCAAGGCACCTGTAGGTTCAAGAACTTTGCCAAGATGTGGCCACCCAGGGCGCTGGAGGAATACTTTCTAGTTTCTTTCTGGTTAATATGGTGGGGAAGGGGAGGGAGGAAGGGCTGCATATTGTTGTGCACTCTGATTGACTAGGCAAATTAAGGGGGAGGGGAGGGAGGAAGGGGTGGATGTGCTATTGTGCACCCTGATTGGTTAGACAATTAAATGGCTGCAGCTGCTGCACATGGAAGCACCTACTGAGGTGCCAACCTGGCGCTGAATAATTCTGAAGTTTCCGAAGTTTTCCAAGGTCCGGAATTCCTAGTCCGAATTCCAAAATTTTGGAAACATAGAGCAGACAGACAGACTCAGAGAGGGAGAAGATTTCTAAATGAAAACTGGAATCAAAAATTTAAATCAAAATAAAATATCTAAATAAATACAAGTGAGGCAGAAGGAAACACACAGAAAAAATTATATTCTGCCACCTTAGGACATTCGCTTGAAGTTGAAGCCCTTTCATACTTGGGGTGGTAATATCAGTGCCAGTTCCTACCAGTCTCACTCTCATATTCTGCCCACCCCAAGAGGGTTTTTTCAATTCCTAAGTTTATATTTATTGTATAGGTTCATTTACTTGTATTGTATTGTTTGTAATGTTTGTATAACTATGTATGACTAAAAGCAATGGCCTATGGTCACGCTTTAATAAATTACTTACTTACTTACTTACTCTCATATTCTGCCACCCTGGGGAACTCACCGCCCTAACATCACCGCAGAATTGAATAACTGCATAAAAGATCAACTTGCAGTATGTCCAGAAAGCATATAAGCGGCGGCTATGTCCCTGTAAATCGTTAGAAGTGGAGGACATTTGCCATGTTCTATTTACCTGCATTTGGTATACAGAATTGGGAGAGGCATGGTTGGTACCCTTATGGAGTGAGGGAGAGCAATTCTTGGCACCTCAAATTAGTCTTTTCATCCTGGGCTGCAAGTAGCTTCCCTAGCCTATCTGGGCGGTAGCGACCTATGCTTATTTAGTAACCAAACGGAGGGAAAGAGATCAGATGGATTAGGTACATAGGGGATAAGTGACCAGCCTGTTCCCCTTGGTCAGGCCCATAACCCAAGAGTATATATATATACTGTTCCACTGTTTCCCGGCTGGGCAGAAACTACCCTAGGTATAAATCATGGATATTTGTATTAGATGTATAGAGTGACAGCAGAGGTAATAAAAGCTTACCCAGAATGGTGGGCCCATCTCCTGGCTCCCCTCTTCTCGACCATTAACGATACCGGCAAGATGCCTTAATCCTGGTTAAAGAGCATTGTAGTACCTATCTTTAAAAAAGGAGACGCGACCCTCCTGAGCAACTATCGACCAATTAGTTTGCTGAGCACTGTTGAGAAATTATATTCCAAACTCCTGCTGGGCAGACTTAAGTCCTGGATACAGGAGTCAGGGGCGATTGATGCAGAACAAGCTGGCTTTTGCGAAGGCAGAGCCGAAACGGACCACATTTTGACGATCACGGCCCTGATCCAGAAATATGCAGGGGTCCAGGGGAAGTTGTATTTATATTTTGTTGATTTAGAAAAAGCTTTTGATGTAGTGAATAGAGAGCGCCTGTGGGCAAAGTTAGGGGTTTCTTCAATAGACTCCAGACTCCTTTATCTAATGATAAAGTTGCACACAGGGAACTCGTTTCAGGTGAGGCATGGGTGTTATGGAACTCTAACCAAGGTCATCCCAGTTGAAAGAGGGGTTAGGCAGGGTTTCCTGCTGGCACCGGCCTTATTTAACCTTTATTTGAATAATGTTGTCTGCCTCATGAAAACGGTGGACACCCATGCCCCTTTAGTGGGGAAGAAACGCTTGCCAATACTCTTTTACGCAGATGATACTGTGTTAATATCCCAAACCATGGTGGGCCTCAAAAGACAGCTTGCCCTTTTTGGTGATTACTGTGAACAAGAGCTGCTAAAAATAAATTATTCCAAAACAAAAATACTGATTGCGGGTCCCCGGAAAAGAGTGGATATTCACCGCTGGAATATAAGAGGGGAATTGATTGAACAGGTCTCCTTTTTCAAATATTTGGGAGTTATTTTTTCCTCCTTACCATCTTGGAGGTCCCATTTTGAGTTCATTAAACTCCAGGCCAAAAAAATCATCCTTGGCAATACTGAAATGTTATTTCGGTCAGGGTGGGAAGCTGGTAGCACCAGCAATGAGGTTGTACAGGGCCAAGGTCTTAAACCAGGCCCTGTACACTGCGACAATTTGGGCTCTTGATTTTTTGGAGGACTTGGAGAATTTGCAGAACGGATTTTTGGCCTCCATATTGGGTCTTCCAAGGGGTACTCCCCAGGTTTTGCTGAGGACAGAATTGGGAGTTCAGTTGGTTCAAACGATGTTCCTCCACCAGGTTGAAAATTTTTGGATAAAAATAATGTCTTTAACAGAGGAGGATGGGTCGTTACTAGGTATGGCCCAACAGGCAAGGTTATTGGATGGGTGGCTTGACAGGGTTGGGCTAGAGATTCAAAAAATTGGCTTCTCCAGTGGGGTACTTGTGAGGGTGGGCCCAGATCTTTTTAGGAAGATGGTACTGAGGAGATTGAGAGACCAGCTGCTTCAGTCGGAAACGGCCCTTATGAATGCCCAGAAAGTGGCCCCAGACTATAAGCTTTACCATCCAACTCAAGCTGGTGCAAGCTATCTGTTTGGATGGCTTGATGACTCTAGGAGATTTCCATTCACTAGACTTAGATGTAATACTTTTCCCTCCGCCTATTTGGAAGGTAGGTATAAGGGAACTCCCCATGAACAGAGACTATGTGATCTCTGTGATAGGGGAACTCCCGATACAGTTGCTCATATTTTATTGTCCTGCTCCTTTTTTAAAGAACTAAGAGCCAAATATTTGGCTGAGGCCCAAAAAATACCTCAATTCAAAATACTTCAGAAGTTGCTGAGCCCAGCAGATACCAGTTTAACTAGACAAGTGGCGGAGTTTGCTCACCAGGCATTAATACTAAGATGAAGTTTTCGGGAGAACCAGGCATGCAGAGGGGTTGTAATTCCAGTAACGATAGGACTTTAAAAATTAAGAAAGATCTTATTAGTCTGGTTATGAAGGGGAGGGATCTGGAATTTAGTGTATACAAATGTATACTGTTTATACTTCTTATATTGTTTATGTTTTGGTATATATGCTTAACTTAATATTTTTGATTATAATTTGTACTATTTGTATTATTTTGTTTTTGCAATAGCTAAGACTATGCAATAAAACTTTATTTATTTATTTATTAGATGTTTATTTTAAATTGTATTATATGATGTTATGTTGTTGTATTGTCTGGTATATGGTGAAAGATGAACCAATAAATATTTATTACTACTACTCTGCAAGTTGAAGCTCTGTCATACTTGGGTTGCCAGTGCCTGTGCCTGCTACTACAATGCCCATTCAATACCTGCCAGTCTGTTGCTCCTGTGCCTGCACACTGCCTGCTTCTTCTGTGGTGCCCACCAGCTGACTGTCAGTCTCTCATTTTCTGTCCTCCTGGGGCACTCACTGTAAGTTGATGTTCTGTTACACCTGGGGTGCTGCCAACTGTCCAGTACCCACCTGCCATTGTCTCTACCTCATCTGATGCCCAGCCACCCTAGGGCATTCGCTGCAAGTTGAAACCCTGTCAGACTTGGGGTGCCAGTGCCTGCTGCTTGTCTTCCCACCGGCTGCCTGCCAGTGCTTGTTGCTGTACCTACCTGTCAGTCTCTCCCTCAAATTCTGCCACACTGGGGCACTCACTGCAAGTTGAAGCCCTGTCATACTTGGGGTGTCAATGCCAGTGCCTGCTACTCCTGTGCCTGCCTGCTGCCTGCCAGTATGTTCTGCTCCATGCCAGTCTGTCCCTGATATTCTGCCACCCTGGGGTGCTCTCTGCAAGATTGGGGATGGGAAACTGTCAGAGAACCAAAGTAAAAAAGCTATTTAAACCAATGCAAGACCTGCAAAGTGATGCCCATTGAAAATAATGGGAAACTAATTTAATTTCTAAAATGAAGTTGAATTACAAAGAAAAACAAATAACTAAAAATTGGAAACAAAAATGAATCCAAAACCAAAAACACAGCAGGTCCCTTCTGCACACCCCTAATTTCAATGCAATAGGTACATAATCATTTCCGATGTTGCCTCAATCATCATGAAGAAGTACACAGGACCCAATTCTGTACTGCATAAGTCCCCTCCTGTGCCATTTGTTCCCTGGTGTGATGTACAGAACTGTACTAGTGTGATGATAATATAGTGCACTGGTGAGTCAGTCCAAAAGTCTCTGGACTAGATGGGGCTAGATGACTCTTGTGGTCCCTTCCAACCATACAGTTCTATGATCAATTTGGCTAATTTAGCCACATCAGCTCAAGGTATTAATCACCTGTAAACATTAGGGAAAATGAACCAAATTTGGTGTGTGTTGGATTTGGAACTAAATGTCCTGAATTCAAATCCTAGGGTGAAAACAGACATGATGCTAACCACCCTTGGTGGTTACTTATGCATATTGCAGGGCTGTATTGTTGCCCTATGCAGCCCTGAAACATGCATAAATGACCACCAAGGGTGGTTACAGCATCATGTCTGTTTTCATCCCTAGTCTCCCTTATTGGAAATCCTTGTGAGAATCACTTTTCTCTCAGCCTCAGCTCCCTACCTGTGAAATGGGTGGTGGAATTAGTCCAGACCAGTCAACCACCATATGGTGGTCTCTTGCTGTGGATTGATATCCCACCATCCTCTTCGGTCTCTCTCTCTCTCTTTCACAGTCACAGTCACACTCACACATTTTTGGCTGCGGGAGGTAATGCGCAGCCAGGATATGCACAGGGTGCCGCTGGTCTGAAAGTCCCCCTCCCCCCCACGGGGCTTTGCTGGCAAACACCCGCAGCGATACAGAGCGAGGGAGCTTTCAGACCGGTGGCATCCCACGCATATTCTGGCTGCGCATTCCCTCCCGCAGCCAAAATATGCGCCGGGGAGGGGGAATGTCTGAAAGTGGCCTTAGTCTTTATTTCCTTCTATTTCCGTAGTCTTCTCAAGACATTGGAGATGAATAGATGGAACCCAAAGTGGGTAATTTAGAGGGGTGTTGATAAAGTCCAGCTCCACAGAATATTGTTCCTTCTGCCTTGATTCAGGAAATGATCCACTTAGGAAAACTGAAGACAACAAAAAGCTCCCAGGCTCCAGATGCCTATTGTCTTTTCTTCCAAGGAACAATTTCCCTAACACTGGTTGTTCCTGCCTCAAGCAGTCATCATAAATCCGTTCTTCTCAAAAAAGTTTTAACTATGCCCCCTCTTCCTGTGACTGTGGAAGGGGGACCCCACCATATATATACATATGCCTTGCTCCCAGTCTCCCTCTCCCACTTCCCATCCACCTCTTGTTTCCTCTTTTTCTCCATATCATTAGAGGTTCCCCATGGGACCCTTGGCCACCATATCATTTTGGAGATTCGCCATAGTGCAGTCAGAGCGTAGAGCTAGGTGTTTGCCAGAGGCAGTCCGTCTCGCCCCCTCCCAATACCTTCTGCAATCCCAGGGGACTGGGGTGGGCACCCTTAGTTTGAGAACCACTGGTCTAGATCTCTTTGCTCCAGAATCATTACGATTTCATTCAACTGGGTGTTGTCAGATGTTGGACGGCCTGCCCTGCGGCTGATTGCACTGGCTCCATTCCCCTCTGGGTGGCCCATCCATCTGAAAATGGGCCCATCAGAGGTGCAGGCAGAGCAGGCTGTGTCTGCTCCAGGGAAGCCTTGCTACCGTCGCTCCAGAACATCCTAGAGTGCCGCCGTCCCGCCGTCAGAGGAAGCCATCCAAAATAAACCCATGGCACCCATCCGAAGTAGAGTAGCTGTCTATCTGATATGTGGACCCATGCTGATGCTCTTCTTCCAGCTGTCTATTCCCCTGAGCAATAGCATAGAGTTGCAGGCTCTAGTCTAGAACATTGGGTGATCGCCCGGACCTGCCATGTCTGTATGAACCTGTCCCAGGTGGGACCATAGGGTACACCCCCAGAACAGCTTGGCGACAAGCCCTCTCTGCATCCGACTGAACACACCCATCGTAACAATTCTTTCTCACTAAGTTCTTCAGTGACAGCTTCTCAAAATGCTTTGATTAAATAGCAGCTCAGTCAATCTAGGTCAAGAGAGAAGAACTCATCCTGCCACATCCTTTCTAGGCCTGCGGGTCTACTCTGCTTCCTTCTTCCCTTCACAGTTGGATCCAAGCTCCAGCTCACCATTGCTCATTTACAACTCTTAATGTTGTCTGCTATCCAATAACAATGGCTCTATCCCACACAAAACCATTCAGGTTACCTGCCTCCAAGCCACTCCTCTTGGTCCTAAAACACACCAGGAGGCCAGTGCTACATTTTTCCTTACCAGAGAGACCATTATGCGGCTGAGCAAGAAGTCCTCTGCATGAATCTGCCTCCCCCTACAGTATAACTCTCTGTTGAGCAGCAATCAATCATATATGGAGACTTGTGGAAGGACTGCAAGGTGGCATCTGTCTTAAACACCTGACTATTGGGCATAATACAGAGTGAACCCTATAGCCCTTTCACAAGCAAAACTCCATAAGCTTCAATAAGAATTTCTCCTGGATAAAGGCTACAGGTTCTGGCCTAAAGGATATTTATATTGTAGTGACACTGTGCTTGGCAGTACCGTCTGGGATGTCAGTATTCAACCTGACCTCCGAGGAGCCCACGGTACTATCACAACTTCCAAAAGGCAGTGGATCGAAGGTGCTGACATATATTTGAACAGCTCATGGGATTCCAGGCTGGTTGGTTTTATAAGAGATTTATCAGATCAGATCACCGTTTCCCAAAGAACGCCATCTGCGAGTCTTCTCCTTCAAACCCTGGCAGTGCTTAGCGGTTAAAATCTGGATTTCCCCTGCTGAGTGCCGCAAGCTTTCAGATACCAGATCTGGCATTCGGAATTATGACAAGTGGGCTGCTTTGCCAGTTTGTTTCACTGAAATTGGTTCCTGCTGGGATGATCTGCTCTCACACTTGCTCTGCTGGCACTTGACCATTTTTGGGAACTATCTTTAACACGGCACATCTGTTATAGCCACACAAATTCTTCCAATGGTTCAAAGTGCCACGTGATAAAGTGTCCTATTTTATGGAAGTTATCCAGAGTCGAGGCACCCTTGGGGATGCAGCTCAGCGATCCTGCAGTCTTGGTTACACTTGACATACCAGCCTGACATTAGCAATCTTGTCTCATTCCCCCCTTTCACGAGGAGTAATCACAGTTGCCTTCCCCATCCGTATGGCTAAAACACAAGGCTAAGTCATATGGTTGTTGGGCCGGAGACATATTGGGTCTACGTATTTGACAACTCCTTTCAAAGCTCTCTAAGTCGACAGCATGGGAAATAATACATTGCTCCAATGGACTCTGAAAATGGAAAGTCTCCTTAAGCAAGACAAGGAAGGGAACCAAATATTTTCCAGAGATCTGTTCTTTCACATTTTTGCAGTTCCACTTCATACAAAAAGGGAAAACTGCCAAGTGATTGAAGGAGCTGAGTGTGAGATTCTTAGATTTTGTTTGTGGCTGACATTAACCAAATTTCCCAGTGAAACATTTTGCATCAAACTCACTTAATCAACGTAACATTTTAAAGAACTCTATAAATAACTGTATCGTGTTTAATTGATTTATCAGTCATTTAGCCTGTTATGTCCTAAAATGCGACAGAACCTCAAAGCAGAGTTACACAACACAATTGATTTTTATAGCTGCTACTATATAGTTTTTTAATTTTTGTAATTTTAATTTTTCAAACTAATGGTTTTTGTGTTTTGTTCTTTAATTGTCATTTTAAAAAAAAATCAGTTTAGGCCACAATCCATCAACCACTTACTCTGGAGTAGTCCTAGGCCTTTTTCCCACAGACACTCTAACACTGATAAAATGGGTGTTACATTTTATTACACATGCTGCAGGGCACCCATAGAGCACCCCTGCAGCCCTGCAACATGTATAATAGAATGTAACACCCATTTTATCAGTGTTAGAGTGTCTGTGTGAAAAGGGCCCTATTGAAGCCCTCTGGGTTGGTGGATTGTGGGCCTAGAATTTTTTAATATATATATATATTTTTACAGTCTCTTTTTTAATGTTATCAAGGTGATTAATAGAGCTGAACGCATAAATCAGTTTATTAGTGAAATGAATTATATTAAGGAATAAAATTGTCAAAGGCATCTAAGAGGCTTAGGAACTTATTCACTTTTGGAACTGACATGTGTATTCACTAAAATACTCACATTTGTAGACTCAGCAAAACCTGACCTTACTTGAACTGAGTGTAAACCACAACCCATCGAGCAACCATTTTGTTTGGTTCTTTATGTACAATAATACTTATTTATTTTTTGTAATATCATGAGGGGAAAACAATAGCTTGTTAGCAGCAACATTGCAATGAGACAATGGGTGTTTTTAGATGGACACCTCCTTCACCCCAACCCCAGATGGCCCATCCATGTAGACAGACCACCCTGGGCTGAGGCAGAGTGGAATCAATGCAGGCATGGGGGGTCTTTAGACTCCTAGGGAGTGCTGGGCAGGAGTCTGTTGTTGTGGTCCATGTGGGAACCCGTGACATAGGTAGATTTAAGAGGGAGGTTCTGGAGGCCAAATTCAGGCTGCTAGGTAGTAGACTGATTCCAGAACCCCCAGGGTAACATTTGCAGAAGTGCTCCTCATTCCACAGACAGGACCCAAGAGAGACTCAATGTGTGGATGAGACATTGGTGCAAGGAGGACGGCTTTAGGTTTATTAGGAACTGGGTTAGGGTTTAGACCCTAACCGAACTGGGGAGCCTTCTGTGGAAAGGAGAGCCTATACAAATGGGATGAGCTCCACCTTAACCAAAATGGAACCCAGCTGCTGGTGATAAAAATTAGAAATGTGATAGAGCAGTTTTTAAACTAGAACCTGAGGGAAAGCGGACAGGCTCTGCGGAGTGCACGGTTCGGGCTGTGGCATCGCCAAAGGATGTTACTGTAGAGGAAGTAGAGTCTCTTAAGACTGAGGATAAGATAAATGGCAAGGGATTTCAGGTGGAACGCGGGGGAGAACAGACAGATAATGATTCCAGAGCACCTGTTTCAGTTACCTATAATATCCCCATTAAGAAGAAGAATAAAAAGAATACATTTAAGTGTCTATGTGCTAATGCTAGAAGTCTAAAAAGTAAGATGGGAGAATTAGAGTGTATGGCACTAAATGAAGAGCTAGACATTATAGGCATCAGAGAGACCTGGTGGGATGAGGATAACCAATGGGATGCTGTAATACCAGGGTACAGGATATATCAAAAGGACAGAGGAGATTGTGTTGGGGGTGGGGTGGCTCTGTATGTTAAGGACAGCACTGAGGCAAGTAGAATAAAAAATTTACAGGATGCAAACTGTTCCCTCGAAACCCTATGGATTGAAATTCCAGGTATCAAGCAGAAGAGTATAGCATTGGGGCTGTCCTGTCATCCCCCTGACCAGAATAGAGAGACTGATTATGTAATGCTAACAGAGATAAACAGGCTACTAAAACTGGGAACGTAATAATAATGGGTGACTTCAACTACCCCAATATTGACTGGGTGAATG
>QEPC01009246.1:1910869-1937788 GCA_003113815.1 Sphenodon punctatus
GCATGCACACCCACACGCACACGACGGGGGAAAGGGGGCAATCAGTGCAGGGAGTGACAGGAAGGCAGGGATGGGGTCCCTCAGGGGGGAAAGGGGAATGGGACCAGGGGCTCTTGCACACCGGGGAGGGGGAAAGGGCTGGAACCCCAGGAGGGGCGGGCACACACCCACTGCCCGCAGGCTCACACAACCCACACAGGCGTTCTCCGGAATGACCAAGAGGGAGGGGTTTTCACACAGTCACAATTCAGAAGACTCTAGAGGAATGAAAGGAAGGCAGGAGGAGGCGGGAGCAAGGAGGGAGCGAGGCAAAGGGGTTCTCACAATAGCAACGGTTAACTCTCACAAATAGCAACACAGCTTTCACACGAGGGGGGCCAGTCCTTTCAGACACACGGAGCTCTGTTCACCAGCGCCGCTCCTCCCGTGCTGCTGGCTGATAAGGTCGAAGCCCCGCCCCCTGAACGTGCCAGGAGGCGTGCTGAGCGTCTCTGTGGGGGGCGTGGCTCTACGTTGCTGCACGAAGGTTCTGCTGAGCCTGACCTACCAGCTCCCGTGTTGATGTTTGCTGGGGCCTCTGCCGGCTGAGTCCCGTCTTCCTCCTGTCCCATGGTAGGTTCCTCGGGCGGGGGCCGGGGCCGGTGTGGACGCCCGCCGCGTTGTCGGGTGGCGGTGGGTGACACAGGGCAGAGAAGAGAAGGTCCCCTTTTTAGAGGAGGTGGAATCCCCCTCCCAATACCTACAGTCATATTTGGCTAACAGTCACACTGTGCCTTGGTGTCAATGGGTGTCCAAAGTTGCCCTCACTGCTGTAGCCAGCTGGAAAGAGGAGGGGGAAGCCACTGGTGCAAGGATTCACCTGCCTGGCACCCAACCCCAAGGTGTATTTCACCTGGCCTAATTGTGAACAGGCGGCACTGCTCTTTTTCCGTAGCAGGGAGCTGGGTTGACCCCTTGTCCCTCCCTTGATGCACGGGCTTGCTTTTGAAGGCCCGGGGGTAGGCCGACACAAATCTGTCCTCTGCTAAAGTTGGGGGTGTTCTCTTTCCCTTGTTGGCCTTTGTCGGGGCAGAGAAACTCCATCTCATGGTCGTTTCATGGTCCACAGCTGGTGGCAAAACGGCCTCTGGAGCTCCTCCATGCCCTCATTTACTGAAGCCCATCTGCCATGCTTGATATCCCCCAGGCCTCAGGCAGAGATGATAACTCTGCTTTCATTGAAGTCAGTAGAACTCACTTTCATTGAACTCACACCACCTTCGCTCGGGTTGGGATTTCAAGCAGAGTAAATGGGGTAATCTTGTAGCCCTCTGAGGCTAGATAATGTGCATCAGACTGAGAATTGTCCGAGTCCTTAGCAAGGCTGAGAATAATCGGTGAAGGAGGCTGAGGTTTTGCGACCATCTCCAAAATGAGTGAGGCTTCACAAACCTGTTTTCTTGCCATTGAAACCCCATGTTTTTCTCATTGGCAATTCAGTTCTACTAAATACCTGCATAATTTTTATAGCCAAAGGAATGCCCGTGGTATGCATTAGGGACTGGGATGAATGGATGCCTTACATCTGTTACATACGCTTGGTGAAACTCGGATCCCTTTGTAGTCAATGGCAGTGATCCAAAATCTCCTGTGTGCGGTATCCGCATGGCTTGCATGTGGCCCATTGTCCCCGTGATGAGTGCTCCCACGGTTTGCACATACCATGGGGCACGGGCAGGGCGTGGGACTAGCTCCGTCAGCTGTAATCTTGAACCCATGGAAGGCAACAGCAAAACTCAGACTTTAGTGGGAGTGCACCTACCATGTATTTTGCCCCAATATTTAACTCCTATTACACGTTGCCTGTCCTCTCTCTTTCTTTGCAGGCTGTACGTCCTAGGTAGAATATGGCTTTTAAATTAGAGATGAAACACCCACAAAAATGGGTAAACCCATCAAATTTGTGGCACCATCTTAAATGGTTTGTGCACAGGAATTTACCCATAAACAGCCTGTTCGGGTAATTGCTGTTTTACCATTACTGGTTTTTCTATTTTGCGGTGTTTCTGCCCTTTTCCATTTTGCAATTTTGGCTGGGTACTTAAGCTTATCATTAACTCTTAGAACTTTTTATCCCACCCTATCCAGAGGGCTCAGGCAGGTTATAAAATGTAACCACAACACAGCATCTATGTAACCTCTCCCGCCAAAACACCTACGCACCCCCCAAAGCCTGTCACCACCCACCAAATAGCACGCGAAATAGGAAGGTCTTGCAGTGTCTCCAGAAGATGCTGATGCTTGGGCTTGGGCAAATTCCCAAAGGAAGGGAGTTCCAGAAATGTGGGGCAGCTACCAAAAAAGCCTCACTGTGGGCCTTGGCTGTATACATTTGGCTCCATAATGGAATTAGCAGGAGACTGTTCTCAGAAGACCTTATGGATCATGATGAAACATAAGGGGGGGCGGCAATCTTTCAGATACGTTGTGTCCAAATCATTTTATTATTTATTTATTTATTTATACATACTCCACCCTGTCACTTAGGCCGTTTTTAGATGATCGCAATTGCGCTCGATCTTGTTTTGAAAAAATGCCGGGAGCCGGGATCAGACGATACTCGCCCGGCAATCACGCGCCTGGAAGGGGGGGGGGGGACGCATGCTTTTCTGGCCGCATTTGACGGGGTCGATTTTTCAACCCGGTCAAATCGCGGCCGGAAAAGCATGCGCGTCCCCCTTCCGGGCGCGTGTTTGCCGGGAGTGTATCGTCTGATCCCGGCTCCCAGCATTTTTTCAAAACAAGCGCAAGCTCAGCCACGATCATCTAAAAACGGCCTAAGGCTCAATGTGGCTTGCAACATACATACAGAACACATAAAAACATACAAACCCCCTGAAAAACCTCATCCCTGGCTCCGTTTTTCAGATCATGGAGGTTGGAACTGGATCCAAAGGCCAGCTCTAAGAGCAGTAAGAGGGCCAAATAAAAATGAAGTGGTGTAGCAGAGGCTGTAGTGGGCCCTGTGCTCAACGAGAATCCTGCACCTTCTCGTGAGAATGCATAAGATTCTCGCAGCCTCTGGTGAGATCTCATGAGATCCCTCTGAGATTTTGAAAAATGTCAAAACATGCCCCGTGCATGCGTGCCATTTTGCACGTGTGCAGAGTGTTTTGGGGGGGTGTTCTCGAGAATCTCGCAAGATTCTCAAACCCCTAAAACCTCTCTGCAAATGCACAAATGGCCGCCAGGTGCTGCACATGCACCTAAATGACGCAGAAATGGCCGCGGTGCCATGGGCAGCACTGGTTTTCGGCCACGTGAGTTTCACACAAGAACAGGTCTCCAGAGTAGGGTGAAAGGGCTTACCCATGAAGGCAGCATCGCTCCAGCTCCCAGCATTCCAGCTCCCAGCACTTCTCTGCTCCCGAGCAGCAGCAAGCCTGTCAGCAAGAAAGTTTTCAGAGTAGGTGGGGTTGGGACCAGCTCTCCACCGCCTCCACCCAGCACAAGCGCTGCTAGGAAATTTTCAGCACATTGCAAGTGACTGTGGAGCTGCTATGGGAAGCACTTCTCTCAAGGCTCTCTGTCCTTTCCCCAAGGCTCAGTATGGTTTACAAAGTCCATTGAGCATCTGGGGCCCAGGCTCAACAGATCCCCCTCACTCCACGGGAGCGATCCCCCTGAGGCAGGGACCTCATTTGACCTCAGGCCTGAGGTTCCACCCCAACAGGAATGTTTTGCCTAATCCCATTGCTGAGGAAATGGCGATGACAAGTGGGGTAAGTGAAGGTCCTCCCCATTGTAAGTGATATCATCGAATTGTTTCTTCTTTCCTGCGTGTTCAGTCACTCCCTCTTCTAGACACACCAGCAGGCTTGAGTTTTGATTTTGGAGGCCAGTAGGCACAGGACAGCCAGCATGCCTGTTGCATTCATTCCCTTAGAGAAACAGTGTAAAGATGGAGCGATAGATCAGGGTATCTGATCTTTCTCGCCGTGTCAATTATTTATAGGGAATAAAGTCTACCTAGTAAAATGAAATTGCTTCATTCCTAAAGGGCAGAGCTGAACTTCTTCTTTTTTTTTTTTTCTGGGCTGCTTATGAAGAAACTTTATAAATATTTAAATGTAAATAATAAAATCTTTGCATGCATAAATAAACATGAGATTGATATTACATGCACTACAGCCAGGAAATCGAAGAATTGCCACTCCTTTAGGAAAATGATTATTTCCGGAGTTTGTACTGAGAATCATCTTCTGACTGATTCATATCAAGTAGGGACTCCAAATTCCACCCAACTGAATCGTTTCCTCCTGCTAAAAATTATAACAGGAAATATTTATTGTTGCCGCCAGGAAGGGCATGTTTATCTCCAAAATCAAACTCGTTCCTCTGTGCATAAAATGGAACAAGGCAAAGACACCTTTGGGTGGTTTCAATGCCTTCTTCATTGTTTGTTTTGTGCTTTTGGGGATATATTATGAAGGCAAATGGGTCCCAAAATTTTGGCTGTGGGACTTAACTCGTTTATGGATCCAAATGGGAGCTGAAAAGAATACCCACACAAACGGGTAAACCCAACAAATTTCCGGTACGCAAATCAACCCAACATGGTCTGCAGTGTACTACAACCCGATTTGGATACCCAATGTCTCAGAATATCAACTTCTGCTTCTGGTACTTCTAGTACTGATTTTTCAAAAAAAAAAAAAAAATCGGTTTGCCATCTTCCAACACCTAATTATTGATTTTTCCATCCCAGAAAATTGATTTCCAATTACAGAAAGTTAACTTCTAGTCCCGGAAAACTGACACCCAGTCCCTGTTTTTTAAATTTCCAACACGATTTACCAATTACTAATGTTAAATGAAAAACATCAGTACCAGAAGTTATCGATTTTTCTGGCTATCTGGCTACCTGATTGGTACCCAGGTAACCTGTCTGGTACCCAAAAATGTGGGTACTGCCCATGGGCACTTATTTATGTACCTGTTTCAGCTAATCCCTTGGCCCCAGTAAGAGATGCAAAGTATATCCAATGTCAACTGTTATCATAATTCCAGTTGTAGATGGATCACAAACCACCCAGTCTCCGAGTCAGATTGTGTGTAGCCTTGTTCCACCAGGAGTTCTTTAATTGTCCACCCACAATTGTCAAGTTAAATTGTTCATGAACTCTTACCCCGCTTCATTCCCTCCCCAAGAGAGGTAACTTTCGATACGTCCTCTCATACCCCTTGTTCATGTGGTGCGTGCCTGCCTGTAGCTTCTTGGCACGGAGCTTGGTTGCACATGCAGAGTAAGAAGAGCCTTTGGGTAATTCTGGAGCCTAACAATATTCCTTTATGTCATGATTTTGATTACAGCCCAGTTTGCCAGCAGTTCACAGCAATTGTGGGAGTGCGGGTCCGAGGGCCATTGAGCACCGTGCCTCCCTCCTAATGGATCATAATTAAACACCTGCACAAAATAAATTTCTGCTGATCCCCTGTGAAAATCTGAAGAGTGCTCAATAGTCCTGAACATTTTCCATCTCTGACTTGGGCAGGTGGTCTTGCACTGTGCACGGAGGTCTGCCGTTAAAGCAACAAAAGATGGAGTTGCTATTTCAAGACCTCTTCAAGCTCTTCCCCCCCTCACGCTGCTTTAAAAGTTCTCCTGGGCTTCTCTATCTAGCACGAGATGTTTGTGGTGGGTGGAGGTTTTTATAGCATAAAGGGAATTGGACCATAATGTACAGTACCGAATCCAGGAAAACTGAACCCTTGTGTGAAATGGTGGTATCTCCCCCCATTCCTAATGTAGAAATGTTTAACACAAACACACTGACTTGCCCATTAGAAAAAGAGAAATGTTACTGGGATCAATTTTTGATATTCAGCTAAACGTATACTAGGGCTCCCTGTCGGCCCACATATTACATGTATATTGCTATCTCTAGTAGATCCATGCTCCCACCCCCATTGGGGACCTTCCACAGGCTGGTGCACCCATGATGGTGGCCTTCTGGGCCCTGTATTTTAGGCCAGTGCTTCTCGTACTCGTAGAACTGGGAGGGACTGTGAGGGTCACTGAGTCCAGCCCCCTGCTTAGTACAGGATTTACCATCCCTAGACCATCCCAGACATATGGGGGAGGGGGAGACAAGGAGAAGGACGAGATGACCCTCAACACATGGGGCCCTGTGTAGTTGCACAGTCTGCACTGGCCTGGGCTTGTCCCTGTTAATGTGCCAGGCACAGAGATGTTTGTTTCTGACCTGAAACGTTACAGCAGTAGCTTCCAAATGACTGCCTGTGTGTCCCCCCTTAAATACCACCTGTGACCCCAGTTAGCAACAAAAACATGCCACAATGTCATTTCCAGGTGTGAAATGCTGAAGGCTTTGTAGTAACCATCATGGTTTATGTTAGAGCTGGCCAAAGCCAACTCTTTTTTTGTGTGTGAAAAATTTCTGATAGGTTCTCAGACTGTGGGGCAGGATAACACATGGGGTTATGCACCCAGTGGATGGAGTAATGATGTTGACTGATATTTCATTTACTTTGCAGGACAGTTGTTTGCATGTTTGTTGTCTGGGCTCACAGAATTATATTTCAGTTTCAAAATGCAGTCACACAGACCAAAAGCTTGGGAACTGTTGCTCTAATATATAATTAATATCTTTGTTCTGAAGTTAACAGAACAGAAATAAAGAGGTCTTCGGGAGAAATTTTCTTTGCTTTTTGAAACAGAGAATTTTGAGTTGCTATAACAAATTCTCAAGATTCAGTATTTGAAACAGACTTTGGTCAAAGTCCTTTCTATCGAGTCCTTATCATGTATCTCTGTAGGACAAATGAATGCTTCCTCCCTTTGGAATTAGCTTCCAGAAGCTTTCGGCAGGTGCCAATACAGACAATCTGACTCTCTTTTCACCCAGAAGTTGAGACAATTCATGTCAAAACCTCACCTGTCACTTGTGCAGTGTAAGAAGGAATTGCACTTGACTTTAGTACCATGAAGGAATGCAATCTGATCTTCAAATGCATCCACATGTTGAGTAATAATGGCGCTCTCATGGAATTGCTTAGACAATTGCTTCTGACTATACCTGTAGCCTTTGATAAAAAAAATTTTAAAAAGCAAACAATGTTCCCTTTCATTATAAAACCTTCCTGTTAAATATTTCTCCAAGCTAATGTTTAATAAGCACCTTGCTATCTAGTGCTGATCTGAACAATAATTAACCTGAAATAAGTGCCGTTGTTGCTTGTATGGAACATGTTTACTTTGACAATTTTAATTTGCTGGGTAAATAGTTACAAACATACGTAGCTTAAGTCTGGAAGAAACTCTGTGCTAAACTGAAGGCAAGGTTGACTCCAAGAATGCACTCTGAGTCTGGATGGAGAACCCAGATGCCAAGAAGTAGCATCAGCATAAAACCCAATGAATTGACTCTGGGGTTCTGGGGAGCAGTCCCCCTCTGTGTTCCAGCACCAAGGAGACAGGTCAAGTATAATGCTGTCCATTTCTTTTCATTAGAATACAGTGCATAACCGTACAGGAGCCTGATCCATGTTCAGACCAGACTGCTTTAGAAGATAGCCAGTCTGCTCTCAGGCTGCTGTAAAAGTATACAAACTCCTAATTCTTACAGATCAAGTCAAATATTGTCAATACCGACTTGAGCTACCTGCAACTTCAAATACCGCATTGGCTGCCTGGCAGGATACCTGAGTAGCAATCCGGCACCGATGGATTACCCAGTAATACCAAATATTGTCGTTACTGACTTACCAAGTCACCAATTTATGGATTGGTAAAATGGCAAATTGGTACAGAAATTGGGATGAGAAGTTGAAAAATCAGGATGAAAAACAGTATTACCATACATCGGATAGGCCACTGTTCACTAATCATGTACCAGGGGGCTCAAATGCTGCAATTTTGACAGATTTTTATTTGCATTTTTGCAGGTACTTGTTTCAGCTCTATTTAAGAGGGATTCTCTGTGACTTAATGCTCTTAGGCAGGACCTAGTACTTTTGTTCAGAGAAGCACAAATTAGCATCTGTCCAAAAGAGCTTGCAACGTAAGCATGGGGGACCGAGGTGCAATCTTCCTAATGAATACAACTGTGAGTGGGACCCAGGGTGTTCATGCATGGGTGAGTCTTGTGTAAATCCCGCAGCAGGTCGGGGGTGCTGCAGTGCACATGCATGCACACCCACCCCCCGCACAGAGCAGCCAGCGGAAACGGTGGTTGCACCATGCTTGGAGACGGGCGGAGGTGAGTGTAGATGGTTGTGCGTCCATCTACACCCTCCCACCACCCACGCACCACAGTGCACATGACACCCTCCCCTGCCCCGCTGTTCGTGCAGCATCTTACACTCAGAGGATCATCTTTGAGATGCCTTTAAAAACCCCTCCAGTGCAAGGATAGCAAGTTCTCTTCTTTCTTGAAGCATATTTATGCTCTTCTGAAGTAGGCCAGACAATTCACAGCAAATGCAGTTTCGAAGGCAGCTGGATAAGAAGATACAAGAGGTCAGCTCCAGAAAGAGAATTCAAGATCGGGAGCCGCTACCCACATAAGTCCTGTTTTTGGTCAAGTCACCGTTATGTTTTGAAATGATACCCTTGGCGAAGGGGCCTACCCGAAACGCGTAGCGGGTTAGAGTGTTTAATTTGATGACTAGATGTGTTGTTGTACAGAAAGGTTTTATATTTTATTGAGTTTACATATTGTATATGGATAGGATACATTTACATAAAGATTTTCTCATTAGTAATATTTTAATACACATTTGTATTTGGTTTGTGTGTACGCATTAGTTTTTTGGTGATTTCTTTTTTTTTCCCCCCGATACTGTGGTTTGTGTTGTTTTCCCCTTTGGTTGTTTTCCATGAGAAACAGGTCATTTTGTCTTCATTTGCACGGCGTGGAAACTTACCGGCTTTTCCACTGTTTCTGCCATTTGTTGTTTTTTACGAGTTCAACAGAGCGGATACAGGGTTGTTCCCAAGTCCTGTGTGCGCCCCTCATGCACCCCTAAAGGCTGTGGAGACGCAAAAGTGCCGGCTAAGTGCCAGGGAAGTACTGGAAATTGCCACAAAAGTGCTGAAAAGTCCCAGAAAGTGATGAAAATGACAAAAATGAGCAGAAAAAATGGATAGGAACTGATGTAAAATTAAAGGTGCTAATAACAACTGCAGAAGTGCGGAATCACCGGAGACTAAGTACTGATGAACACTCATAAGCACTCCTGAAAAGTCAGTATTTCCCGGCGGAATGGGAACACTTGCTTCCATCTCAGCTCTAGCCTGAAGTTCTGCGCTAGAGTTAAGTGAATGTCAAACCCTTCTTCATAGCGAGAAGCATCTTGTGCAGCATACATGTGGCCAGCCAGCTGCTGCCTGGAAGCTGGAATCTGTGACAGCAGGACACGTTTCTGTATCGGAAGGCATAGGTACGAATGGTCAGATCACAGTGTTTTGCTGACTCTGCAAACCAGCTGGGCTGGGCTCGGAGGGGTGACGCTGCGTGCACAAATGAGAGTGGAAGACGGTCAGCAGTGCTGTTAGCTGTGAATGGGCTCTCCGCACCCACTTACGTCTAGATTTGCACTTTGGAGTGTGACTCATTTGTGGCCAACTTCCTTGTGCACTGAATGAATGAGGAGCGCGCCGTATCGTAGGAGCCGATGAAATGCTCCAGAATGCAGCTGCGATGAAGCCACGTTGATGATGGTGAGGAGACGATAAGCCTTTCTGTGGTTTGTAGTGGGGTGGTGCCATGTGGGGCTGAAACTCAGTTCTTGGTTTCTCGTGTTTCTCGACAAGAATCACAATTCTTGTCTCATTCTTGCAAATGAGAACGAGGTGAGAATTGGCTGGATTCTCTCTAAGAAACATGAGAATCTTGAAAAACAAAATACCTAGCGCAGTCGCTTTGTCCCCTCCCCGGCTCTTATCGTGTCTGGGGCTGGAGTTTGGGGGACAGAGCCCGGGGCTATAAGGCATCTACCGTAAGGAGCTTCTGATAGAGAATGATCAGGAATGGGAGGGGGGAGAGCAGGAGGGAGGGGGCAGGCTCAGCAGACATCTTCAGCATTCGATTGGCTAGCAGGAGCCAGCAGCCAATACTGAAGAGCTGTGATGAGCCCGCCTCTTCCTTTCAGCTCCCCCCTCCTGTCGGGAAAGGACTCCCCCTTTCCCAGCTGAAGGTAGCTGCGACTTCTCAATCATGGTTGATTTTTTTATTTTTACGAGATGATTTTTGATTCTCGTTTCAGCCCTAGTGCAAAGCCAAGAAGGTGCTGAGTCGACAAGGACTTGGGGTGTTTAAAAAAGGTAACCTGGGTTGTGAGCACATTCATCCTGTGAGTGCCAACGCTAAGAAACGGTCCGTGGGTGGGTAGTGGGTTTGAGGGGAGCACAAAGTGCAGGGAGTGTGAAGGATCATGGGACATATGGGGGGGAAATCCATCACACACACCCCCACTGCCCTGCCCACCCCTCTTGAAGTCTCGGTTCCTACTGTACTGGCACAGTTCCATGGCACCAAGGTTGAGCTCAGAACCAGCACCGCCATCGTATTCTCATGTCCTGGGCTGCCACCTACTCCTTCCTATGCTCTGGTTGCCCAGCTCAAGAACTCCTGGAAAAGTCGTGAGGAATCCACCTTAGATGTGAGCATTCATTTGCCAGGATTAGCCTGCACAACATTCCCCACATTCTGTGGTGTGGACCTGCAGTGGGTGAACACGCATTCAGGAAACACGCCCACCTAATAAATGGCCCAGTGAACACCCACTCATGGGTGGCTATATCCTGCCATTTGTTTTCATCCTTAAGGTCCCTGCCTTGCCCATCGTACCCTGTTACAAATCTGTCCCTATCAGGGAAATAGTGTATGGTTGTGCTTAGACGAAACCCAAGATCTCTTAAATTCTCATGTGGTGTCTTAGTCAAAATGTTGGGCTCCCAATCTTATATAAAACCTGTCACTTAAGACAATTTTAAAAATGACAGCATGCAGGTTTCACTGTCTAGATCATAACCCCATTTCAAGCCTACAGCATGCTACAGCCAGACTTAGTGTGGTTCGACTTAATAAAGATGTGAATTAAAAACTGGAAAATAACCTATTGTGTTGTATGTAAAATGAGGAAGATCATGCATAATGCTTCCCCTCATTTGTACGTATTACATTTGCTTTTGTCAAGAACAGGATTAACTATCCCTCTTGGGTTGTGCATTCCAAAATGTTTAATCTATTCTCCCCTCGATACGATAGAGTAACTCCCATTGAAGCACTCATGTACAGAAAGGAGAATACACCCATGTTAATTAAGTACAACCATCCATTAGCACCCAAACCTACAGGGCTTCATGCCAGTGACAAAATAATTCACCCATACAAAGTGTTCTACAATGAGACCTGAGTTAACAACAATAAACCTTGATACGCTAAGTTACAAAACATATACATACAACAGTTAGGGGCAGATCTGTAACTACAATAGGCCTGATTCTCCTCTTACAAACACCTGTGTAAATAACTTCACTGAAGGCAACGGCACAGATGACAACCTCTTTGTGCTGCTCACTTGGTGAAATAAGATTTGATGTTATCTGTATTTGTTCATAATTCCTCCAGCAAAAGAGTTATCACAGTCTGTTTGTGGCCATTTCCCATCTCAGTGTAAGGGATAAGCTATGGGCAGTGGCAATTGTCAGCTAGAAGATGGTTCCTTGGAGACCATTGACAGGTGCCGTATGCTGAAGTATCCTCTAGGGCTCTCTCACCCATCCAAGTGCAAACAGAGAATCGGGAATCCATAGTCATCTCCTTAAGGACGTAAGCCTTCTTCAGAACTAAGACGTTGGTGCAATAGAGAAGAAGACCTACTATGGAGACTCAAGCCAACACTAGTAGAATAAGACCCAGGAACAATGGACAGATTGTGAGGTAGAAAATCTAGACTAGCTCTATGTTACATGGATGATAAAGAGGATGTGGGGAAAGAACTATGAGGAGAGATTGAAAGAACTGGGAATGTTTGGTCTCAAAGAAAGGAGATTAAGGGGTACACGATGACAGTTTTCAAATATGTTAAAGACTGCTATAAGCAAAATGGCAGTCAATTGTTCTTTCTGGTCACTGAGAATAGGACTAGAGGTAAAATGGATTCAACTGAAAGGAGGCAATATTGGAAAGAATTTTTCGAACTATCAGACCAGTCAGTCAGTAGAATACTTTGCCAAGGGAGACTGTGTATTTGAAAACAGAGCCCTTTCACTTGGTAATGGATATTTCTCCATCTGTATAATGGGAGTAATAATATTGTTTCACCTACCTCAAAGAGATACTGTAAGGAATCATGGATGAATGAAATGGTGATTGGAAACACCTTTGAATGCTTGGAAGCGCTACGGGGTGCAACTAGAAAGTTTAATTTTCTGGAGGTTGAGAATGCATGAAACTCTATCCTCTGGAAACCATACCCTTTCCCTCCCCCATCAGGGCCACCACTTGCTTCCCTGTTTCTGCCAGAGGTCTCTGCTATGAGTGCTCAGACAGCCTTGACCCTCTGAAACACACCCTGCAGCTTGACCCAGTAAGGCTACTGTCGATTCGAGAGTATTGATTGATGGGGATGCAGGAGCGGCCTTGCAGTATTATGCATTCTAAGTTATCCCTAGTCAAAAATGGCACCTGATTCCCTAGCTTACACTGAAAGTCTGTCACAAGTAGACAACTAAGGGCCGTTCAAGTCTGCATAATCAGAAGTGGTTTTGGCTTTGCAAATTTTCACCAGGTGGCCTACAATTTTGCAGGAGCCAAATGTGGATTGGTTCAGATTTCAGATACTATTTCGGTGAATCTTAAAAAATCAAGCAGGACTATGGATTTGTGGCCTCTGGCTTCTAACCCTTGCTTTTTCATTAGAGGCTAAATCCTGAACAGTGCAGAACATTCTGATCTAGTAGCAAAGTCATGGTGAATTTTTAATACATTTATTTATTTTATTTATTTAGTACAATTTTTAATATCCTGCCCCCTTTCGTGCCTCGGACTCCTCGGGGCAACTGACAACCATTATAAAACAATATAAAATCACAATATAAAAACACACATACATAGAAAATAAAAATCAGGGACTAAAAAGCTAAAGTCCACCCAACCCTCCTCCCCCGCCAAACACCTTGCAGAACAGCCAGGTTTTACAACAACGGCGGAAAGGGGGGAGATCTGGGGAGAAGCGGACATCCACCAGGAGGGAGTTCCACAGCTTTGGAGAGGCCACCAAGAACGCCCTCTCCATGGTCCCCGTAAGAAAACCCAGGGGACCTCAAGGAGGGTGCCCCGGCGGACCGCAGGAGTCGCTTGAGAATACGGGGTGTGAGGTGGTCTCGCAGGTAGATGGGGGGGCCAGACTGTACAGGGCTTTCTAGGTCAAAACCAACACCTTGAATCAGCCCCGGAAGACTCTAGGCAGTGCAGAGCGCAAAGCACAGGTGTGATATGCTCTTGGCTCCCCGTCCTCGTAAGGAGACAGGCCAACATGTTCTGCACCAGCTCACCAGGGGTAGTCCCAACAATCCAGTCTCGAGGTACCGTATCCGATGTAACTGACAAAAAGCACTCCTCGCCATGGCCGCCACCTGGGCCTCTGGGCAGAACCAGGAATCAAGGAGCACTCCCAGAACTGGAATCTGCTGGACATGGGAGGGTCAGACCCCATCAATGATGGGGGGGCCTCCAACTCCCCCACCCTATTCCCCACTAGCATCGTCTCGGTCAGGATTCAGTTTCCGCCGACTCACCCTCCTCCAGTCCCCCACGGCTGCCAAGCACCAAGTAAGCACCGAGACTGCCAGGATGAACTTGGAGATTCCCATATTGATGTGTGAAATGGAAAACAACAGTATTGGCAGCATCACTGTGTAAAATGCAATAGTCACACTTTAGATTTATCTTAAGATAATTCAAATTATCTCCACTTAACAGATTCCTAATCTGCTAAACCTATGGAAGACATAGATCAGATACTGGTTATCCTGTTCCAAAAGAATTTGATTTTGTTATGATCCTGATATATCACTGTTCAGCTTAAACTTTTACTTTTTACTAGCTTGAGGAAGGGCCCTGTGAGAGCTGAAAGCTTATGTACTCTCACCTACAGAAGTAGGACCAATAAAAGATACCATCTGAACTATTTTGTCTGCATCTCTAGCAACACAGCAACCACACTCTCTCTAGCCTAACCTCAGAAACACATTAGACTTTACACAATGTCCTGACAAAAATAACACAGTGGGCGAGGCCACACGAGATGTTATCCCACATAGGGCAACAGTAGCCCACGATGCAGCGGACTGTCTGGATGCCAGATGTTTACCCACCTTCACCTTGGGACGGGCAGCCAGCTGCTACGTAATGCGTCCGCCGGTGAAGGCTGGTGATGCATTGCATGTTACTGTTGCCCCACCCAGGGAAATGTGGGGTAATGGGCCACCTCCCATCTGGTCAGGCCATGAAGACCTCCTGTGAGGGGAGGTCTGAGGACTGGGCCCAGAGGAGTGTGCGCACTCTCCCTGCCTGCCAAATAGATGATCGGGGGGAGGAGGGGTGCAGAGCAGCATTGTTGCCTGAGGTCACAGCATCCTATTAAATCCCCAAATGGGGTCATACTTGGGGGGCGGGGAATGGCTGTATTCCATCTTTGTGTTATCAAGGTTCAAAAGATCCATGTGTAGATAATAGCAGCTGTTGGTGATCTATTTGCAACAGGGAGAAAGGTGGAGAAACCCCAGAAGGTCTGATCGTGCAGGAGGGGGATGGAGGAGCATGCATGCTCTCCCCGCATGCCCCCCCTCCTCCCCATCAGCTGTTTGGCGGGTAGGGCAATTGTGCATGCTCCTCCCGCACCCCACCCCACCCCCATCAGCCATTTGGTGGCAGCGGGCCTAATCCTGCAGCACAGCAAGAGTCCGGGCATCCAGCCCTGTGTGGCCAGCTCCTTGGCCTGACCCATAGCATAAAGGGGCTGGTGGTGGACGTGGGGGGGTCTACCCATTTGGACTGTCCTTACTTCTTGCTCTCCCTGGGGTGCGCGGGGAATGGAGCCCACCTTGTTCCATGTGGCTTTACCCAGTGAAAGAAAGTCCTCTTATACCAGAAACTTGGGAGGGAGGACATGTGGGTGGATGGATGAATATGTAATCACAGAGAGAGGGAGAGGACAGAGAAGTCTACGTAGGTATACAAACACACATAAATATTACATACAGGTATTTCTTTACTTACATATCACTAGATTTGAATCACCTATTTTTCATTGTGAAAGTATCTAATTTATTAATGGAAAGAAGAATGCACAGGGCAGGGAAGGTTTCTGTAGACATCTCATCGACAGGCCGTGCAAACGAATTTGCATATCCCGATATCGACACAGTGTGAGCCACAGAACCATGAGTGGACAAAAGGCTCCTCAAGACGCTCCCAACCCAAACACCAGAAAGCCTTTCAGCTGTAAGTCAGCAGACTTTTATGTCAAGCTTGGCTGACTAATTATTGCTTATAATTTGCATTAGGATTAATTAACTAATTAGAGAGGAATGTCTGAAGGCAAAGTTATGGCTCTGCTTGTCAAGCTGAGGACTTTAATTATTCTGATATTTTTAATTATAATCAGCCGCTGAATGAGTATTACATTGTCAGTGACTATAGTGGCGGCTACAATGGGCACAGGGGCTTGAGGAACTGTGGGCATTGTACCGCCACTTCACCTAGAACCAGCGGAAAGGTACACCCAGGCACACAAACACGACAGGAAAGCCTTCTAGTTGCTCTAATCATTAAAGCACGTACACAGCACTATGCAAAGCATGACAGTTCAGGGTTACAGATCATTTGGAGAGGGAGGGAGAAACTCTTCCTCAGAAACATTACAAAACCTGTATTCTTGCTTTTATTCCCGTCTCCCATCACTGAGCCCGAGTCTGCTGTCGGGTACGTAGATGCACGTTGCAGAACGTTCTGCGCAGAGGAGTAAGCGGGACAAAAGTGGCTTTATACCAGAGGTTCCCAAACCATGGATTGAGATCCCAAAGGGGCTGCACCATCTGTGGGTGGGTTCATGATCCCAACTGATATCTGATGTACAATGACCCTGCGTACCAGACTGAGCCCCAAGATGTCCGGCGGATCCCATCGGGCCTGGTTTGGTTGACCTCCTGGTCCAAGTCCCTCCAACGTGGGTTGGATCAGGCTTTTCTGTGGGCAAGGGGCCTCCAATTCCATGGAGCACCATGACATCCTATCTGGATGGGGCCACCCCACTACAGGTAGGGCTTGGGTATGGATTGAGCCCAGATCTGCTTTTGGAGTTTGTGTAGGGCACTTCAGGAATCATCAATGGATCCTAAAAGCATATAGAGAATAAATACATTATCACATGCTTAAGGAGGGAGGAACATGACAACTGCCATACTGGGTCAGTGGTCCATCTAGCCCAGCATCCTGTCTCCAACATGGCCAATCACAGTGACTTGGGAGAGGCACCCAACAGGTCACAATGGGGGATCCATTTCTTGTTGTTTTCCCCCAGCTCCCGTCATGTTCCCTGATCCTGTCTGGCTAATAGCTGCTAATGGACCGATCTTCTAGAAACTTGTCCAAACCTCCTTTAAACTCAGCTCTAGTACTGGCTTTTACCAACAGCCTCTGGCAGTAGATTCCACAACCCAATTATACGCTGAGTGAAAAAATATTTTCTTTTATTAGTTTTAAACTTACCACCCATGAGTTTCATTGGAGTGCCCGCTCTGTCTCTTATACACATCTAGATGTGTATAAGAGACAGCGCGAGCCCTTCCATGCCCTTGATCATTTTTGTTGCCCTTCTCTGTACCTTTTCTAGTTCAGCTATGTCTTCTTTGAGATGCGGCGACCAGAACTGCACACAATATTCGAGGTGTGGTCACATCATTGATTTGTATAGAGGCATTATGACATCCTCAGTTTTATTCTCTATCCCCTTCCGAATAATTCCTAACATTCTGTTTACTTTTTGGCTGCTGCTGCGCACTGTTCTGTGGATTTCATTGTATTGTCCACAACCACCCCCGGATCCTTTTCCTGAGCAGTAACTCCTAGCTTAGTATCCAGCATTGTGGATGCATAGTTTGGATTATTTTTCTCTACTTGCATCACTTTGCACTTGTCCACATTAAATCTCATTTGCCATTTAGATGCCCAGGCACCCAGTGTTGTAAGATCCTGTTGCAGTTCCTCACAGTCTGCTCATGTTTTAACTACCTTGAATAATTTGGTGTCGAACTGAGAGGAACATCTGGAGGGAGGGAGTTCCACACCAAGGGTCCCACAACAGCAAAAGCCCAACTGTCCGCTGACTTCAGTCGCGATGGCAGAACCCCCAAACAGCAGTTGGTTCCTGAGCGCAGATACCCATCACTGTGAAGTAGGTCTCGAATACAGCCAGGGCCTAAACCATTCAGGGCCCTAAAAACCACCAGCACGATCTTAAACTCAGTCTGTCATTCTACAGGCGGCTAAAGCAAAGAACTCAGGATGGCCATAATATGATGCCGGCTGGCTAAGCCAGGAAGCAGCCACTTTGCCACGTTCTGAACAAGTTGCAAGTAACAGATAAGCACTGCTGGTATCCCGTAGAAGAGGGAGTTACAAAAGTCGCCACCAGGGTCACTGTGGCAAGGTCAACCTGGGATAAATAAGGGCATAACTTACACATATTGTGTAGTCGAAAAAAGCATTTCCAAACCATGTCCGACACCTGGGCTGTCATGGGCAGATGATGGTCAAAAATGACGCCCAAGTTCTTTACCTGTCCTGGCCACCACCGCTACCCGGAACCCAACCACATTTATGGCACTGAGGGAGGCAAGGGCATCCTCATATTGGCTGCCGCTTCCCACCAACATCACCTCAGACTTCCCTGGGTTGTGCATGAGGTAGCTCCAACGTATCCAGGGGGCATTCCACCAAAGCAGAGGCCGAGTTGTCAGGGCTCACAGGGAAAGAGAGAGATAGTTGCGTATCATCAGCATACTGATGATTCTCGCCCCGTGCTTGATCATCATGACATCCCTAAAGGGCTGCGTTACAACTTGAACAATATGAGTGAAAGAACAGAACCTTGAGCGAACCTGCAACTCAGTGGTCATGGATGGATATGCATCATCCCTGAAGAAACTAAGTGACTCCCTCCCTTCCAGGTATGACCGAAACTACCAACCATCAGCTTCTGTGGCACCAGCAACGTCCCTCAGCCACCGAAGCAACCCATGATCAGGGGTCCGTGTTGACTGTGTTGCTGCAATCTGCAGTGATTTTTGCAGAATCAGTCAATCCTCGCAGTGCCAGGCTGAAATTGCAGTGACACTGAAGTGGGGGCTGTCTGCAGGATCTGTCAATCCTGGCTCAGGCATAAACTTGTCGCCTGACCCTAAAATAAAACTGCTGCTGCAGTTGCTGACTGTCCGGGAGGTGTGACCACGACCCGAAGGTAAATAGGCCCCTGGGAGATGAATTGTGGGTGGGTGGGGGTCTGAAGGCCCGATGTTTGGGTGAGGGAGGTCTGGGGTTTTAATATGAGGGGGGAATTCTGGGAGGCTGAAGTTCCAGAGGATTTATTTTATTTATTTTATTTTTTCTAATCGCATTTATACCCCAACCCTCCTGAAACAGCTCGGGGCAATTTGAGTCGTGTTTGATTACAAAGTTGTGATTCTATGTCAAACCTGTTGCAAATTTGCTTCCCAGCATGCAGTTATGCAAATCAAGTTCATTATGCAAATATTAATGCTCACGGTGAATTTGCAGAATTTGGCTTCATTGGTTGCAGAATTTAAGATTTTTTGGTGCAGTGAACTCGGATCCCTGCCCATAATCAGTTGTATCAAATGCTGCTGTAAGGTCCAGTATGACCAGAATGGTCATTTTTCCTTGTTCTAAAAGCTTCAGCGGATCATTCATCAGCCTGACAAGTGTGGTCTCTACCCTGTGAGAAGCCCTGAACCCCAATTGGAATTTCCCACAGATATTGCTAAAATCCAGGTGTATCTGTAGTCTCACAGACACAGCCTTCTCAATCACCTTCCTTATTTAAGGCAGTTTGGAGACCAGGTGATAATTGGAAAGCACTCCAACTTCAAGACTCGGTTTCTTGAAGATGGGGAAGACTTCTGCACATCTGAGGGCAATCAGCCCTCTCCCCTTCAGAAAGGTGCAGGACCAGTTTGGCTGGTTTGCCCCCGGAGACTTATGGAACTGGACGGGTTTCGGAATGCTTTCGGGGAGTTTCCCTCAGATCTTGATGACCATTCGCTCAATGAGCTCGTGATTCCTTGGAACAACTTGATGACCGAGGCCATCAACTGGACAGCTCCTAGGCATTCACTCCCTGAATGCTGACTTCACAGGTACCCCTGTATATGGAGGACCTGCAGCGGATGAAGCTGGAAGGGCGGTGGGTGGAGCGACGGCGGTGTCCTTCTCGTGCTGAAGTTGACTGATTGCAGCATAGAATTAGTTTACAAATCTATGCTGTGGCTGTGCGGGCATCAAAGAAGCTTTGATGCATCACTGCTCTCATAGTGTCCAAAAGTTGGCACTGAGACTGTGCTTGTGACCTTGGTAAACGACCATTACCATGAGCTAGACCAGGGTCGATCAATCCTGTTAGATCTCTCGCCTGAATTTGACACGGCTGAGTCAAACATGAGATGTTGGTGGCCCGCTTGTGGGATAGAGTCGGGGTGGGCAGGACTGTTCTCGAATGGTTCCATTCCTTCCTGGCTGGGAGAACTCAGTGTGGTGCTGAGTGACTGTTTATCATATCCCCGGGACCTCACATGTGGAGTCCCGCAAGAGTCTATTCTGTCCCCTCTCCTGTTCAACGTATGTATATGTACAGTCTTTGGGTGAGGTTGTCGGAGGGTTTGGTGTGCGGTGTCAATATGCTGATGACACCCAACTTTACCTCTCTTACTTTACCTCTCTTTTTCAGATGACCCAGGCCCAGAAGTCTTGGTGCTTACCTGGTGTCTGACTGCTACCTACAGTTTTCCAGGCCCAATTCAAGGTGTTGATTTTGGCCTATAAAGCCCTATATGGCTTGGACCTCGCTTATCTGTGTTATCGCCTCAACCCCTGGGTCCTGGATCAGACCCTGCGGTTGTCTGGGGGGTGGCCTCCTTGGGGTTCCCCGTGTTTCTCATGTGGTGACTAAGAGGAAGGCATTCTCGGTGGCCACACCAAGGCTGTGGAATTCCCTCCCAATGGAGGTCAGCTTGACCCCGAACCTTCCCTCTTTCTGGAGACAATGTAAGGCCTGGCTATTCTGACAGACTTTTGTCAAAGGAGACGGGTGATGGGTTGGGAGGGGGGGAGGGTTTTTTAAAAAAATTCCACCATGATCTATTTTATTTGTTATTTTATATTGTTATTTTTATTCTATTTTTATTAATGTTGTTTTATATTTTTATATATTTTATTATGTTGTACACTGCCCCGAGCTACAGTAGGAGGAGAGGGAGGCCTAGAAATTGAAGCAAAAAAATAAATATAGTAAAAGAGGCGTTAACAATGTCTGTCAATAAAGATACCACTGTCTCGGTGCTCGTCCTCAACAACCAAGATGGGCATGGATCGGAGGCACATGTGGTGGGTTTCAGTGATCCCAACAGCACACGGACTTCCTCGTTATTAACCTCATCAAGGTCAACCAGGGGAGTACGTTCCCTAGGAATTCAGTGATCCCAACAGCACACGGACGTCCTCGTTATTAACTTTTTCGAGGTTAACCAGGGGAATACAGTCCACTCCACCGCTCTCCACATCAAAAGGTCCAATGAGTCGCGCCCAAAGTCCCTCCTATCTTTTCTGCAAAGAATGTAGAAAATTCCTCACCACGCTCTATTGAAGAAACTATTGATGGATTGAGACAGTCTGGATTCACAATTTCACACCACCTGAAACAGCTGCACTGAGCTGTTCCCTGCAGGGTCTATGCCCAAGGATAAGGACAAGCACTTGGACTCCGTAATAGCCCTTCTATATGCCCACATAAACTCTTCGTACAGCAGACGATTGGTCTCCACACAGCTCTTCAAGCATATCCCCGCCAATCCACATCCCAGTTTCTTTAACTCTGCCAGATCGCTGTTATACCACAGCAGTCTATGGACTGTAGAGACAACCAGAGTCTGAAGAGGAGCCAGGGAATCAAGGACCCCCTCTAACAGCTGAAATAGCTGTCAGTGAGCCTGTCAATCCCCTGGTTGGAAGGGGCAGATGTATTAACTCCAGTACTAACGAGGTTGCTGAAGTCCACCAGATTCAACAAACTCTGTGGCCATACAACAATCGATCGGTTATAGTGCTATTGGTCAGGCAGGGCAGCATCTGCACTAAAATGCACAAGGTGATGGTCAGACCACCCAACAGGGGTGATGCAAACGTCTGAAACTGGAAAACTCAGCTCGAAAAGAGGTCAAGTGCCTGACCAGTCCCGTGAGTGCTTTCCTAGATGCTCTGGGTAAAACCCAGAGATGCCATCATGTCCAGGAACTCAGAAGCTGGACCCCCACAACTGCCACCGCCGTGCACATTAATGTCCCCCAGGACAAGCATCCTGGGACATTACAACAGCAACGCTGACACCAGCTCCAGGAATTTGGTCCCAAATACCCCGATATTACCCGGGGGTCTGTACACCACCAGGACCATAAATCTTGGAGCTACCCAAGTGGCACAGGACATGGGCAGGCACTCAAATGTCCCCACCTCATGCATTGCAGGTGGGATGAAAAAATACCCTCCCTCCCCTTCATTCTGCACAAGGCTGGTGGATCACTGAGAAATCTGGTGGGGTCAGCCATGCCAAAACTGGGCCTGTGGCTTCACTCAGCCAAGTCACGGCGATACCGAGTGCAGCCCTTTGAGAGGAGGATGGGGGGTGTATTGGAGGGTGGGGATCTCCCTTGGGGGGCAGGCGGGATGGCCTCTGGGGTGGGCTGGGGTAACTATGGTCTTTCTGGGAGGTGAGTTCAGTCTGTGAGACAGGACAGATGATGTATTTCTGTTTTACTCATGGGCCCCCAGGCAGGCAGTGAGGTGATCAGGGATCAGAGGACCCCAGGCCTCGGTTTGATGCTGGTAAATGCGAGGTCGGTGGCTAATAAGTCAACTACGGTCTGGGAGATGATCCTGGACCAGGCGGCTGACCTCACGTGTGTTACGGAGACCTGGCTGGACACTGAGTGGGGGCCTATATTGGCTGACCTTGTTCCAGCCAGGTACTCTGTGCAGCATCAGGGATGGGGGGGGGCAGTGTATTATTTTTAAGGATACCTGGTCTGTGAGGAGATTTCCTGTGTGGCCTATCATGGGTATGGAGGGTCTCCCATCTGGTGTTGGATTTGGCTGGAGATAGAATGCGGATGCTGCTCATATACCGGGCACCCACCTGTTCAGCAGGCTCCCTGCCCACGCTGACTGAGCTGGTGTCGGATGTGGTCTTGCGGTCCCCCAAGATGATAGTTCTGGGAGACTTCAATATCCATGCCGACACCAGTTGTGGAGGGGCAGAGCATGATTTCATGGCTGCCATGACAACCATGGGCCCATCTCAGGGTGTAGTGGGCCCCACACATGTTGGAGGACATACCCTGGACATGATAGTTTGCATGTGGAATTCCGTGTTGACGGAGGCCATCGACCATGTGGTTCCTAGGCGTCCACATCCAAATCACCGACAATGCAGCTCCCAGTGGTACACGGGGGAGCTGCGGTGGATGAAGCAGGAAGGGCGGCGGTTAGCGCGACGGTGAAGTCATTCACTTACTGAAGTTGACTGATTGCGGCATAGAGTCTGGTTACATACCTATGCCGTTGCGGTGCAAACAGCAAAGAAGGATTTCTTTGCTGCCCTCATTGCGTTCACTAAGTCCTGCCTGGCTGAGCTGTTTCAGGTGGTGAGGGAGCTGGTCAGTCCAGCCTACCTCTGCCTGGACATAGAACCATCAAATGCTCGCTGTGATTTGTTTGTGGACTTTTTTGGGAATAAAATCACTCAAATTCACCACAGTTTTGATGCAACTTTTTTAGCAGATAATGGGTCAGAGGCAGTAGAAGCCCCTTCTTGTCCTGTTTGGTGGAATGAGTTTCGGGTTGTATCGCCCTCGGATGCAGGGGACACTCTTGGGACTATTCGAGCCACCCATTGTGAATTAATTTATTTTATTTATTTTCTCGATTTTTACCCCGCCCCACCTGAGAACAGCTCAGCTCGGCTGTTCTCAGGAGAGAATTAGATCCATGCCCATCCTGGCTGGTTAAGGCTAGCTAGGAGACATTGGGACCATTGCTGGCGGGGACAGTCAGTGTCTCCCTTGGGGAGGGCAGGGTGCTGGGCTACCTCAAGGAGGTGGTGGTGCAGCCCCTGCTCAAGAAGTCATCTTTGGACACTGGCATCCTTGCCAGCTATCAGCCGGTCTCTAACCTTCCCTGTTTAGGGAAGGTTATTATTGAATGGGTGGTGGCTTAGCAGCTTCAGGAGCATTTGGACTGGGCCAGCTTCCTCAATCCCTCACAATCGGGCTTTCGTTCAGGTTATGGCATGGAGACTGCACTTGTGGGCTTGGCCAATGACCTTTCCTTTGAGTTGGACCGGGGTCATTTGACCCTGTTGATCCTGTTAGATCTCTTGGCTGCATTTGACACTGTTGATCATGAGTTGCTGGTGATGTGACTGCGGGACCAGGCAGGGAGTAGCGGGACGGTTCTTAAATGGTTCTGCTCTTTCCTGGCTGGGACAACTCAGCATGTGGTGCTGGGGGAGTTTTCATCCTTCCCCCGGGGCCTCATGTGTGAGGGTCCGCAGAGTTCTATTTTATCCTCTCTTTTGTTCAATGTATACATGCAGCCTTTGGGGGAGGTTGATAGGGAGTATGGGGTGAGATGTCATCAATATGCTGATGACACCCAGCTACATCTCTCATTTTCCTCTGACTGAGGCCTGGCAGTCTCGGTGCCTACCTGGTGTTTGTCAGCTGTGGGGGATTGAATGAGTGCGAGCCACCAGAAATTAAATCCTGAGAAGATGGAGGTGATGCTTGTGGGAAAGCCGAGGGAGTGAAGGCCCCCATCATTGATGGGGTCCACCCTCCCTTGGTTTTTCAGATCCGGAGTCTGGGGGTGCTCCTGGACCTGCAGCTCCACTTGGATGTCCAGGTGGTGGATGTGGTAAAGGGGGCATTTTGCCAGTTACATCTGATGCGTCGGCTTAGGCCGTATGTCTCGGACTCGGATCTGGCCACAATCATCCATGCTCTTATTACCTCGAGACTGGATTACTGTAACGCACTCTACGTGGGGCTGCCCTTGACGTTGGTTCAGAAACTGCAGCTGGTGCAGAAGGCAGCGGCCCGTCTCTTTACTGGGATGGGCTGACGCGAGCACATTACATTAGTGCTTCGCTCTCTCTGCAGTGGCTGACAATGGTTTTCTGGGCCCAATTCAAGGTGTTGGTGTTGACCTTTAAAGGCCTAAACAGCTTGGGCCCCACCTACCTGCAAGAACACCTCACCTTCTGGGTCCTCGACCGGGGGCGCCCTCCTCAGAGTCCCTCGGGTGTCTACCATGAGGAGGGCAGTCTCTGTGGCTGCGCCGCAGCTGTGGAACTCCCTCCCATTGGAGGTCCACTTGGTTACCAACCTCCCCTTTTTCCATAGACAGTGTAAGACCTGGCTGTTCCGCCGGGCCTTTCCCGAGGGAGATGGTGTGGGTGGGTTGGGTTAGGGTGGGGGGATGGATGTTATACTGCTTTTAATTGTAGTTATTACTGTTATTTTAATACATTTAAAACTGTTTTTAGTATGTTGTGAGCCGCCCCGAGATGCCTGAGGCAGGAGGGGGCATCATATTGTCGCGGGGGAGAGGTGGAAGGGGATGGTACAGGGAAAACAAGGAAGGGGATGGATCCTCTCCAAGATGGAGCACTCGAGTGGTAAGTATTCCCTAAGGTTCATGTTTGGGCTTTTCCTCCTATTTGGAAGGCAACCCAAATCATCAAAGGGAAGGAGAGGATGCCGATCACCCCGGGGGGTAGAGGTACTTATAATTGTTCTCGCAGCTGTCACTGAACCCAGGGCACCATGTTCCAGGAGGTGGAAAGGGGGAGGGGAGAGGGGGAACGGGTTTCAGGAGTGGGAGGGGGAAGGAAGGGAGCAAGGATGAGGTGGAGGTACAGAGGGGTCTTCCACACGAAGTTGAGTGGAGGAAGGGAGGAGGGGTAAAGACGTATGGGAGAGGGATGGGAAATATCCAAACAAACACTTCACTCTAAAGGCAACCAGGAGGGGGCACGGGGACTCTCAGGCACCACGCACTCATGACAGGAAGGGGAAAACAGGGACCCCACACACACACCTTTCTCGCTGATAGTGCCTTTGGAGTTCCTTGTCTAGTCCCCTCTATCTCCAAGGGGCCAGTCTCTCACAAGTGATTACCGGCGAGGTATGCTTGCATTGCCAATACTTTTATAGAGGCTTGTGTGGTGCACTGTATCCCTGCGGGGTGGGCCCCCGCCTCCTTACTCTGGCTAATGCCCCGCCAGGCACACGTTGCACCTGGACAGGGCATTCGCTGTGGTGTTTGCGGCGGGCATGGCTCTGGGTTGCTGGGCAACCCGGGGGGCATCATGTTGCGGTTGCGGACCTGGACGCAGCGTGACAATACCCCCCCATCCAGGGCCCCTCCCAACCCTGACCAGAGTCCAAAGGTCGGGCTTCATGGGGTGCCATCTATGGAAGGCGAGGACGAGGCAGGGGGCATGTACATTCATGGCAGGTTCCCAGGATCATTCCGCTGGTCCATAATTTTTCCAGTCTATAAGGTAGTAGAGACGTGATCTAATGATTCGAGAGTCCAAGACTGCCCAGATCTCATATTCGGGCCTGCTTGGATGTAGGACCGGAGGAGGCGGGAGGGTTTACTATAGGGAGCGAATGGGGAATTGTGCCTTTTTTAGGAGGGAGACATGGAACGAAGGGTGTATGCGGAGGTGGGCAGGGAGCCGCAGGGTGGAAGTTCCGTCATTAAGTTTGCAGGTTATGGGAAAGGGGCCAATATAGGCATCATCCAGTTTAGCTGAAGGACATAGTGTGGGTCCACAAAAAGAACTATCCATCACTAAGTCTCCTACCTGCAGCAGAGGACTAGGCAGCTGGCGTTTATCTGCTGCAATCTTGTACCGTTGTTGTACCATCGTCAAGCGTTGTTGTGTGACTCGTTGCACCTTCTTGATGGTTTTTACTAGGGCTCCTGCTGCTGATACCGTAGTAGAGGATACATCTGGAAGGCAAAGGGACGGCGATGAAAACTGTATGACACATAAAATGGAGAATTCTCCAAGGAAACATTGGGCTCATTATTATAGGTAAACTCTGTGAGCGATAGATGTTTTGTCCAGTCGTCGTGAAGAAAAGTACCGAAGCAACGAAGGTATTGCTCTATGTGTTGATTAGTTCTTTCTACTTGTCCATTTGCCTGAGGGTGATAGACAGTCGTGGACCTAGGAGAGTAAAAAAGGCTTTCCAAAATCGTGAAATAAATTGAGGTCCTCGATCTGAGATTATCTCACATGGAACGCCGTGTAATCGTACCACTGTGTTGAGCAATAGTTCTGCTGTGGCCTTAGCTGAGGGCAGCCCCACACAGGGAATGAATTGTCCCATTTAGTAAAGTAATTGACCACTACTAGTATAGCGTCGTACTTCCCGGATTTGGATAGGCCAACAATAAAGTCTACTGCAATTTTCTGCAATGGGCCTTTTGGGGTTTTGGTCAATTGTACCAACAAGGCAGGCAGTCGTCGGGGGGGGGGGGGGGG
>QEPC01009246.1:1937805-1953039 GCA_003113815.1 Sphenodon punctatus
GGGGGGGGGGGGGGGGGGGGGGGTGGCTCTTTGTGCGGACACATGGTGAACAGCCCTGGACATAACGTTCTATATCTTTTCAAATCCCTGGTCACCAAAACGCCTGTAAGGTAAGGGCTAAGGTCCTTTGTTAGCCTGGATGCCCCACTAAGGGGGAATCATGGTGGGCCCACAGGACCTGGGGTCGGAACTTGGGAGGAATGACGACTCACCCCTTATGATAGTATAATCCCTGCTTGCCTCTGACCACAGCAGCTCCATTTCTATTCTTCTGTGGCTCTTGCAAAACAGGGGCACAGCTAGGCTGGAAAGGACCCTGGTGCAGAAAATTGAATGGACCCTCTTTTCCGGTTGCAGAGGACGCAGCTGTCACGGAATAACATAGGGTCACACACATATAACATGGTCCTACATGTAGACTACAAGTCTGGTAAATATGTAAAGCAAAAGGTTTCACATGTATGTAATGTTATAACTGAGAACTGTAAAACTCAAATTAGGCCTGTGACATGTGACCAAGCTCCAGGAAATGCAAAGAGATCCAAAGAATGTGTATTTGGGAACACTTGCCAGACGGAACCCTGTGGAGATGTAAATGGACCTTCATGTTTGCCTGGGTTGCCTACGTGACACACTTCAGGTCTCCCCAAAGGCGGGAAACGAGAAGCCAGCTTCGCTATCGCTTGCCCAGAGCCACCTCAAGCAGTTACATCTGCATACGAAAGCCTGCCAGCAAGACACCCTTGCCTATAGCCCCATCACTTACTCCCTCAGCTACCCTCTTGGTCATGATGCAATCCATGTGTGGACTTGGGATTTGAATTCTTGTCTCCCAAGTCCAACTTAGCCATGAACTCATCGAGCGCCCATGGGCAAATCATTTTCGCTTCTGGACGGGATAAAGAGTGTAATAATAGTAATTTTATTTATGTGGGGGAGGGAATAAGTTCCACATGGAGGGACCCGCTACAGCAAAGACCTGATCACCCGCCAACTTAAGGTGTGATGGTGGGATTCTCAGACAGAGCACAGTGGGCAAGACACCTAGATAGTCTCTCTGCATCCAAGCAGCGGGTTTGGACTAGATGACCCTCAAGGTATCGTCCAGTTCTCTGATTTTATATTTACAAAGATTTTTCAAGTATAGCAAGAGATCTTTTTTTTTATTAAATAAACATTTTTTTAATTAAATAAACATTTCCCTATGTCCCTCCCCCACGTTCCCAAACAAACGTTCGTATATTTTAGACAAAGTTCTGTCCTCCGAATACTAGATCTCCCACTGAAATGAACAAAGGAGACAGAATAAGGAATAAGAGAGTATAACTACAGTATTCTATAGGAATATGTAGTTCTCTGCCTGGAGGACGGGCCCTTGGAAACGGGGTGTGTGGACGGTGTTCTGAGAGGGGAGTGGGCAGAGGACGGCTGTCAAGCAATGACCTCTGCTCTGACTGGACTAGGAGCAGGGTGGCCAGATAGGCACATTTTTAGAGGGCACTTATGAGAAATACAGGTTGTGGTCCTGCATCAGCTCCAGTGCCGCCCTGCAACCTGCATTTCTCATAAATGTCCTCTAAAATTTGCAAGCCCGGCCACCCTATGGGACACACAAGTTGCAGGGCTGCATTGGAGTCACTGTAGCTCCGCAACCTGTAGGTCTCGTAAGTGTCCTCTAAAAATTTGCATATACGGCCACCCTAACTAGGAGAGAGTTTCCAAAATGGTGGGGTCTCGAAGGGGGAGAAAGAACCAGAGGACGAGGAGGAGGAGAGGAGAGATGCAGCAGGAGGTTGGGAGTGTGCATGTGTCACTATCGAGCGAGGGAGCTTAGTTAAGTCTCGGCTCTGGGGGGCAGGGGGCTTTTTCCGGTGCTTGAGTGCCACTAGGAAACTATCCGAGTGGGTAGGCGTAGGGTGCTGGCCCTGCTCCCCCCCCCCACCCCCCCACTCTGAAGTGTGTTGGCAGCTTGCTCTCCAGAGCGGTGGCAGCCTGAAGTCGGCGTTCTCACCACCATCATCCACCCCCTGGACACAGCTTCTCTACTTTGCCCTGAGGGGGAACCATCCTAGGGGCATGAGCCCAGACCCACCACAACTTTGCTGCACCACTATATCTGCTGCCTGTGTGGTGTGGCGAGGAACCTCAACTACCAAAGACAAGGGAAAAGGAAGGCTTGATTTGCAAAAAGTATTTTTTTAAATATTGAAGACAAACTGTTGTCTAGCAATAGGTCAAAGCATTGCTCCCGTAAGACAGCATTTGGCAATCAGGGGGAGGGGTTGGGCGGATTCAGGGCCTGGGGATTTTACTTGGTTTTGTTTGGGGATTTTAATATTGGGTTTTAACTTGGGTATTTTTGAATATTTTTTTATCTGTTGTAATAACCCCTCCTCGATGGTTAATGGGAAGAGTGCGATAGAAATGCAAATAAATAACTAGATAACAAGTAAGCTGAAAGACCTCATTCTCACATTGGCAGAAATAAATGGGGAGCAGCCCCATTTTAATTAACGGTGAAAAACTGGAGTGAAATCAGAATCTAGCCCTGGTGTTTTGGAACACGTTCTGTAAAATATTTCACTGCTTTTTCTGCCCCTATGAGACGGGCCCTTGGACGTAGTCACCAAAGGCAAAGGGACCTACAAGCACAGAAGGCTTTAAAATTCAGTATCACCTCGTCATACAAGAATCAAGAGTCAATCATCACGCTGGATTTACCCAGAATGTACCTCCAAATAAGAGAATCATTTTTATTCCTACCATACGCACTTGTTTAAAAAGTTAATGTTTTAAGCTTTCTGCCTCCTAGCCAAACCGCTCTAATCTAATTAGAGCTTTCCAGCCTCACATGGCCACGAGCAGGCCTCTAGTACATTTACTCCTCAAAAGATGCAGTTCACCTCGGGCCTTTCCCGTTCCCCACGACATCGTAAACTTCTGTCTATACCTGGCACAAAGATTTCCGCTTGGTTCCAGACAGTTATCGTACTTCCCACACCTCGCCCCCGCGCAGGCCACTTGTGGGCTGCCAGTTGGCCATCCCAGCTTTCAATTGCTTACTATAAACAAAGACGCCCATATATTAACTTCATCTATCAACTGAGCTTCATTAAAGTAATTTTTGTAGCAGGATAAAAGGAAAAAAAGAAGTGATTGATGTGACAGCTTTGCAGGCTTTGTGAAGAGTCATATTGGAAAACGCTGCCGAAAGCTATTTTGTATGAGAAGGAAACGCCCATTTGCTCTTGTAAATCATGGATGGACCAGAAAGAAACAAAAGCTACAAAGCTCTCAGAAACAATGCCCTCTGGAACATCCTCTTCTTTTACTCCTCTGCACGCTCCTCCGCTCCCCCTGGCATGAATAGAAACAAGGTGGGGGCCATTTTGTTCCCCATTGATATTCGGTGAATACTGTAGTCCCCTGTAGTGCCGGGCCCGGGGCCACGATGGAGAGGGCCTTCTCGGTGGTCGCCCCACGGCTGTGGAAGTCCCTGTCGGTGGAGGCCCATTTGGCCCCAGATTGCCCCTCGTTTCGATGCTGTTGTAAGNTAGTGCCGGGGGGCCATGATGGAGAGGGCCTTCTCGGTGGTCGCCCCACGGCTGTGGAACTCCCTGTCGGTGGAGGCCCATTTGGCCCCAGATTGCCCCTCGTTTCGATGCTGTTGTAAGACATGGCTGTTTGCCTGGCTTTTGGGGGGGGAGGATAGGTAGGGTGAGGGGAATGGGTTAGGGTGGGGGGTGGTTAGGGATTTTTATTCCTCCCTTTGTTGCTTATTTTAAAGTTGTTTTAATGCCTTTAATATTTGACGTTGTGCGCTGCCCAGAGCTGCCTGTGGCAGGATAAGCGGGTTAGAAATTTGTGAAAATAAATTTTTTTTAAATAAAAAAAAAAAAACTGAGGGAAATCTCTGGGGTTTGTTTTCTTTCTTTTTTTAAAAAAGATTAAAGATAGGGCTTGTGTACTGCCCCTGAAATTGCCTCCTAGAATGATAGGGTTGGAAGGAAGCTGAAGAATAATCTAGTCCAAGCCCTGTTCCAAGGCAGGAAGCCCCATACTTATTGCCTTGCAAAGAGGCGTTTGTGCTCTCTATTGCCCCCAACCAGCGTGGTGAGACAGCAGCCATTTTGTTTTAAGAGCTTTTGCAGTCAGGTGACGTGCGCTCCCTAGAATTGCTCATAGACATTATTCCTGCAATGCAGTCTTTCCTCCCTTAATCTAAAATAAAAGTCATTCAGACAAAGGATATGGTAGACCTTTCAAAGCCTCTAAAAAGAACAAGGGATCTAGATCTGTTCCTCTTACTTAATTGTAGTATATTGTGATAATGTCTCTTTAAGATTAAGTCCTGATTTTGTAGCTGGTCTCTCTCTCCAATAAAGAAAGGACTCCTCTCCTGAACACTTTTTCTCCAAGCTCTCTTGGAATGCCTGTTGAATGCATAACCTGGTGTAGCGATCGCATCTTGTGGGTCAGCCTGCAAATCTGTAAGCTGCGGAGTATGTGAGTACCATAGTCCCTATACACACAGAAAGGATTCTACTACAGCAGATAAAATCATGGCGGGTTGCAAGGCTCCTACACCTCTATCATTAACTGGTAATCTTGCTGAGAATCAGAGGAGAGGAGAGAGCCAGTGGGGTGGAGCAGAGAAGGTGCTGGATTTGGACCTAGAAAGCCAGGGTTCAAATTAGGGATGGGCGAACAGAACGGAGTTCAGAAATTTGGTTTGGTTTGGTTTGAAATGCGAGTTTGGTTCAGAAGTTCAGTTTGGTCGACCGAACAGACCAAGTTCAGTCGAATTCCGAACTTCCGAACCAATTTCGGCCATTCAAAACCAGTTTTTGTGTGTGTGTGTGTGTGTGTGTTGCCACTAGGGCTGGGCAAACAGAAAGGAGTTCGGAAATTTGGTTCAGTTCGGTTTTAAATTCGAGTTCGGTTCAGTCGACCGAACAGACCAAGTTTGGTCCGAACTCCAAACTTCCGAACCGCGTTCGCCCATCTCTAGTTCAAATTCCACCCTAGCCACAAATGCGCTGGCTGGCCTTAGGCAACTCACAATCTCTCAGCCTTAGTTCCTCATCTGTAAAATGGGAATATGGCCCTTGTCACACAGGCTCTCTTAACGGGTGTGAAAGTGGCCTTGGTTGTTTTGCCAGGGTGTTGTAAACGTCTAGTGCATGTGAAAGCACAGTTCCCTATTACTAATCAGTTCTGTAGCGCTGCGAGGCGCATGCAGGACTCTATAGTCACAGACTTTCAGAGACAGGTCCCTGCCCAGTGGGCTTACAATCTAAATAAATCATTGATAAATAGATTACCACCACCCCCTTAGTGGGGAAGCGACCAACCTCTATACTTCTCTGTGCAGATGATATAGTTCTTATGTCACGGGGTAAGCAGGGTTTGCAGCAATGTCTGACTGCACTTGACGGTTTCTGTGTCCAAAACTGTATGGCAGTAAATGTTAGCAAGTCTAAAATTATGAGCTTTGGTTCGTTACGCCCAAAGTTTAGATGGAGGGTTGGCTCACAAGAGCTATCCCTGGTAACTTACCATCCCTCCCTGGGACTTATATTTTCGGCATCGTGAGTATGGAGGGCTAATCAAGAATATTGGGCAACCAAAGCAATACAATCAACTGCTGCAATTCGGAGCCTGCTGCGTGCCGCTACGGTGGCCCCTTTGGATATAGTAATAGATGTTTTTAAAGCTAAAGTTCTCCCCCAACCTCTCTATGGCGGTGAACTAACGTACTCTAGTTATGCCCCTAGCTGGGAATTAATTCAGAATAAGTTTTTGATGGCCGTTTTAAGAGCTCCCAGAGCAACACCTCTTCCCATGCTGCGACTGGAAACAGGCTTTTTATCTGTCCAGTTCCATGGTATCCATAAAGCCTTGCTTTTCTGGTACAAGATAGTACACGGAAAGGTTTCAACTTTGGTACGGCAGTGCTATATAGGAGCGGTTCAATATAAATGGTGGAGGGCTATTAAGATTTTGGCATCTAAGCTCTCCCTCCCCTGTGGAGAAGGTGAAGCTCTAGATCAATCTATATCTAAGGCAGACCTTAAAAGGATAGTTAAGGATCTAGCGGTACATACGTAGTGATTTGGAAGCAATTGCAGCATCTACAATTGCTCCAGTGGATCCGCGATTCAAAATGAAACTGGTGTTGGAACAGTATCTTCTGTTCCTCCAGGATCCCAAACTAAGGAGACGTGTAACCCTTTTTCATTTGAATTTGCTGGAAACGGCGGTGGCAAGGAGCAGAAGGGCCTGTGTCCCGTTCTCTAACAGACTGTGTGCCTGTGATTTGCAGGAGATAGAGACACTCCACCCCGTACTGTTCTCTTCTCCTCGATATGAGGATCGTAGGGAAATATGGCTAGCTCCACTATTTCAGAATTCCTTGATCTCCTCTGAGGAAAGGATGTTTATTTTACTTACAGCAACTGAGCCAGCGCAAACTAAATCTGTGGCTTGCTTTCTTAAATTAGTAGAGAGAAAATGGGAAACACTGAAGGAATAGGAATGTGGCTTAGGACTCTAAGATACTAAGACATATCTTTCCTGCTATAGCTCCTCTCTGTATTGCCTTCCGGTTTTCCCTTTTTAAAAAAAAAATTAATGGACTAAAGTGTTAATATGTTGTACATTTATGTTGTATATTGGTATAGCAACATGCTGGAAACAATCAATTCATTCATTCATCTAAGGTAGACAAGAGTGAGGGGAACACAGGGAAAGACAGGCCCTTTTTGCACTCTTAACATGGATCAAATGGCGGTTACATTTGATTATACAAGTTGCAGGGCTGCAGGTGCGCTCTATGGGTGCCCTGCAACATGTTGACCACGAGATGCTGTGACTCCTTTGTGGGAGTGAGCTGAGGTGGGCAGGACTGTTCTTGAATGGTTCCGCTCCTTTCTGGCTGGGGGAAGTGTCTTCATCTCCCCGGGATCTTACCTGTGGTGTGCCGCAAGGATCTATTCTGGCCCCTCTCCTGTTCAACGGGTCCATACAGCCGTTAGGCGATGTCGTGTTTGATGTCAGCAATACGCTGATGACATGCATTGTACCCAGGCCTGGCGGTTTCAGTGTTTATGCGGTGTCTAATGGCTGTGGGGGTCTGGATGAGGGTGAGCCGTCTGAAACTGAATCCCACAGAAGTGATGTTAGTGAGCAGGAGTGGGGGGCTGGGAAGAGGGGGGGACTCCCATCACTGACAGGGTTTTCCCCTCCTAGCCCCCCAGGTTCGTAGTCTGGGAGTCCTCCTCAACTTACAGTCTGCCTGGATGCTCAGGTGACAGCTATTGCAAGGAGCGTGTTTTGCCAATTGCATCCATCAGTTACGGCCGTAGATCTCAGACTTGGACTTGGCCACTGTCATCCATGCCTTCATCACCTTGAGGTTGGACTATTGACATGTGCTCTACGGGGCCTGCCCGTGGTGGCGGCTCGGAGACTGCAGTGGCTTGTCTCCTAACGGGGACAGGTCGCCGGGAGCATAGAACACTGGTTTTAAGCTTGCTGCACTGGCTGCCTATAGTCTTCCGGGCCTGATTTAAGCTATTGGTTCTCACCTATAAAGCCCTTCACAGCCTGGGCCCCACCTACCTGCAGGACTGCCTCACTCCCCGGGGTCTAGATAGTCCCCTATGGTTGGCCAGGGGCACCCTCATTGAAGTACCCCCGGTGCGCCTGGTGGCGATGATGGGGAGGGTGTTCTCGTTGGCCACCCATGTCTGTGGAACTACCTCTCAGTCAATGTCCATTTGTCCCCGGATCTTCTTCACTCCAGAAACATTGTAAAGCCTGGCTGTTTTGGCAGGTGTTTGGTGAGGGATCGGGGTGAGGATGTATGGGTTGGGCGGGGGGGAATCTGTTCTTAGACTGCAGCTTTTAACATTGACTCTTGTTTTATGTATTTTTATGTAATATTATGTATTTTTATCTATTTTGTAAGCCGCCCTTTGCTAGGGATGTGCGAACACTGGGGGTTTCGGTGTGTGGCCTGTACAGGGTTTAGCCTCCTTGAAACCATTCAGGTTCAGGCTGTTTGGGGGAGTTTAACCCATTTGGGGGGGGGGGAGAACCCGGTTTTCCCTCCCCCCTCCAGGCTGCGCAGGTAGAAGGGGCGCCGGGGCACACCTCTCACCCCCATGGTGCAGCTTCATGCTTGGCCTGCCATTGCCCCGTCCAGCACCATGGAGTTGCAGCCGNTGTTCAGCTCCCCTGAAACCATTCAGGTTCAGGCAGTTACTGAACAGAGTTCAGGTTCTGAACTTGTTCGGGCGGGGAAAGGGGGAGAACCCGGTTTTCCCTCCCCCCTCCAGGCTGCGCAGGTAGAAGGGGCGCCGGGGCACACCTCTCACCCCCCCCCCCACCTCTACCCCTGCCCTGCCTGGTAAAATGTTTTGGGGTTTTTGTTGTTAAACTCCAGCCCAGGGATCGACCTACCTGATGGTTCTGGGGGGTTGGAGCCCAGGCACCACCAGGAAGGTCAGGCTCTGGCCCTGGGTCCAGTGGCAGCAGCGGTAGCGGCAGCAGGAGTGCTTCAGGCCTCTACTAGGCCTTCTGGACCACCTGACCTGGAAGACCTAGTAGAGGCCTGAAGTGCTCCGTAGCGCTGCCACTGCTGGACCCGCTGCCGGACCCCTGGTCAGGTGACCCGGAAGGCCTAGTCGAGGCCTGAAGTGCTCCGGAGCACCGCCGGACCCACTGCTGCTGCCGGAACGAGGACTGCAGCCCCGGCACCACCAGGTAGATCAATCCCTGGGGTGGGGTTTTTTTAAAAAAAATTTTTTACCAGGCTGGGCAGGTGGGGGGGGAGGTGAGTCCCAGAGCCCTTTCCACCCACGCAGCTTGGAGAGGGGAGGGAAAACCAGGTTTCCCCTTTTCCCCCACCTGAATTGGTTCGGAACCCGAACTTTGTTTGGCCGGTTTGTGCGGGGGGCAGTTCGGGTTCAGGGTGTTTGCGAACGGGCTGAACCTCCGAATCGCATTCGCTGCTGCACATCCCTACCCTGGGCTGCCATATGGTGGGAGGGGCAGGGTATCAGATATGTTAATGAATAAACCCTGACACACATGATTGAAGATGGTGATCACTGGTGATCAGTTACGTTGGTTTGGTATTGAGACCATCTTGGTTGACAATGCTTGAAATACAGCTTTCGTGTGTCTTTGCCTTTGTTTTGTTATGTGTTTATTCTTTTTTTTTTTTAAAGAAAGGTTTGATCAGGGAAGATGATGTATATTGTGATAGTGACATCAGGCAGAGCTCAGGAGAAGGCGCTTGGGGCACATGGTGGTCAGAAATGGTAAAGGCATCAAAGAAGAGATGAGAGAAGGAACAATTTATGGGAAGATGAGGGGAATGAAGTGGCCATTCCTCACAGCAGCAAGTCCAGCGATGGAGATCAAAGGAAGAAGTTAGACAGAGGAAGTGGGAAGTAGCTGGGTGAGGGGATGTCAATAAGGATATTGAAGTCTCCAAGAACGAGGGTGGGAAGAAATTAAGCCAGGTGTCAAAGTCGGAGATGGAGGAAAGCCAGTGAGGTGTAATGATTAAAAGTGCAGTACTTGAACCAAAGCCTTCCTCTTTCTCCTGGTCCAAGACTCACCTTAACCGTGAACTCCCTGGGTGAACTTGGGCCAGTCACAGATTTCTCAGCCTAACCTACCTCACAGAGTTGTTGTGAGGATAAAGTGATGAGTTCATTAGTTGTTAATGTTACAGTTAATAAGTTAAAGAATTGGAAGCCACCCTGAGCATAAGGGATAGGGTGGGTTAAACAAATCTAAATTAAAAAATAAAGCAGACCTAGCAGGTGACAGATGACAGCTCTAGGACGGTGAAGTAGAGAGCAGAATCAGAGGGGATGAATTTAAGAGGGAGAAGTGATAAGAGATTTCAGGGTCTATCAAGGAGTAGTAACAGTGCCACGTGTCGGTAAGAGTTGGAGGGAGCAAGAGGAGAAAAGACCTAGAATGAACAGTGTTTTCTTGATGAAGGAGCATCATTTCCAAGGAGGAGAAGGGAGGCTAGCAGGGGGAAAGGCAGTGGATGGGAATGATGTTTGGAGAGGGGGGCAGTGATGGATAGAATCGGGGGCTGTGCTATGGGGAGGAAGAGGCAAAGGAGGACGGGGAGAGAAAGTTTGGTGGAGGGGTGCCGCAGCCCCATCTGGGTAACAAGAACACAGACTTGGCTGGCCCCAACTTGGTTGCAAAAGAGCCAGAGACCTTTTGTGTTGCCTTTTAGCCACAGCCTGCAGGACTGGGTCACCAACATCTCGTGATCAACTGTATCAAAGGCTGCCGAAAGATCTAGCAAAATCAACGGGACAGAATTTCAGCATAATACAGTTGAAAACTATTCCTGATGCTGTTTAAAACCAAGAATCCAAAGATAACAGTAAAATAGCAGACAGCATTAAGGAAAGGTGGAGTGAAACATAGATTTCCAAGGGGGGAGGCTGTTGGAGTACAATGTAGGTAAACACAGCAGGAGAGTCTAACCAAACAGGCCATCATTTCCATATAGATATATCTTAGTGGCTTTAGAAGCTTAGATCTAAACCCATTTTTGTGCTGCAAATAAGTGTGCAATTTTTTGCATGCACTTTGCATGCATCTGCAGTGTGTCATGTGCATATTGCACACACAGGTTCAGGATCAGGCCCTCAGTCCGTTACTTATGGGCCCGGCCGGTATCGACGTAATCCGTGAACTTTAATTCCCAGGCTCACCTTCTATTTGGGCATAGATTTATTGAAAAAAGCAGCAATAAGAAAACCCACTGAAATGGATTCATTTCTTTATATAAGCTCTTTTCTGTCACCCATCAAATTCACATCACTACAAATCAAACCCTAGCAAATCAATCATTTCTTGTAAAGATGATTAGATAAGCCTCTTCCTTTAAGGTTTAATGACTGCATCCATGTGCCGTCACCCCTCTTTAATGAAACAGAAATGCTTAGCCAACGGCCTGCTTAGATAATTATGCCTTAAACTCTACCCTGAAGGCAAGAACCCTTAGCTCCCAACTATCCTCAGAAGAGAAGTGCATGTTTAGACTAAATACACGACGGGAATTCCTCCCCACTCCCTTCAGCTCCCAATGTGTCGAATTTTCTGCTGCATGCAGTGGTTGAATCCATCTTACTGGGCTCCAAGAACAAAAGTACGGCACAGTATTATTTACCAAAGACACCAGCCATACCATCAAACTCTTGGATAGTCATGAAGGATTAGGAATTTAGCAATGCTGTTGCTTGCTTTCTTGCATGGACTCAAACGTATTAGGGCGGGGGGGGGGATCCCTTCTATATTTTTGCTGGAATAATTTTTCTTCCTTCCTTTGTGGCATGAGCAAGGATCATGTGTTAGGATCTGGTAAGTCAGACAGATTTCTTCCATTTGCAGGAGGTCGGGGCATTGATGATCCTCAATTCTTTTCATCTTCTCTTTCTATTAAAAGTTGCTTTCAAAGTGTTTGGACTGTCCTTTGGGAGATTCTAACAGCAGCCCAGATGAAGATTGCAGAGGATCAATCACATATGACGGATGCCTTATAGTCTTTTGAAATAATATAGTCTTTTAAAAATTGCTCACTTCTATAGACCTTTTCCATAACCAGCCTTCCCTGCAAAATTTCATGCAAAAGAAGCTCTAAAAACCTCCGTCGCTTCATATTCCTCGCCCCAGATGAAAATTGCCTGCACTTTTGTCCATGTAAACACAGAATTAGTCTCCTGCAAGTTTAGGTGGTGGCAGTTCCTGAACACAGTTATATTTTGCAGATAACAGGATTAGCTTGGATGTGGGTAATAAGTTGGTGAATCTCCCCCTGGCCATTTCTCAACACTGTGAGAGCACTAATCCTTTATGCTTTGATGTCTTCTAGTTTTCCATCAGGTGCAGCTCAGCACATTTGTCCCGGGGCAGTCAGCGCTCTTATAAGATCTCATAGTGTCCTCATTAGCTGCGCCTATTTACCCAGCCAGCCTGTTGAACCCAATTTATAGTTTATGTGATTAATTCCCAAAGTACAGTAAACCCTAGCTTTGAGGATCTCTATTATAAGACAGCATCTCCTATAAGGACAAACACTAGCTCCTGCTTTTTTTGTTATATGGCTCAACCATACATAAAACTGTAATAATTTTGCTCTCGACCACACATTAAACATCATTATATATACCTCCTTTCAAGCATTTAGCCTATAAAAATGTTTCACACCGGATCACAAAGAAGCAAGCATACAAGAAGGTTACTCCTAGTTTATTTTATTTTTTCTTTTAACACTGTATTACAATGATAGGTATTGTCAAGTGAGCCTAACCAGTCTTGTAATTTACAACTGTTTATCCATGGAATTGCAGGCTACAAAGATTTTAGCAATCAAAGTAGCAGTCCATATCCAATAAAGTATTCCCCCTCCCCTGAAAAACACAAGTTTGGCTGATAAAAGACTCTGTTGTGAATTTTTATACAATAAATACAAACCAAGGGGGATAAAAAAGGAATCGCAAACAATTGAAAACAAAAACAAACAAGCTACTCACTCAACCCAGTTAAACTTCAGATAGTTTATAGGGATATTTAAGCACAGTAAACAATATAAACACAACTAATAAATCTATCTTATAAAACACTATATCATACAATTAGGGGGGCCACCTCGGCCAATTTCTAAGGAACACTTATGAAACATACATGTTGCAATGCAGGGCCCTGAAACATGTATATGTTTCATAAGTGTTTCTTAAAATTGGGCTGAGGTGGCCCCCCTAGGTACAGTAGCCCAACCCATTTTGGGTGCTCGGACACCCTTCTTCAGGGGTAGAATGAATTGGTAGTTTACCTGATGACGAGACGATATCCTCGGGTAATGAAACACTTCATTTCCATTTGGATATTTTATTGGCTAAGAGTCACAGATACGCTGATAGGGTGAGTTTATTCATTCTTCCTCTTCTGTGGTGGTGTTCTAGTTTATTTAGGCATTGGTATCTACATGTTCATGGTTTTCTCTTTTTCTTTGAGGTATCTGTTACTGGACACGTTTTTCGGTGGATAACGTTAATCCGCCAATACAGTTTTGGGGGTGTGATAGGAGCTAGAATCCTCTTACTCTCAGGAGGCATTTGTTCCTCTTCACGCTATATATGAAATATACAAATTAATTATTTCATAAAAATATGGGTTTTACTTTTTTATTCTGAAAACACGGAAATGCGTTTTTCATTATTTTAGGATATCTTTTTGTCATCAGGTACAACTACTAATTATACTCCTGAAGAAGCGTGTTCTGTCTCCTTCAGGCTATTGTGTGATATAGGCCCTTTTCACACAGACACGCCAACACGGACCAAATGGGGGTTACATTTTATTATCCATGTTGCAGGGCACCGATAGAGCACACCTGCAGCCCTGCAACATGGATAATAAAATGTAACCCCCATTTGATCCGTGTTGGAGTGTCTGTGTGAAAAGGGCCATAGCGAGATATATGATTTGTTTTTACATTGTTTCATGTGATTAAATATACCTATAAACTATATCCATTTTAAGTAGATTTATTGAATAGCTTGTATGTTTTGGTTGTGAATTTCTATACAGTCATTTAAGTCAACTGATGGCATCTGTCAGCTTCACCGTCTTTCCTCCTGTTGCGATGCAAGCTGTCAAAGTTGGAGCTCCAGCAATTTGCATTCAGAAGCATTTTATATTTTTCTTTTTAATATTTTTGGGTGAATGATGATGATTTTGATTCCCTCCGTTGCAGCACAAGAGCTTATTGGCAGAGATCTCTGGCAGCCAGGAAGAAAGAGGTTGTCTTTCTTCCTCTTCCAGTACAAATTCTTGGGAGAACCAATTAAATTAGGGACTTTCTATCAGAGAATAGACAAACCTATCCAGAACAATTGAGACATTGTGTGGATAACTGTAACCATAATTTTATAAAGATATAAATAAATAAAATTATATCCCACCCCCTCCTGATAAAGCAGCTTGGGGCAGCTAACAAATCGCACATTAAAATATATAAAATTNGCTCCCTCACCAAACGCCAGGCGGAACAGCCAGGTTTTGCATTGATGTCAAAAAGAGGAGAGGCCCAGGGCCACCGGGGCCTCTGCCGGAAGGGAGTTCTGCAGCCTTGGAGTGGCCACTGAGAATGCCCTCTCCATAGTTGCCCCCCAGAAAACCCAGGGGACTTTGAGAAGCGCGCTCCCCGATGACCACAGGGGCCGATCGAGAGCCCGGGGAGGGAGGAGGTCTCGCAGGTATGTGGGGCCCAGTCCATGTAGGGCTTTATAGGTCAACACCAACACCTTGAATCGGGCCCGGAAGACTATAGGCAGCCAGTGCAGAGAACAGAGTACCGGAGTTGTGTGCTCCCGGTGGCCCATTCCCATAAGGAGAAGAGACGTCACATTCTGAACCAGCTGCAGTCTCCGAGCTGTCACCATGGGTAGCCCCATGCAGAGGTTGACGCAGTAGTCCAGACTTGAGGTAACGAAAGCATAGCTGATGGTGGCCAGGTCAGAGTCTGAGACATAAGGCCAAAGTATGTAATTGGTGAAACGTGCCATGATTAGAGTATTGAAGAGTACTTGCACAATAAATACTCTGCCTGAGGAAGGTTATATAACACTGCACTATAGTCACAAGAAACAAATGTAGTGCTGAATTAAGGGTCTTATTGTGCTCAGAAATATCTTACCCACAGAGGCCTCCTTAGTAGAGATGAAACGAGAATGCATTTTTGCATTCTTCTTGCGAGAATGCACAAGATTGCTGCAGCCCTGACAAGTTCTCGTGTGTTCTTGCTGAAGTTTTTGAGAATCTCGTGAGATTCTTGAGAACTTATAAAATGTGCGAACTGGCCGCCATGACTGTTCTGCACCTGTGCACCCCGGCGGCCGTCTGCACACGTACAAGCCTTTTCTGATGTTTCTCGGAAATCTTGCAAGATTCTCAAGACCCCGAAACATTCTGCATATGAGCAAAATGGCAGCTGTACGATAGAGGTCTATAAAATCATGAGTGGTGCGGAACTAATAAACAAGGAGCAGTTATTGACCCTCTCAGCTAGTACTAGAACTAGGGGACACTCCATGAAACTCATGGGTGGCAAGTTTAAAACAAATAAAAGGAAATATTTTTTCACTCAGCGTATAATTGGGTTGTGGAATCTCCTGCCAGAGGCTG
>QEPC01009246.1:1967867-1998198 GCA_003113815.1 Sphenodon punctatus
TATGGTGGTGCCTGCACACGTGTGCAGGCGGGGTCCATGCACAAACGTTCCACATCAAGCCAAACTCCGCTGTCACATTTGTTTTTACCCTTAGGGAAAGGGCAGAGTATAAATTTAAATAAATAAATGATCAAGATGGCCTTAATTTTCCTAGCTGGAGAAGCTCCTCCCAGCCTTGAATGTCTTGAATTTATTTAATTTTTTTCACAAGAGCGCACTACCACTACGGCTTTTCCAACTCAGGCTACTGCTGACCCACAGCCCATTAACTTCCTTGATTCATGACTGATTAAAATGCACAGTCATTAAGTGGTATACAACCTAGTGCCACATCCATGGCATAGAAGTGACGTATGGCAGAATGCTTGCGAGAGAGCTCGTCATGAAGTTTCACTCTGAAATTCTCCAGTTCAATAACTTCATGGGAAGTTTCAGGTAAGCATCTAAGTTTAGGATTGTCAAAAGAAGTTTTCAGTGGGAGTTAGATGCCCAACACGCATAGATTCCTTTGAACATCCCAGATGTGTAAGCTCCGCTCTTAAACCAAACAGCCTTTTTACTGACTACTAAATGTAAAATGATTACAGTTGAGCTAGAGATTGTTTGTTCCCCAATTATCAGTGCAGTTATCAACACTGATTACAGGGTACGCCCTCTCAGTGCCCTCACGCCAGGGGTAGCTAATAGTCAACTTCAATTTTATCACTGTCAGAATAAAAGATATCTTAATGAGAACTCTGCTCTTTCTCGCCACTCTCTCCATGGTTTGTAGGGCCGGTATTAGAATTTTAGCACCCCAGGCAACTCAGGCCTCCTGGAGCTCTGGTGCGTATGTGGTGAGGAAGGAAGGGAGTCAATGGCAGCACCCAGTAGAGAAAGAGAGTTTTCCTCCATGCCCGGAACCACCACAGAACGCGTTTGAGGAGGACTTGGGAGTGGAACGGGGCTTCTCCAGGTGGGGATGGATTGGGTGTGTGTGTTCCTCCTCCAGCCTGCAGGGGGCATGGGTGAGGCAGTGCGGTCGAATCAGCGTTGGGGAGAGGGGCCGCTGTGACTGAGGACCGAAGCTCCCAACTCCCCAAAACCTCTCCCTTCCCAATCTGCCGCCGTAGGTAGGTGCCTAGATTGCCTAAGTCCGGTCCTGATGATTTGTCTGGTTTTTGAAGAATTGTCTTCAATTTTGAATGTTGCAAGTTGGCAACTGTACTCAGCGTGTGACTCGAGATTCCATAGCCGTGTGTTCAGTGCCTGCTCTACCATAAGCATTCTGTTTGACGTTGAGTAAGCCGCTTTCTCTCTCTGCTTTGTTCATCCCTCTGCCAAAAGAGGATAATAATACTCTCTTAACACACACAAGAAAGCATCCTTGAGTGCCTTTAAGGACCTCACCCAGATAGGTAGCCATTAGGCAGGAATAGAATCAGGGAGCAAAAGCTTGACTCCAGTAAGGGTAATGGAAGTTTTGGTATTGACTTCAGTGGGGTCAGGATTTCATCTGAGAAGATCTTTTGAATCTTATTGCCAAGTAGCGTTGTCCTATGCTGAGATCTTTCCAATTGCCCAGAGATTCCCAGACTGTAGGTTGGCAGCCCAAATTGGGGGCGGGGCGGGGGGGGGGTCATGTCATCTGCAATTGATCATTACTAATACTAAATTATATAGCACATTCAGCGTTTAAAGGTCTTTACAATCTTTATCTCATTCATCCTCAAAGCAACAGTCCTGTGGGGAGGTAGGCTATTATTATTCCCATTTGATAGATGGGAAACTGAGGCTGAGAGAAAGTGACTTGTCAAATGTCACCCCAGAAGCTCAAGGCTAAAAGAAAATTTGAATCCTGGTCTCCAAGGTCCAGACTCAACACCTTATCTACTAAGCTACACTGGATCAGAGGGGGATAATGGGGTGGAAGAGGGCCATGATTCCATTCGATATCCTTTCAACATCTCATGGTTTAGGGTTGTGGGATTATATTTAAATCTCAAAATGGAGTGACACAAACTAAACTTTGGGAGTCAACTGTTCTTGACAGTAGAGTCTATTGTGTTTCCAGAGATCATCCTGCACATTCCAAGTCATACAATATAATAGCTTGCTCATCTTAGGCTATTTATATATTTGGAGACAAAGCTTTCTGCCAACTTCTAAAGCTCTGTCCTCTAGCCTAAGTCTAGAAGTATTACAAAATATACTAGACAGTGTCTCTGCCTATCGGGAGAACTTCTTCTTAGCAGAGTTTGCCACATCTTCCTAGGGCATGTCTTCTTCCACCTCGGAAACTTTACTCGACTGTTCCAGTCCCTTATTCCTGTTTAATTCATTTCTCGTCTCTGCTCCAGCCCCATGGCACTTTCTTTGCTCCTTCTCCGAGGTTCATAAGTCACAGTCTTTAAGTAAATGTTTTCCTAAGCCGGACCCATGCAACTGACATGCCTTGCTGGGGGGAGGATTTCTTACTTGCATGTTTCATAATAACCCACCATTCCTGCATTTTCCCCACTTTGCAGGTTTTTGCCAAGTGCTGTGTCTTTTCACTGCAGCTATAATGTGTGGCATCGCTGTGTAAAACAAGAAAGGTTTTTTTAAAATCTGCCAGCCTAGATTTTACTTAGCGCCAATAAGAGGCACTGCACCGCCCTTCAGAATGTTGGCTCAATATCTTATCACTCACGACGGCAGGTGGAACGGAGAATCTGACTCTGAAATTTTGATTTGTAACCCGCACGAGCTGGGTGGGCCTGATCTCCCATGCCCTGCCCCCCTTAGCAGGCAAGAGCAGCTGCCACACTCTTGGGCCAGCGTAGAGACCAGGGCAGTTGGTCCAAGCCTCTGAGATGAAATCAGGCAGGCCGCCATCAAAGGTCCAGCTGTGCCCAGATTAGGCACTGGCACTGGCATTGGCCACGCAAGCCCACTACAGCCACCCTCCCCCAGCCTGCCCACTATCCTGTCCCCAACCATGACGTGGTGCCGCATGCCTGGCAAGAGCTCCCGGTGCTTAAAGCCCTGCCGTGGGCTTCATGGCGTGGCGGGACAGACGGGGACCAGCTCCTTGAGTGGCGGCACGCTGTTGCATGCTCAGCAGCCTTATCCCACTTTGGGTAAGGAAGCTACCTGCTGCGTCCCCAGCACTTGTCTGAGTAGGAACTGAGTCTTTGGAGAAGGGCAGGGTAAAAAATGCATTAATTAATTAATAATAAATTAATTACATTTCTATGGGCTCTCATTGAGTAGTCCAATTGATTTCAGAGCAGACTCATGATGTCAGGGTTTCATAATTTAGATGTTAATCTTTTCCAAGATTAGCTATAGGAAATTATGTTTCTGCTATCATTCATATATCATCAGGACTATATTTCTTAGCCAGTATTTACCCACTGGATAGCTTCTGCACTTTTGATATTGAAATCAATGAGCTTTTTCCTGATTTAAGATTTAAAAATGAAGTAGAAGTTACAGGCAGAGAACACCTTCTTGGTCATTGTTTTCTTATCTAGAGGTCCCCAAGGTGTGGGTGGGGAACTCAAATGGGATTACGTCATCTGTGGAGGGGGTTGCAGTCCCAATGTTTCACACTTTGCACACATTTGGGCTCACTCCTCCAACAGTGAAGCCAATGGTTCATCTCCCGTCAACTAGCATGGATGGAGGTTTGCACCATTTCTTTTTAGGGTCACAGGATTAACTGTGACCCTAAAATTGAGTCATGCAGCCTCAAAATTTGAGTCAAACAGGCCAACGTTTTGGGGACCAGTGCTCTAATCCTTTCTCTGTCATTTCAGGAAGTTTGTCTTCCTGCGTATTTCCCAGTTCTTTGTACAGGCAAAGTTTGAAATGACTCCAAAAAATGACTCTGTTAGGAATTTTCCCCTAGTATCTGTTAGTATTAACTGAGGATGCTAGTTTTAGCTCTAGTAAATATCATGTCTGGCAAAGTAGCGCTGAATGTCTGCTTCATCAGATCTAAATAGAAGCAGGCAAATTTGCCAGATATCGGTGTTGGATATTTTGATTTGGTTATTTCCGTTATCTTGGTATTTCAACTCTTTTGGTATTTCAGTTGCTTCGCTTCATTGAAGTATGGAACCCTATATCCTGCCATCCAGACACAACTTGGATATGAACGTAAAGATGAGAAAGTAAAAAACTGCTGTTGAGTCAGTTTACTCAGTTCTCAGGTCACCCAAGCAAATAGGGAACCCACAGAAACTGCCCCATGAGTGCAGAGTGCACGTTTGCTGAAAGGTTCCAATTCGGTGGGCTCGACCCTAAGCCCTGCAGATCTTCGCGGAGCTACACACAGATCCTCATTGCCGGCACATTCGGCTCTGCGGAAAACGGTGAGCGTGGGATCCGCGGGGCGTGTGACCCTGGTCATTGTAGCTTACTCAAATGAGGAATCCCCATATATAGATGAGACTATGGCCTATGAACTAGAGGGGTGGGTGTGTGTGTGTGTACAAAATCTGGCACTGAGCCCCTTTCCTTAGATAACTGGTTGCACACAGGGAACACAACATGGTGGAAGAACTTTTTCTTTTCTTTTCGTTTTTTTGGCCACATATTATTGCAATGAATGCTTGATCGGCAAAGCGCTGGGGAATTTTAATATCTGATCTTATATGTAGTTGACAAGGGAAAAAATATAAATGAAAAAGACTCAGAAGCTTTTGCGTGAGTCGCCTTCATTTTCTCAGCAAAGGATGGGGGTACTTATGTGTAACAAGCTTCCTGAAGGCAAACTCCACTTGCCTTGCCTAGAGCCTCGGCATCTGGGCTGCAGGTGGATGGAGCGGAGAGGAGACAGAGAGGTGAAATCAGTCCCTTCTTCAGCCAACTTCTCTCGGTGAAGCCCTGATTCTAGCCAGGTCCAGGGAAGTTGGGGCCCAGTGCACAATGGTGTGGTGGGTCTCCTTCTAGCAGAGGAATGGTCAATGAACACAAACTGATACAGGCTCATTAGAAAAAGGGAAAGGTTACCACCATTCCTTTTTGATGTTCAGTTAAATATAACATCCTCTTCGAGGACTGGGACTGCCTGCATTGCTATCCTGTATGTTTTTATTTCTCATTTATTCATGAACATAACAACATACATAGTAGCGTACTGGGTCAGAACAATGACCAATCAAGCCCAGCATCCTGTCTCCGACAGTGGCCAGTCTCTGTCCTTTGGGAGAAATACTTAACAGGTCACAATGGACAATCCATTCCCTGCTGTTCCAGCCCCCAACAGTAAAAGGTTACATCCCCTAAACCTACTTGGCTAATAGTTTTTGGAGGATCGGTCCATTAATGGCTTAGGCAATCCCTTTTTAAAGCTACCTATAATACTGGCCGTGACTGCTTCCTCTGGCAGTAAGTTCCACAAGTGAAATTGTGCGCTGAGTCAAAAAATACTTGCTCTTATTTTGTTTGAAATCTGCTGCCAGTTAACTTCATGGGCTGGCCCCTGGTTCTAGCACTGCCAGAGGGGGTCAGCAGCCACGCCCTATGTAGGAGTTCCATGCCACTCATGAGTTTATAAACTTCGATCATATCCCCTCCTAGCTGACTCTTCTCCAAAGTAAAAAGCCCCAACCTAACCAGCCTCTCTTCATAGGGAAGCTGTTTCAGACCTTTGATCATTTTTGTTGCCCTTCTCTGCACCTTTTCTAGTTCCACAATGTCTTTTTTGTGAAGGAGCAACCAGAACTGCTCACGATACTCCAGCTGAGGTCGTACCATAGATTTATAGAGAGAGATTATGATACTTTCAGTTTTATTCTCTCTCCCTTTCCAAATGATTCCTAACATTCTGTTGGCTTTTATGACTGCTGCTGCGCACTGAGCTGAGGAGTTCAATGTATTGTCCACAATCACTCCCAGATCCCATTTTCTGAGTGGAAACTCCTAATTTGGAGCCCAGCAATGTGTACCTAGAGTTTGGGTTATTTTTCCCTATGTGCATCACTTTGCACTTGTCCACATTATATTTCATCTGCTATTTGGATGCCCCAGTCACTGCGTCTCACAAGTTCCTCCTGCAATTCTTCACAGCCCGCTCGGGTTTTAACTACCTTGAATAAGTTTGTGTCATCTGCAGATTGGATCACCTCACTCTTTACTCCCTTCTCCAGATCACTAATGAATATATTAAACAACACCAGTCCCAGTACGGATCCCTGGGGCACCCCACTACTTACTTCTCTCTGCTGTGAAAACTGACCATTTAATCCTAATCTTTGCTTCCTATCTTTTAACCAGTTGCGGATCCACAATAGGACACTGCTTCTTATCCTAGGACTCTTCAATTTCCTCAAGAGTCTCACATGAGGGACCTTATCGAACACCTTGTGAAAGGGCAGGTACCCTATATAGACTGGCTCCTCCTTATCCACATGCTTGTTGACAGCCTCAAAAAATTCCAATAGATTAGTGAGGCATGATGGACTTGAAAAAGTTGTTATTTTTGCGTCTTTAGAGAATCGCTACTCAAATTCCCTCTTGGTCTGTCTTATTAATGTTTTACATCTAATTAGGCAATTCTTATGCTCTTTTCTATTTACTTCATTAGGACTAGCTTTCCTTTTTTTAAAGGATGTCTTATTGGCTCTAAGAGCCTTCTTCACCTCCTCAATTAGCGACACTGACAGACGTTGGGTCCTTTTGCGATCTTTTTTTTATTTGTGGAATACATTTAATCTGCACTTTCAAGATGGTGTTTTTAAATAATCTCCATGCTTCATGCACTCATTTAACCCTTGCAACGGCTCCTTTTACTTTGCTCAATTTTGCATACTTCCCCTTTTTAAAGATAAATGTTACTCTGACAAAAAAACCCAACAACATCCTACCAATCTCCCTCCTATAGCTATGTAAAATTTGATTATAATATGGTCACTGTTACCAAGTGGCTCTAATACTGTTATCCCTTGCACCATGTCCTGCCCTCCACCTAATACTGGATTGAAAGTAGTTCTTCCTCTCTGTCCACCTCCTGCAGTGGCACCGAGGCTGTAGAGACCCCCCCAAGACGGGCAAGGGTCCCCCTTGGAGTCTGACTGCCGGGGGAAAACCCCAACGTCCCCCCACCAGACCACGAGGATCCCCTACCCCAGCTACAAGCACCCCAGGGCACAGGAAGCGGAAAGCCAGCAGCAGCAATCAGCAGTAGGGGGTGGGGTCAGCACCTGCGCAGCATGCTGCAAGACTCTTGGAGCAACCAGGAAAGAAGGAGGGGCTTAGGGAATAAAAGGAAGGGAGTGCCTCGCCTCCTTGCCAGTAATCAGAATCTGAGAGGCTGGCCCTCCTGCGTGAAAGCTAAGTGTGCTTTTACTTGTTTGCTATTGTGCCACTTGTGTTTAATCCCTATTGCCTTCCTGTGTGGAGAGTAGAAGTGTTTTGCCCTTGTTGTTTCCCTGTCTTTGAGTGAGTGACTGGTGAAAACTGAGTGTGTGGAGTGTGTTGGCTTCCTGCTCCCTGGGATTATTCCTTCCCGTGGACTGTGGAAACCCTGCCCTTGCCCCCTGGACCCCTTTCCCTGCCTCCTTTCCCTCTCCCCACCTAGCCCGGAGTGTTTGTGCTAGACTGTACCTAGCCTACCCCTTTGCCGGTGGTTCTTCGAGAGTGCTGATCCTTATGATGATAGAGGCCTGACTTCTGTGACCCCAAAAGGAAACTTTAACCCCGTGTGCAACTTATCAGAGTCTTAAGGAGCGTGTGTTTGGCTTGGACCCCTATTCCTTCCCTGATCTCCCCCTTCCCACTGACACTTTCGTAGGTTCCAGGACCAGCTGCCCCAAGAAGCAGCCATTGACGGCATCTAGAAATTCTACCTCCACATCACACCCTGAGAAGACATTCACCCAGTCAATATTTGAGTAATTGAAATCACCCATTATTACTGTATCTGGTCTGCCTTAGTATTTCATGGTCAATTTCACAGTCCTGATCAGGGGGCTGATATTATAGTCCCACTGTTACACACGTCCCCATTGAATGTGGAATTTCTATCCATAGAGATTCCAGAGGACATTTCCCTTCCTGTAAAAATGTAATCTTGCTTGACTCAGTGCTGTCTCTAATATATAGTGCCACCCCATCACCAGCTCGATTTACTCTGTCGTTTTGATAGATTTTGTACCCCGGTATTACAGTGTCCCTCCAAGTCTCTGAGATCCCCATTATGTCTATATATTCATTTAGTGCCAACCACTCTAATTCCCCCATCTTACTTTTTAGACTTCTAGCATTGCCCTATAGACACTTCCAGGCTTATAAAATTAGTGGTCGTGAGTGCGCACACGCACAAATCCAAACCAGAGAGCCAAGTACTTGTTTCCATTGCTGGCTTAGTGTCAGGTATCCAAAGTGCTACCTGAAAATTCAGATATTACTCACAGGTAATAAATACTGTTGGGGAAGTTTACTTGGCAACTGGAGCAGCCAGTCAACGAGTTTCCCTGGCTTTCGCTAACAGTTTTTTGGTTTTTTTCCACCTGAGAGCAGCCTCCTCAGTTTCATGGGAAGGTGGGAAAGAGGGAAGACTGTTTTGAAGAACCATCCCTTGCGGCCCTGATTGTTATCAGTTACATGCCTAAAGAAATTCTGTCCAACTCACATAAAATTCCTCAATGCACCTAACTCCGTCATAGTGGTGTTCCAAATAGGGAAAAACAACAACATGTGAGTGTTTTCGAGGGTCCGAGGTGTGGTCCCGAGTATTTGGTCATGAATTGGGCTGCTCCTTCGATCCTCCGAGAATGCTCGCTGAGTTCCGAGGGGTCTCAGGAGTGGGGTGGGGTGGGTGCCAAGGGGTAGCGGGGACCCTAGCAGGGGATTACTTAACATCTGGAGGGGTTCCACGCCAATGCATGGCTTCGTCCCAGCTGGTAACTTTGAAAGTAAAAACAAACAAACTGGGCATGCTTGGAAAGGGCTGATGCTGCCAGCGCCATCTTTGAAAAGGGCTGAGCATGCTCAGAAAGGGCCACGCAGGCCGTTTCTGAGCATGCTCAGGTTTTTGTGTTTTTTGGGGGGCGGTTAAACTTTTGAAGTTACCAGCTGGGAAGGGGTCACACATCTGTGCGGGACCCCTCTAGAAGGTAAGTAAGTAAAGCAAATTGATTGCATGGCCATTGGCCTTAGCATGCATATAAACATGTAAACCAAACATACAAATCAAACATAACAACAACACGCTGGAAGGTAAGTAGCCCACCGCTCTACCTCTCTTTTTCATCAGACCCAGACCCGGCAGTCTCAGTGTCTGGTGGATGAGCTGTCTGAAGTTGAATCCCAGCAAGACGGAGGTGATGCTGGTGAGTAAGGTGGTGGGGTTAGGGTCCTCCATGATTGATGGGGTGTGCCCTCTGCTGGTTCCTCAGGTCCGTAGTCTAGGGGTGCGCCTTGACTCTCCGTTCCACCTGGATGCCCAGGTGGAGGCTGTAGCGAAGAGTACATTTCATCAGTTACATCTGAGACAGCGGCTTTGGCTGTATATCTGAGACTCCGACTTGCCTCCCATCCCCCAGGCTTTCATCACCTCAAGACTGGGCCATTGTAATGTGCTCTACATGGGGCTACCCATGCTAACGCTCCGGAGGCTGCAGCTAGTGCAGAATGCGGCGGTGTCAGTGGGGGAAGGGAGAGGGGGTCTGACACTTGCCCACACGCTCTCACTCGTTCGTATAGCCCCAAGCTCTGACCAGGAAGGCCCTGGGCTAAATGCCCATCAGGATAGTATGTGGGCCCTTGAAGTCTCAAAGAGACTAGGCCCTTATCATCATTGGGCGCAGAGCGAGGAGGAAGGCCAGGGCCTCTCAGTTTCCCTATCAACTCCCACTCACTCCTGTTCACACAGGGAGGGGGGTAAGGGAACGATAGTGGAACGACAGTGAGGGCAGGAGGGCAGGAGCCAAGCAGTACACGGGGGAGGTAGGAGAAACACTCGCTCGGGCAGAAGGGAGTTCCCAGAAAGGGGGGGGCGGGGAAGGCTCGCACACACTCACCCACCACCCACTTCCACGCCACCCTTGCAAACCCCAGGGAAAGGGAAACACCCAGGACCCAATCACCCAAATCACAACCACGTACGCACTCACACAAGGAAGGGGTACAGGCGGATACAAACACAAGACAAGTCAATTCCACGCAAGACAACACTTCTCTCTCAGGCGGGGCCAGCTTCTCTCTCTGATTACCAGCGCTGTCTGCACACAGCGCCGGCTTCTTATTCCTGAAGGACCCGCCCCCTGACATGCCTGGAGCCGTGCGGAACGATGCAACAACCCAGGCTCCGATCCCCTGCTCCGAGCCATACCCGGAGGTGCGGGCATGCTGCTGCTAGGAGGTTCAGTTGCCATGGCAACCGAGGACGCAGGCAGCTCCAGAGGATCCGAGACAGGCGGTAGTGCGGGGGCGGCCGAATTGGACCCGAGTAGGGGATCTCCACGGCGCCGCAGGTGCCGCACTCTCACAGGCAGCTTGTCTCTGAACGGGGACGGGCCGACATGAGCACATGACACCGGTGCTCCGCCTATAGTCTTCCGGGCCTGATTCAGGTGTTGATGCTGACCTATAAAGCTCTACATAGCTTGGGCCCTACCTCTTTGTGGGACAGCCTCACTCCCTGGGCTCTGGATAAGCCCTTGCAGTCCACCGGGGCCACCTTTCTCAAAATCCCCCAGGTGTTGCGGGGGGCAACTATGGAGAGAGCATTCTACGTGGCCACACCGAGGCTGTGGAACTCCCTCCTGGCAGAGCCCCATGTGGTCCCGGACCTCTCCTCCTTCTGACATTTGTGTAAGACCTGGCTCTTCCACCAGGCTTTCAGTGAGGGAGATGGGTAGGGTGTGGGGGGAGGGCTATGGAGGAGGGTTTTGTACCTTTTTGTTTTATTTTGTGGTGGCTCGTTACGTGTGTTATATTGTTGCTTTACATTTATTATTGTCTTTTATGGTTATGTTAGCCATCCTGAGCTGCTATTAGCAGGAGGGGGCAGGATAAAAATGTAATAAAATAAATAACTAAATAATATGTGGGGGGGGGATGAAAATGGTAGGATTGTTTACAAAATCCTCCCAGAACAAAGGTTGGTGTTTTCTTTTTGTTTTTTTTAAATGGGGGGGGGCAGACAGTTTGTTTTCAAATGGTGTTGGCTGTTTTAGTGGGGTGAGGTGTGAGAGGGGAGGTGTGGGTAGGAGGAATCAGGGGTGAGAGGGCGTGTCCTGGCCCCCCTGTGATGGGGGGGTTACAGGGATGGGCGGGAGGGGCAGGGTGGAAGTGCCCTGGCATCCCCGTAAGAGGTTGGGTATGGGAGAAAGGGGTAGGGTAAATTTTGCTGGGGTGTGGGGGATAGAGGTGGGTTTTGATGGGTGGGTTTTTTGGGGGGGAGGTTTGGGTGTGGGGAACTTGGAGGTGGCATTGGCTGGTTTGGGGGGAGGTGGTATCGGGTGGTTTTGGGGGGAGAAGTTTGGGTGTGGGGAACTGGGAGGTGATGTCGGGTGGTTTTGGGGGGAGGTGGTATCGAGTGGGTTTGGGGGGGTTGTGTGAGGACTGGGAGTTTTAGTATATTTTTGTATGCATTTTAATATTTTTACTGTTGTAACCTGTCCTGAGCCTTTTTGGAAAGGTGGCATATAAATTTAAACAAACAAACAAACTTTTTATTATTATTATTTTATTATTATTATTTTATTAAAGTAGCCATGTCTTCTGCACAGCCGTTTCCTTATTGTCTAACCAAAATCTACAGTGGTGGACTCTATTTGTTTGTGGCACTTTGGATTTGTAGGTCTCTCTCGCTTTTAGATGGAAGCTTTATTCAATTATTCATTACAACATAACAGTTTTAAAGACCAAATACAGTGTCAATACCAGCTCAGCCAACTTCAAACAACCCAATCTTAAAGCCTTAAGAGCTACAAGGAACACGTGTCCTCTGCTTTATTTGATTATTGCCGCTTGTACCCTCATAGGGGCTTTCACTCATCAGCTGTGACCACTGGAAAGAGAGGGGCGGCTGGTGCTTTGCAATGTGACCACGGACAGTTGTTTCCACTCTGCCTCGGCTTCTTGTCCATGCATTAATAAGGGCTCCTAAAGCTGGTGTAGGTTAGTGGCTAAGGTAATGGCCTTGAACCTGGAAGACCAGGGTTGAAATGCTGTCCTAGCCCAGCGCTAATTGGATAACTTTGGGCAACTCACTGTCTCTCAGCCTCAGTTCCCCATTTCAAAGTGGAAATAATAATGACCTACCTCTCAGGGTTGTTGTGAGGGTGAGCTAAATAATGTAAAACATAACCAGTAATATCCTGTTTGATGGTTACAGGATAACCACCAAGCTGTCTGGAATACTGGATACTAACTGAAGATAATGTTTGTGCTATCCATTTCAGCTCTAGGTGGGATGCTCTGGAATACAAAATGGTGCCTATCTGAGTGTGCAAGAGAGCAAGACGGTACGGTCCTAGCAGACCCACCCTCTACAGGTGGGAGTGGGACAGGATGTGCTGACGGACAGGATGTGCTGACAAACAAGAGTGCCTTAGCAGAACCTCCTGCCCGAGTATTTGACCCAATGGACCCCACCTCCCTGCTCCAGTAGGTCCTGACTTTGCATTTCTTGAATCCAGCAAGCCCCATCAACCTACGCCTCTGACTGCTCCCCGCCATCGTTCACCTTCATCTGTCGGTTCCCCGCTATGCTTTATGCTCTCCATAAAAGCTGGGTTTACCGTTAGGCAAGTGGTTCCCAACGGTTTTCCTTGGGTGACCCAATTATGAGATTTCGATATAATCTGATGACTCCAGACAACAAGAAAGACAATGCTAAGTGACCCCATCTACAGATAACATGTCACTAGGGGTCCTAACCTACAATTTGGGAACTTCTGCATTAGATTGACTAAACTGAAGTGTAGGGAGGACGCAGCCAAGGGGAGTGCTCCATGCTCAAGGTCAGTCAGAAGAACATGTGCACTGGTGCATCTACCTACCCTGGACTCCACTACCATGGGACTCTGGAGATGGCATTGTGGCTATTGGGCAGGCACAGCTCAGCTGAAAGGGAAATGTGTCCTAGTCATGCTCCCTGTCTGGGCTTTGTCTCAGAGTCTCCAGTCCTGGCAGGAACCCCTGCATTTTCAGGGTCAGCCAGGGGTACTTGTGGCTAACCCAGAGGACCTGGGTTTCCCGAATTGACAGGGGGCATCCATGTCAGAAAGGGAGCCAGGCACAGAGCTTTCCCACCCTCTTCCCAACATGGCCCCGGCCCGTGGAGTGCTGTGATGTCACAACATTCCGCAAGGGTGAGGCTATGTCAAAAAGGAAGGTAATCGTCCCTTTGTCTCAGCTATTTCCCAATGGCGTCCCACCCTCACGAACCCTCATGATATCGTAACACTCCATAGAAGCACGGTTTACATCAGAAAGAGGCATGATACCCCCTTTGTTAAGCCCCCTTTCTGATGTAGCTTCAACCCTTCCGGGCTTCCTCCCCGAAGGAGGTGGCGAGCATATTAGGACACCGTGCAGCAGCTTGAATGTTACTTTCCAGTTCTTCCCTCCCTGACTCTGATGCTGACAGGCATTTCCCCTCCTCCCACGCATTCTGTAAGAGGCCTGCGTGGAGGGCCCTCGAGTGTGGCTTTAGCATGGGGCCATCCCTTAATCTGACCCTATGCTTAGCCATTCTTGTTGCCCCTCTGTGAACCTGCCTCTGATCAGACATTCTTTTTGGAGATGGTCTTACCTTGGAAGTGATTGGCACTAGAAAATATTATACTTGCATGCCCAGAGACCAATTCATCACTGCATTACTTCACTTTTATACCCGCATAACTCCTCTCCGAAAACCAATGGCCCAGCACCCTTTTTCAGTACAGCTATATCACCATAAAACTGGAACAATACAATGGAGAATCGCGCATCATGCATGATTTATATCCTAGAATATAAAACATTGCAAATAGGTTCTCCATCAACGTTGCAGAGAAGGGCTAGGATCACTCTACAGCGTACAGGCAACTTGAGTGCCGGAATCGCAGAAATAAACGAAGCTGTTTATATTCCCTCCCCCCTCCCCTTTTCTTTTCCAGATGAAGTAGTTTTAATGGTCAGAGCACTAGAGTGCATCCAATATGCAGAAGAAGTGACAGGTGCCAGTTTTGTTATTAAATCCCAGGCTCTCAAGCTTTTGAATTTTCAATGAGATGCCTTATTGGCTCTGCGTGTGTGCAGCCTGTGTTAAAAGTCAGGGGATGTGAAAGCATGAGTGCAGCTGAATGGGTCTCACTTGAGTGAGTCACTCTAAAGTCTTCATTAAACATGGGGCCATGATATTTGCACTTGTCTGGTTGGGTTCTTGGTAGTTCGGGTTAATTACCCCACAGGACTGTGTGCACCCATGTGGTGGGAGGGGTGAAGGAGGACTGGTGGGTTGAATCATTCTAGGTTTCTTGCAGAGTGAATGATACAACAATAGCACCAAGCCTTGGCTGAATTCTGACTGGGCGGCGACGTGAAAGTTGGCGAGGAACTGGCCTTGTAGCCACAGCCTTGTGGGTTCTGGAGCAGTGGACAGCCCTCCTGCGCTGCTGCCTTAACCTACCACAAGCCCGGCCATTCCTGGGGAAGGCTCCTCTGCACTAGTCAGGCCACACTCGTCCTGCTGTATCATCTCCTCTCCTTGCTTCCGGTTGGCTGGTGGCAGGAGGAACCTGGAAGCAACATCTGACATGGTTACTTCCTGTTACAGTCCTATTGTGTCCTGTGTCTGTTCAGTCCTGTTGCCTCTCTGTCCTTCTCTGATTCCCATCTGCTCGGCTTTATCTTTGTCTTGGTTCCAAGATACCCTACTCTGCTCTTCCTTGTACTCTGTGCCCCAATCTTTACTGTCTAGCCTGACCCCGAGTCTCACCTTGCCCTCCCATACCCCAACGCTGAGTCCGCTCACATTCTGGAGAGCAGGACCTGACAAAGTGAAATTGGGCCTTCCCTCCCCAACATTTATCATTGTTGTTTTTATCAGGGAATAAGTATACATGGGGCTGCATAATGAGTGGTTGTGGCATAAAAGTAAGCAGGCACTTACCCTAAGGGACTAACACTGTTTAAACACCCTGGTGCTTAGTTTACTCATGGATTCCTAATCCTGCAATTAGCGTATGGCTTCAGTAGCAGCCATGCTGGTCACTGGGAAGTATTCTCAGTAGGGATGGGTGAACAGAACAGAGTTCGGAAATTCAGTTCAGTTTGAAATTTGAGTTCGGAAATTCGGTTCGGTTTGGTTTGAAATTCGAGTTCGGTTCGGAAGTTCGGTTCGGTCGAATTCCGAACTTCTGAACCAAGTTCGGCCATTCAAAACCAGGTTTTTTGGTGTGTGTTGCCACTAGGGATGGGCGAACAAAATGGAGTTTGGAAACTCAGTTCGGTTTGAAATGGAAAACACAATAGGTGAAGGGTGTACTGAGACTACCCCTGAAACGGGTAGCACATTTGCTACCCTCGGGTAAAACCCACATTTTGGGGTAGTCTGTTGAGTGCCCAATATGTACCTGTGTACTGAGTCAGGAACCCAGTTACCTGAATACTGGATATTACCATTTCCAGTTTACCAATTTTCCGTTCTACTGACCTATTTCAGTAACAAAAAAATGGAAAATTAGTAAAGGAAACCAGACTATTGGAATGGGAAAGCTGATATTCAGTACCTACCAGAAGTTGGTAAATTGGAATACTGGACATCAGTAAATCAAGTAGCCTATTGGGCACTAATCAATCAGGTATATCCAATGCTATCAGGTCAGGTACCGTGATTTCATGGGGTATACCTGCTTTTTCTGATACCATCTCAGCTTTAGCTGAGACCACTACCTGTGATGCAGAACAGCATTGTCTTAAGCATGTTCCCTTGTTGCATTCAGATGTATAGTTCTTTTGGCAAACACTTGGGCTGAACCTCAGTCTCAATTTTTTCTCAATTCTCATGGTTCTCAACTCATTTTTAACAAGAATCGATAATCAAGAAAAACCCTGTTTCTCGACACATTCTCAGTCAAGAAATTTATTTTACTTACCCTTTACCGTGATTAACATTTGCAGATGACCATGATTTACGTGTAACGTATACTGATTTACTGTGTCCCACATTCATCTTGGTAATACACATATGCAAAATGGCCACCCTTTCCCAAATTGGCCATGATGCTTCTGGTGCCATCTTGGAAGAGGGCTGCGCACGTATACAACAGCTGAGGGGGGCCATTTTGTACATGCATATTACCGGGATGAACACGGTACACAGGAAGTGGTCCATGGTAAACTGGCATACAGTACATGGGAAATCATGGTAAGCAGTCAGCCAAGAACAATTCTTGATCAAGATCTTGAACCATTACCGAGATCATTCGAGATCTCAGTAATGTTTCTCAATTCTCGCAAGGTTTTCTCAAGAAGGAAATTGATTTTCATGTTAGTGCTAGCAGACACCATTATTGTTAGGATTGTACTGTGCTGTGCTTTGCACAGTGTGGTTAGGCGCCATGACGGAGAGGAGAAGAAAGAATAGGGGGGGTGGGGAGAAAAGAACAATCTCAGGTTTTCCTTTTAAAAAATGTGTCTACACCTCATGGATGTGAAGAAAGGCCATAAACGTGACTCACATATGATCTAAAGTCTCAAAAACCAAGAAACAAATCCACTCTTAAATGGTGAGCTTTATTTAAAAAGAAGAAAATAAATGTCCAAACTTACTATTTTCTAGTTTTAACTCTTGTCTTTGAAACACTTGGGGATTAGCATCTCTGTGCTGGGCCATTTGCTACAAGAGCAAGATTCCCCCTGACAGATCTAGAAATAAAATGAAAATTCAGTGCAAATAAATTATTTGCCAAGTTCAGACACCTCTCCTCAAATCTGACTAAACAGATTTTTGCCCCACTTGCCCTGGATATCTGTATTTTGTTTTTTTCAGTGGTTCGTGTTGGCTAGTCAGTTATTTAAGGACATATTTTGGGTACTGCTTATGCTCAATCGCACTAAAATAGCTCCAAAGTAGAGTAACCTAACCGCACAACTGAATAAATGAGTCACCGAATAGCTGAAGACCTATTTTGGATAAGGATACTGTTATTGGGTCTGCATCTGCAAAAAATATCCATGGATACTGTCGCAGGGTGCAGGACCCCTCTCCCCCTTAACCGTGAGTATAAGTGTTGTCAGGATCAAGCCCCAGAGTTATACAGCCGTCACTTTGGGGGAATCAATACATAAACCAGGCATTAACCTCTGGTCAATCTCCACAATGTACAGTCCATCACATCACTGGTAGCGTAGCCATATACAGTCCCTTGGCTAGCTATCCCGGTTCTTCTCCTTAAGGTTCAGGTCTCCTTCCTTCAGGAACCAATAGGCCAACGAGCCTCTCCAAGAACGGTGTCCTCTTCTCTGTCTCAGAGCAGGCTCTTCCCTTCTACAGCCAGGAGTAGACTGTCTTTCTTCCTGCTTGTCTCTATCTTTCAGGCCATGCCCCAAACTTAGCCATTTCCTGTCTGGTGGCCATGTTAGGAGATTCACCTGGCAGGCACCATTTTGTGGCACAACCCTGCCACAGATACAAAAAAATACGCTATGCCTTAACTTTTAGACAGAACATCTTATTGTCCTTCCGAATTAAGGTGCATACCTAATGGCATGAGTCCATTAGCTGGATTGGCAAATTCCACTAGCAGTAGCTCATCACCTCTAGAAGACTCCACAATGGGGCCCAAGCTGACGCAGCTTCATTGAATGTCCACCAGTTCTTACCGGAGAATGTTTATTAAAAATAAAATGTGATAAAGGATATCATTCTGGTTCTGCCACTGCTAATATCAAAGTTTCCGTGGACTTTAAAGGTGTTGGATGAAATCCTGACTCCATTAAATACTTGAATTATTCCTCCATTTCTGTTCTAACTTGTCCTTGTTGACTTTGAGTCAGATCCAGCTTTAAGTGGCATTTTTGCAATTATTATGCCAGCTTAAGCTTTCATTACAGATTAGACATCAAATCAGACTTTTGCAATTATTATTATTCCTTCCACTTAAAAACAAAACAATACGACCAAACAAATGTTTTATTTCCGTAAAAGAAAAGGCTAGTTTGCTCGTATTGCTTTAAAATTATATACAAAGAAAAAAAAAAAAAAGTATTGCTTGCAGTCTGACACAGGAAGTTCCAGATCCAAGGAACTTAGGGTCCCGTGTAAAAGGGTGGAGTGGGTCTCCCTCCAACCGTAGTAATGTTTGACAGACACACATTGATTCACCCATTAGAAAAAACAAAATGTTATCATAATTAATTGATAATGCTCAGAGCGTTGCGGACCCTTACGTGATGCAGATATTTTTAGTTCTACTTTATTCATGAGCATGTTTTGAGGGGGCCCCCCTCGTGAATCACTGCGAGTTTTCCATTTACCACGGCTCTGTGCATTTACAGCCCTATGGTCCAGAGTTTATATACAGACCCCACGTATTGAGGGCCATCCAACAAACGGGGCCCCATGCAATTGCCCAGTCTGGATAGTGTCGTTGCTGTTCTGGATCTGGTCCCGCTGACAGGCTTGCCAGCATTGGTGAACTAGAAACCAGGAAATAATGGATCATGAACTGTCTTAAAATCATAGAATTTTATGGTTTGAAGTAACCAAGCCAAGAACGTGTACATGAGCTCTAGCATCGTCGTGAATGTCACATCCCTTGTCTCTCCCTCTGTTCCCACTTCCCTGTCTCCCCTCCCCCTGTCTTTAGATTGTGAGCTCTCGGACAGGGACCGTGTCTATCTTACTCTTTGTAAGTGCCAGGTACATCGCTGGCGCTATATAAATCCTAATAATAATAATAATAAATAATAATACTTCAGGAGTCATCTAGCCCAATATCTTCAAAACGCTACAGACAGCGGACACAATCCTATGGTCTGCAGATCCCCATGCGTGGCATAATGTGCCGACAATGCAGATCCGCATGGGTTCTGTGCGGCTTCGCAGAGGATCTGCCAACTATGGGATCGGGGCCATCGAATGAGAATGGTTTCTCAGTACCTAGGATGCGGGGTTAAGTAATCGCATTCAACTTATTGCACACCTGGAGGTGGTGGAGTGTGCTTCTGCAGTTCTGCAGGCTGGACATCCTCCAATGTTCAAAAGTCAAAACTGAACCAGTCCAGAGAGAGGGAGACAGTTTACCGCATTACTCTAATTTTTATTTTTTTTTAAATGGTAATATGGTAAACAATAACATGGTAAACACTAATCCAGTTAACCATTTAACCTCTAGATGCTAACCCAGATATCAATCAGATACTGCATGATCCGGCCAGATACTGGCTACTGGCAGTTACCTATTTCAGCTCTAAAGAAGACCTTGTGTTTCATACACATTCTGTGGGCATGAGAACTGTGGAAAGGGTAACCCGCTGAAATGTGTTAGAAACAAAGGGGGCAGGAGGGGGATGAAGATAGTCCCTGAATGAGAAGAACCACCTAAGGCTTCTGTCTTGCCGAGGCCTCTCGACGCTCCACTGGTGAAATTTTAAATAGGAAAATATACCGCATGCGATTCCTTAATAGGGCTTTGCTGCCAAAGGGCCTGACATGAGCAGGGGAGGGAAGAAAAAAGCCAGCCCTCCTTTCTTTCCATTTCCATAGTGTTTTGTAATTAATGTGATGCTTTTACAGAAAATTAATTGGTTTTTGATAATGAAATAGAAGGAACGATCCAGACTTTAGCAAATTAAAAAAAAAGGAAAAAAAAGAAGAAGAAAAAAATCCTTCCTAATAGGTCCCCATGTCAGACTGATAATGTTGAGTCCCTCAGGTGATGGGGGGGAAAGACCAAAAAGGGATGTCATGGAGGATCCTGGCAACTTAATGGTTAATCAGCCTCCCGCCTCTCGTGACTAAAGCTAAGGAGATTAATTAAAACTTGAAAGCGCTCTGATTTTGTTATGAATAGGAAGCCAAAGCGGTTCAGCTCTCGTGCCCATAATTCACCATTGCAGAGCAGCATTTGGACTGGACTGAGCTATAATTAGCTTTTGATATAGTAGGTTACCTGCCAGTCTTTGTACAAACGCAGAATCTGTTTCTCTCGCTCCCTTTCTTCCTTCTTTTCCAGGGGTTACTTATTTAAAAATGGAAAACATTCAGTGAGACGATGATGACAGCGGTGGGTCAAGCTGGGGGGGGGGAGTTGATTGATGGTCCCTCTAACTTCAACAGGTACAATCTCCGCTTCATTTGTCATCCCCTGCTGAAACAAAAGGCCACATTGCAATATTCCTGGATAATATTTCATCTCCCCCTCCCAATGAATTATGAAGACAAAAGAATAGGGAGGTGGGGGCAGGAATAGAGTTTTGAGGCTTCCCTTCTGCCCTTCTCTGAATATTAAAGGAACTCATTTATTTCCCAGCCACTGAATTCAGATTTTCTTATTATTTACTGTAGGGAATTATAAATAACTCAGTGTTAGGTGGAGTCTTTTATGCCAAAGGATCACAGAATACTTCTCTGAGATTCCTCCGTGTGTGAAGGGATAGTACTAGGACTAGGCACCAATGTCTTCAAAATAGCCCTTCTACGTTGCCGTGGGTCTTGTGTTCCGTGACGTCGTCTCGTCTGTGATCTAGAGACAAGAGCCCTGAAGAGTGAACTGAACCAGACAGGAACGGACGGGTTTAGGAGCCTTCCTAGTCTAAACCTCTCGGCTTCCAGCCAGGCCGGGCGAGGAGGCACACCTCTTCAAATAAAGGTAAAATATAGCCGTGCCATGGCCTGTAGTCAAGGGCTGCTCCTGGAACCTCACCCTGATGATGATTTGCACTCAGAATTCATCTGCTGTTTGGGGATCCCATCAGTTAGCGGGCAATCAAGGCTTTGCTGTGGCCGGCCCGTCACTATGGAACTCGCTCCATTTATTGCCTGTCTCCATTCCCTCTCCTTTAAAAAAACACCTAAAGATTTATTGGTTCTCCGGGTGCCTTTTAGGCTCTGCTGCAGGTACCTCTCCATGTATTCTGTCCTTCCTCTTTATATTCCCTTTAAAATTGGTTTTAATGAATTTTATATTGTTTTATTCTGGTGTATTTTACGTTTGTTAAAGCGCTCCAAGTGGTGGTGGTCTAACTAATACCTATATATACTGTGGTAAGGGAAAGTTATCTAGTGTTACAGTTAATTTCAGAAAGATACTTTGTGTTTTTATCAGAGAATTTTCAAATTTTTGTCACAGAAAACTAGGAACCTTCGGTATTACTGATGGGTAGAATAATAATAAATAATAGAACTGTTTTAATCTATTAAACTCAGTTGGTGAGTGGCTCTGTCACGGAGGGATGGGAAGGAGGGAAAAGGGGGCAGGGAAGAGGGGAAGCCCCACACCCTTGGGACGCACAGAAAGGTTACAAATAAGGACAACCAGAGGCAACTATCCTTAATGCAGATACCTAGCTCGGTAAGACTAGGGTCCCTCAGGGTGGAAGGTGGGCTTTCCTTCAATATTAGAAGACAACCCTTTTCATCATAGGGACAAGGCGAAAAGGTAGCTGTTTGCCTCAGAAAACCAAGACGTAGGACCACCAGGGAAATCCACACACTCGGGATACTATTTGGGGCCCAGGACACCGTGCGGCTAAGTGGGGGGAAAGAGGGGGAAGGGAAAGGCTCCAGGGAGAGGGGAATGGAAATGGGGGAAGGGGAGCAAGGATCTAGGTGAGTGGGGGACTGGACTTTCTCACAAAAGATACGTGCACGGGAAGCAGGGGGGATGGGAAAGCAACAAGGTTCTGGATAAAGGACAAAGGTATCCCCCACCACTACAGATCACTCCTCAATTATGCAGGAAACAAAATAGGGGATAAAGACACACCTTGTACTCACACTCAAACCTCTCACGCAACCAGGAAGGGGGAACATGAGGATCATTCACTCCACCTGGACACAAGAAATAGGTTTATGGATCTCCAAGGCAAGGGGCCAGTCTCTCAAGAATGATTACCGGCGGGGGAGTCAGGCCCCGCCGGTACTTTTTATAGCCATTCCCCCTGACGATGCCCTGCTTGCTCAGGGCGGAGCCCTGCTGTCTCACCACCACACCTGATGCCGCTCTGGGGCTCCTGGGGGCATGGTTAGCAGCACGCTTCCTCGCTACGTGGCCCCGTTCCCTCAGCGCCGGCCCCGTCCCTCCTGCTGAGTCACCGAGGCAGGCCTGTCTCCGAGTTAGCGGGCCCACTGTGCCGGAGCCCCCGGCTGAGGGAACGCGCATCCTGACAGGCTCTGGTTGGCAATTTTCTCTTGAGGGCGGTGGTCAGGGTATTGATTTTTGGGCCCATACGCCTACAATTTCCACCCATTTCTAACGTTCCCAGATGTTGTAGATCCCATGCATATGCCAAGATGCAAAACATTTGGCTTCACACTTGCAGAAAATGTAGTTATATCGAGCCTCATATCTCGATTATGAAACCGTTGTTTGTCCAAAGTGGATGTGTTTATATCATTAACGTCTTTAACGTCTCGCAACATGATACTGTACACACACAACAATGCAACACAAGAGATACTCATTCTACCCCACCCCGAGCTGTTTTAGGAGGGGCAGGGTGGAAATTTAATAAATAAATAAATACTGCTCACACACAACCTTTGATTTTTCTTGCCTATATTCAGAACTTTACATTTATCTCTGTTGAACTTCATTTGTTTGTTTTGGCCTAGTTTCCCAACTTATCAAGATCATTTTTAATTTTATTTCTGTCTCCTATGATGTTAGCTATCTCTCCCAGTTTTGTGTCTTCTGCACATTTAATAAGCATTCCCTCTACTCCCAAATCCAAGTCAGACATTTATAAAGATGTTGAACAGTATTGGGCCCAGGACGGTTCCTTGCAGAACCCCACTCGACACCTTCCTCTAGATTGATAAGCACTCTTTGGGTAATTTCAGACGTTACACACTCCCGGGTCACCACAGTGGATTCCCAATCGTGGCGAGTCAGCTAACCCCCTCCCCCATGGTCCAGGACAGCCCCGAACAGATGTGATGGGAGCGGGACCATGGCAGGGAAACGGATGGCCGGACCACGCCGGCATAACAGACGTTACGCTGTTTCCGGGACGTCGTCCGAAACCAGGGAGAGGCGAAAGGCAGACATGGTCGACAGAGGGCAAAGGACGCCAAAAGCACCTAAAGGGAATGCCCACACAAGGGAGAAAAGGGGTCGAGGCAGCGCACAGAACAGGCACAGGGAAACCGAGGATACAGTGGAACCCACAACACACATACACGCCCGGGCGCAAACACACCCGAATGGGAAAGGAAGGAAGGGGGGGAGCACACTGGGATGGCCAACACACACACCACAATGGGCAAGGGGGGGGAGTCCCAGGCGAAGGAAGCGTAGGGGCCCAGCCCGGGGACAGAGCGGGACACGGGGAACGACACCCACAACCCCACAAACAGCACAGTCAGCAAGGACTACCCAACAGCAACACAGGCAGCCCAAGGCACAGCAGTCCCACAGGGATAGAGCAATGTCACAGGGAGAGGACAAACAAGTAGGGAATGGCACTGGAGCGGTCCGAGGCAGGCAGGGATCCCCTGCGCCAGTGCAAAGGGGAAGACAGGGATGGAGGCGACCCGGAACAGATGTGCCACACAGGCGAGCCCCCCACTTGCCGGAGGTCACCAGGTGGTGCAGGCCAGGGGCCCCAGACCCGCAGAGTCATAGAGGCACCCAGGGGGTGGGGGGTTCGAGCCACAGGCACAGGTAAGCAGGCGGCCAGACAAGGGATGACAACAACACCCGGAGAGCCGGTAGCTGGCTCGAAGAGGAGGACATACCCTCCATGGTCAGCCCCCTCCTGTGACTAACACCACAGGCACCGAAGGCCAGGGGGTGCCTGAGGACGGGGCACAGAGACACAGGCAAGGGCAATGGATCCCATGGAACCAGCCGGAATAGCAGTGAGCCCAGTACAGCATGAAACGAATGGAAAGCGACCCAAGGTGGCATGGGCGGGAGCACACGGCGTGGCTGGCATCCAGGGCCCCAAAGACACCGGGGGCCTCACAAAAAGCTGCAGGGGGTCAAGAAGGGGGCCAGAGTGGAATGGTCCACCAGATGCACATAGTGGGGTCACTGAAGCATGCCCCGATGGTAGCCCAGCACAGACATGTGGTGGTTGACGAGGTAGCAGGCCTCAAATGGATCCTGCACGGCGAGCGCCGTCGGAACATCTGCACAGGGCCACACACCAGCCAGCTCCACTCCAGTGGGCTCTGACAAGCTATAGTCAGCAGCAGGGGGCCATGGAAGGTGCCCAAGCTCCAACAGGCGGTGATACCCCACCCCACGCGACCTCTGGTACCCGCGGGCCCCGTAGACGCAGCCAAAGAAGGAAACAGCCAGGGCAGGGCCCCCCTCCACCAGACAGGTCATGTAGGTGGCCAGGCTCCACACAGAGAGGGCTGACACGGTCTCCGCCACTGACCACCCCACATGCGAGCACTGCATCTCCAGAATGCGCCCATTGGGAAAGTGACAAAGCCCCAGCACCTCCGCGAGTGCTGGCCTCATAGCCAAAGTAGCAACGGCCAGAGCTCAGACTCGTATAGGCACCAGCAAGGGTATCTGGGCAGCTCAGGAGCAGTTGCATGGCCTGGGAATGCCACAGGTCACACAGGGCCATGATCTCGTGAAAGGTCCAGCTATGGGGAGCACCAGGCATTGCAGGGCATGGGAGCCATGGGGAAGCACAGCCGGCCATGGTACAGCAAGCACTGGGTAACAACAGCAAGGGAAGAGGGACCCCACAGTCCTAGGTGAGATGGGGAGGGAAGCTGGGGAGCTCCAAGGACACGTAATCCGGCCACAGGCCGTAACATGGGACGGCTAATGAGCGAGGTGTTGGGTGTGGACCCAACACAGCTGTAAGAACCGAGTGCACAGACAGTACATCCAACACTGATAGCTGCCTCTTGTCATCACTGCCCTCCTAACACTGTTAGCAGGGAGGTGATGACAACAGGAAAGCAGCTGCGGACTGCACGCCCAGGTGCATGCGGGCCCAGGACATGAGCCCCCGTGCCTGGAGCACAGGTGTGGTCGGGGGGGACCACCACCCAACATCCGTGCACCCCGTGCATCCGTGCACCTACGGGGCAGCCGGGCAAGCACAGGTGCTCAAGGGCGCCCCACACAGGTGCAAAGGCGGGGCAAGGGGCTGGGACGGGACTGACCCTCGGGTAATAGAGGCGCCCGCTGGACCACACCAGGGACATGGTCTGCCATGGATGCGGGATGGAGGGACGCCTGCAGGATGCACCTGGCCATCTGCGCTGAGTGGTTCTGGGCACACACAGACCTCATGCGCATCTCCACAGATGCGATCCACCTGGCTGCCCGCATACAGGTGTGCATGGCCTGGAGCGCTGTGGGTGCAGGCACTCCTTGGTCAGGTTCAGGGCCCTGCATGTGTCTGGAACATACCAACGGTCCCTCCGCCGCACCTGAGAGCAACAAGCAGCACTCCGCGAGGCCGCTGGCCAGCAACACTGGAGGAGGGAGGCCATGGAGCATGCAGCTATGCTCGTTATGCCCATTAAACGGTGGATCTGGGTCACTGAGTGGGCACAGGGGTGGTGGCCCGGGGCCCTGGCCCGTTGGGATGAAACCACCTGGAGAGTGCACTTCAGGATGGACAGGCATTTTGTCCTGCGACTTGCAGAGCTGTTGATGCCCTAGCTGGAGCAGCAACACACCCCCAAGCAGGCCCCCATTTCCATGGTCCAGCACGTGGCTATAGCTGTCTGTGCCCTGGCAACACCCAATTCCTGCCAGTCCATGTCACAGCACTTCAGTGTTGGGGTGACCCCCATCACCAGGATCCTGAGGGACTTCTGCAAGGCAGTGCTCCTGGACTGCGCAATCCAGCTCATGGACCAGGATGCCGTGATGTCCGGCTTCAAAGCTGGTGGCTTCCCCAGCTGCCTGGGCACCGTGGACGGCACCCGCATAGAGATCCTCTGCACCTCCAATGGAAGTAATACATCAACCAGCATGGGTACCCTTCCCTGCAGCTAAGCTAAATAGATGAATGAGAATATGGGGGTAGATGGGTTGGATGGGTGAAATGGGAGGAGGATTGCAATGAATTGGGGAGCTGGGAAATGCTGGGAGAGGGAGCCTTCTGAAACGCCTGCTGTTCAGGAACAGTGACTAGCTCAGAAGGTGTTGGGAAGGGGGGAGGCAGATAGTTTTGTTTCTTGCAAGCCTCTCCACCCCTGGTGCCTGGAAGTCTGCTCCTCAGCTGACTACTCCTCCCTGTCATGTTTGACCTTCCCGTGACCCTTTTTTTGCCACCCGAACATGATCCAAATGTGATCCGACCTGTTCGGTCATTTCAACGTTCGAAATTAAGTTCAGTTCGGTCAGTTTGGGTTCGGGTTCAGTTGTCCAAACAGGCCAAGTTTGGGCCGAACTCCAAACCGCATTCGCCCATCCCTATTCAGCGACTGAGGGACGTTGCTAATGTGATGGGAGCTGCCAATGGGCATTACTCCTTGACCTCTCCGCTGCCTTCAGTACTGTTGACCACTCACTCTTGCTGGGCTCACTTCACTCCCTTGGCTTCCGTGGCTCTGTCCTTGACTGGTTCTCCTCCTACCTCTCTGACCGCTCCTTCAATGTGTCTCTTGCCAACTCCACCTCCTCCTCCCTTCCACTCTTGGTTGCTGTTCCCAGAGGCTCTGTCCTTGGCTCTCTCCTCTTCTACACCCTGTCCCTAGGCAAACTCATTGCCTCCCATAGCTTCCAATATCACCTCTACACTGATGACACTCAACTCTCTCTCTCTGCTCTCTCTCCATCTTTTCAAGCTCGCTTCACCAGCTGTCTCTGATATCTCTACCTGGATGTCTCAACATCATTTCAAACTCAATATGGCTAAAACCGAACTCTTTATCTCCACACCCCTATCCTTCCTCTCCCTCTTCCCTGTCGATCCTTATCAATGGGGTCACCATCCTTCCCATCCCCCAAGCAAGTAGATTAGGCTTCATCTTTGACTCACCCCTTTCTTTTAAACCCTACATCGACTCTGTTGCCAAATTCTATCACTTCTTCCTCCATAACATTGCTAAGATTTGCCCTTTTCTCTCTGTCTTCTCTGCCAAAACCCTGTTCATGCCCTGGTCATCTCTCGCCTCGATTATTGTAACCTCCTTCTCACTGGCCTCCTGCACTCTCACCTTTCTTCTCATATCTTCATCCAAAACTCTACTGCTAGGGTCATCCACCTTGCCCGTCACTTTGACCACGTGTAGCCCCTCCTCTCCTCTCTTCAATGGCTTCCCCTTCCTCAACGAATCTTGCACAAGCTACTAGTCTTCACCTATAAAGCTCATCACAACTTTGTTCCCCCTACCTCTCTGCACTAATTTCCCTCCATACTCCAGTCCGTAAACTCTGCTCTTCCTCTGTCTCCTCTCTCCGCCCTCCCACGCCTCCCCTACTCCCCTAACCATTCGTCCCTTCTCCCTAGCTGCCCCCCATTCCTGGAACTTTCTCCCTGCCCACATCCGCCTTGCCCCCACCTTTCATACCTTCAAATCCCTCCTCAAGACCCACTTCTTCCGCTCTACCCTCCCAGACTCCTCACTCCCCTCACCTAACTCCTGCTGATAGCCTCCATCCAGTACAATCTGTTACCTGAGCTCTGTGTACTCGTATCCTCACCACACGGACTAGCCAGCCATCATTCTCCATGTAACCAAACCAAGCGTGTGCACCTGGGACCTCACATCTTCGTGAATGGTACACCCCTTGTCTCTCCCTCTGTTCCCCTTCCTTCATCTCTCCCCATCTCTCAGAATAGACATGGTTCCTGCCCTAGGGCTTACAATCTATTACTTTGTAAAGTGCCAGGTACATTGCTGGTGCTATATAAATGCTTGCTAATAATAATAATCATCATAATTTTTACACACACCCTAAAGTGCTTGTCTTTCAATCTTCTGGGTTTACAAGTCTTCAAGTAATTCCCGGATGCATTCTTCACACACACACTGCCCTGAGGCAGCCTAAAGTAGCCACAGCTGTAGACGTGACAGGCTGCCATGGAAACCAAGTGAGCACAGCTGCCTTGAGCAAAGCCGTTTACCAGGAGAACTTTTTACACACAAATGTTCCGAGAGAAGTTCTACGCAAAAGTTCAAAGAGCCGGATATTTAAGATCTGGCTGAGTGATTTAGACACACAGAAAGTTCAGGATATAACAGCAAACATGCAGGAGAAATGTGTGTGTAAAAACACCCAGTCCATGGTTTTGGTCATATCTGCCAGGGAGGAGCCAATTGGTGGCGATGGGGATATGCCTCATCCCCGTGGGGCCTGAATTGTGGGGTTCCTCAAGGTTGTATTATTTTGCCCATGTAGTTCAACGTATACACGCATCCCCTTAAGGATGTCATGATCAAGCACAGCATTAAGTATCATCAGTAATTCTGCTCCTGCATCTTGTTCCAGCTCCTGGGTTCCTCCTTGGTCTTTTCTCTGCATCTTGCTCCAGGTCCTGAGTACCTACTCGGCCTCTGCTCTCNGGACTCACCAGCCCCCGCACCACCCGAAACAGCTCCGCTGGACGCGACTTCGCAGACGCTATGAGGACGGCGAGGAATTCCTTCCTCGCTGTCCTCACAGCCTCCAGGCTCGCCGGTCTGTAGTTTCCAGGATCACTTATGGAGACATTTAAAAATATTGGCACTATATTAACTACCCTCCTGACCTCTGGTACTATAGCAGATTTTAGCAGTAGGTTACAAATTACCAATAGCAGCCCTGCAACTTCCTATTTGATTTCCTTTAGAACTCTGGGATGAATCCTATCTGGACCTGGTGATTTGTTACTACTTAGCTGACAGTTGCTGTGGAGCACGTGCTCCAGACAAACTGTCACAAATAAGTGTGACTCTGGAGGAGGTTCTAGAGCGTATTGACAGAGGCAACCCAAAGGGATGCCATTATTAGTAGTGATACAGTGCATCACTACTAATGAGGACAGGGAAAAAACCAGAAAGAGAGAGCAGGTCTGGAACAGACAAACTTAAATACTTCCAAATTAAAAAAAACATGCAACAACAAACAGTGACACCAGAACAAGAATAAAAAGACTATGTAAGTGTCTATATACAAATGTCAGAAATCTAAAAAGTAAGATGGAGAATTAGAGTGTTTGGCACTAAATTTAAGATCTAGAGATAATGGGACTCTCAGAAACCCGGTGGAGTGAGAATGACTAATGGGAGATTTTAATACCGGGGTACAAAATATATCAAAACAACAGAGAAAATCAAGTCGGTGGTGGGGTGATGCTATATGTTAGAGACAGCATTTAATCAAGCAGGATTCAAATTTTACAGGAATCTCTATGGATAGAAGTTCCATGTGCAACGGGGAAGTGTGTAACAGTGTGTAACAGTATCGACCCCCTGATCAGGACAGTGAAACTGACCATGAAATACTAACCGAGATTAGACCGTAATCATGGGTGATTTCAGTGACGCTGCTATTGACTGGGTGGGTGTCTCCTCAGGGTGTGATGTGGAGGTAGAATTTCTAGATGCCGTCAATGGATGCTTCTTGGAGCAGCTGGTCCTGGAACCTACGAGAGGGGGAGTCACTTTGGATCCAGGCATGTGCCACGTGTACAGGAGCACATGGCCCCTTGCCGGCCTCCCGGCCCCCCCTCGGGTGCGAAAGCCCCCAGTCTGGGATTCTCCCCTCGTGCACCGAACCAGCTGCAGGGACCCAGGGGGTGGGGCTTAGGTTGCCCACAAAGCTGCAGCTGTATCTCCCTGCTCCATGGGAAGCACGGCAGTCGCACAACTGGCCCAGCCAGCAGCACCAGAGCTGCCACCAGAGAGCACGCATACCGCCGCACAGGGAGAGAGCACAAGCCTGAGAGCAAGGCAGAAGCAGACAGGCCCGGAGCAGAGCCAAAGGCTCCGCCTTCCCTTCCAGCACTAGCATGGGCGGCAGTCGCCAGCGCCCCTGCAAAGCAGGGCACGAGCCGTGCCCCAATGCCAAGGTAAGTGGAAGGCAAGCTCCCCGCCCTCTCTTGTGTGTTGTGAGTGTGAGCCCCTTGCCCCCCATGTGTGTGTTGAATGTGAGCCCCATCTCCCTCCCCCCATGTGTGTGATGTGAGTGTGAGCCCCTTGCCCCCCATGTGTGTGTTGAGTGTGAGCCCCATCTCCCTCCCCCCATGTGTGTGATGTGAGTGTGAGCCCCATCTCCCTCCCCCCATG
>QEPC01009246.1:2001714-2026297 GCA_003113815.1 Sphenodon punctatus
TGTGTGTGTTGAGTGTGAACCCCATCTCCCTCCCCCCATGTGTGTGTCTACTGGGTGTACATGAGCGGGTGAGTCACTTAAACTGGCTCAGTTCTGGGAAATGGTAGCAGTGCAGAGTCTGAATGGTTGACATGAATGTTGTTGTTATTTTGCTCTTAATGCTTGTGGTGAGGATTATCCCCAGTGTTTTTATGTGCAATGTTGTTCAAAGGTTTTTTAGGGCTGAGTGTTAACCCCATAAAAAAGAAAAAAGAAAATCAAAAGTTAAATAAAAGAATCAAAGTTGGATGAAATGGACGTTTGTTCTTTATATTGCAACACCTTGGTTTGATTACATTCTGTTTTCATTTGTTTTGAATATTACTGCCTAGCGATGGCATTAAACACCAACACGGTCCTCTCTCTCCTGGTGTTTCTTCCCTGTCTTGGCGGGAGGTAGGCCAGGGGGCACTCTGGGAGGGGTGATCTGGGGGATGGAAGTTGTGGTTAGGGCAGGGCTAGGCGAGGGGACACTGTGTGTGGGAAGCTAAGGGGTATTTGTCGGGGATGGGAAGGTGTGGGCGCAGGTGTGAGGGCAAGTTATGCAAATTAGGCCACACACCAATTATGCAAATTAGGCCCCTGGGGCTGACCCTGCTTCTTTCAGTTTTCGCTCTAGTGTTTGTGACGGTTAGCTGCCAGGCCTGGCTTCCTTCCTAACCACTTGGTGACACATCAAACAAGATCCCTTCTGGAAACCAACTCTCTTTCTTTAGTTTCACTGATTTTACTACCAGTTCATTCACTGAAGAGCATTAAACTTCTCTTACAATATAAATCTCTGGGACTATTTCTCCACTCCCTTGCTCCTCGTGTAGATGTTTACACCCGCCCTAAGTGGCGTTGCTTGCTCCCATTCTGATATAGGGGGTTAATAGACGTCCAGATCCGACATCATCCCAGACGGGGGAGGGGAGGGCTTCCCCCGGCTGGGTCAGCTCTGGCTGTGGGAAGATACATTCCCGTTGCATCCCCTGGCCGGAGAGGGGGGCGGGGAGTGACATTCAGCCACCTGGTCGCGCCCCCACGCCGCTGCCATCGCCCCGCCACCCTGCCATGTTGGACAGGGTGCCATGGCAACCGCTGAAGCTGGGAGGTTCCAGGCCAGGAACAAATGAACCCGCCCGGTTTGCCTGCTCTGGCCCGGTTGGGTGGAAGCTGGCCCAGGTCAAACGTGTGGGGGAAGATGTTGGCCCAGGTGGACCCAAGCAGGCTAGCCAGGCCAGCGTCATGTATGTTAGCATTACCAAGGTCACATGTGACATTTTCAGGAAGCAAAACATTGAAAAGTCAGTGGTCTCTATATTCAATAAAGGGAAGCTGGTATTAGTTCTCATTAAAATTCATAATTGAGTGCATAAGGGGACATGCACTCAATTCTGGGTTTCAGGTGTGATTTTTAAATTATTTATTGGGGTGGGGGTTTTTAATTTTTTTTTTTTTTTTTAAAGATTTCATCGGATGCTCTCCAATGTGGTCAGGGTAAAACAATATGTTCTGCTAATGACTGTGTCTTTAATGTCTGATGGATTTTCTTCTGCGAAAGAAGGACAAGGGCTCTTCGAACTCAGCAGCTGAATGGATCTACGGAGCCTCCAGGCAGAATGTTGTCAGGATAATGACACAGCTAATGTAATTAATTAACCCTTTTCAGGTCTTAATGTTTCAAAAGTTTCAGGTAATGTATTTAGGTAGCAAAAATATACATGAATATTTAGTCTTATGTAGCATCCCAACACGAAGAATATTCAGTAAAGAGAACATTTTAAATGCCAGTGATAAGAGAGGGTAAATAAATATCATGTTGATATTTTTTAAAATACATGTTGTATGTTGTGCATTGACTCCTGACCAGGCAAATGGCTTTTCTCTTTATGGAGGAAGGAAATGTCCTGTAGTTAAAGCGCGGCATTGAGACTTAAGTGAGCTGTGTTCAATTCCCAGCTCTGTGCCACGTCAGGCAAGTCATGGAAGCCACCGGCCACACTCTGACAAACACTTCATTCCATGTAATTGGGCCTTGTGTTATTCCTGAAGTATTCACATGAACAGAGCACTAAACCGAAGTTAAGAAAAAGGAAGAGACAAAAAAAATAGGAAGCATGGACTCCTCATTATTGTCAGTTTGATTCTCCAAATAGCTGTTTGTCTGAACAGTCATCGCTGTGAGCCTGGGTGGTGATCTCGGTTCAGAGCATCTAGTACCACTGTTCATCTGAACACTGCCAAAGGGGAGTGGTTACTTGGATTTACTTAACTAAACCAAATGAGTTACTTTCATGTGCTCTTCTTCTGAACACTAAGGCCCTTTTTATACAGATGGCACGCACACATGAACACCCAGAAATCTGGGTGTTCATGCATGGGTGAGTCTCATGAAAACTCGGTGGCGGGTGAATGTGCATGTGTGCTCCCGCAAACACACATGCACACCCACCCCCGCCCATCGCACATGCACGGAGCAACCGGTGAAAGCAGCCATTGCTCTGTGCATGTGTGGTGGGTGGAGGTCAGTGTGCCCCCGTCTCACCTTTCCCCCACCCACTGGAAACACCAACATCCCCACTCAGCGGCCCGTGTAAAAAGGGCCTAAGGGAAGTTTCAACCTCAATTTAATTAACTCAGAGTAGTTAGTTCAGTTTACCTCTGTTCATCAGAACATAGTCTTACTCTCCCTCTGTGCCTCAGTTTCTCCTTTGCAAAATTAGGGTAATATTTCCTTTGTCTATCTTGCCTACTCAGGCAAAACCTCTCCAGGGCAGGGACTGTCTCTTGCTATGAGTTTGTACAGCACCTAACCCAAAATGAGGCCTTGATGCTCGCTGAAGCCTGTAGGTGCTATTTTAATATTAATAATAAAAGATGACATTCAATTAGCATTGATGAATATACTCGGTCAATTTAAGTCATTTCGTATTGCTTTTCTTTAATTTTTCATCATAGTTTAAGGAGCAAATTTTGCTCTCTCTTACATCAGTGTAAATCCACATCAACTCCACTTTAGCCTATACATTTTTCCAGTGTGCACTGGTACAAAGAAAAAAGAACGTGGAATTCCAGATTTCCTCCTTCAAATCCAAGATGTTCTCATGTCCCTCAGTAACAATAATCAAGCATCCCAGTCATTTTAAAATGACAGTTTTGTATTTTCTTTTTTTTTTTTAATTAACCCTTTGCAGTGCAGAGTCAGCTTTGCCCTTGATACTGGGATCAGCTGACATAGTCTTTCAAATAAAATGCAATGTAGATTGTGTATCTTTTGCCAGTTGTTATTGAACAGAACGTTTTTCTGTGTTTGGATTTTTGTTTCAGATGCACACAACTTGGGTGCTTGCCCTGATTGTTAAAGACCACAATATCAGAAATGAGAAATCAGAGCTAGTAGTTGAATTCTGGTCTTCCCTTTCCAAGCACCATACCGTAAGTCACTCTTTTTTTAGCCATAACCTCCCTAGGTCCCATTGGGCATGTCCCTCTCCCCTGGTCTCAGTTCCCCATCTGTAAAATGGGAATAATATTGACCTACCTCACAGGTTTGTTGTGATAGTGAATTAAATGAGAAATATAAAATACTTTAAACACTGAAATTCCTATATAAATAATAATAAATCCAGTGGTGGTATCAAATCTTTATCTAATGCTCAATATTTAGTCCTTTTAGTTCTTTTTATCATTTTAAATGTTTTTAATGATATTTTATGTGTGTTTTTATTGTTTATGCATTCAGTAAACCACCACGAGCTGCTCTGTGAGCAGGAGGGGCAGGGTAGAAAAATAGTTGAATAAATATATAAATAAATATTCTCAATATTTCTCTAATGCTCTGTGCAACCAGCTCTACTTAGGCCAAAAACATAGACTAAACACAGAATCTTCAGTAAGCCTCCTCTTCCTAAGCTGAAGGAGCATTCCTTTGCCATACAGCTGAAATAGGCTATTACTAAGTGAATCAGACACTTGAAGAGTACAAACAGTGAACTATGTCCTGAGTTTGATATTACATGCCCATCCCTCATCATGACCAAAGAGAGAGCCCTATCTCAGAGGGTTGTTACAAGAGTGAACAAGATAAGAACTGAAAGTGCTACATAATAAAGTTGGGGATATTTCCCCCATTTTACAGACCAGGAACTGAAGTTGAGAGGCAGTGGGTGAAAGCAGCAGTAACATTAGCCTGTCTTAGCCTGCAATAGACTGCCTTAGCCTGGAACTCACCTGCACATCTGGTCTGTCACCAGCAGATATTCACCTGCTACTGCCCTGGGGCAGACTGCCAGAGGTTATGGGATGTGAAAAAGTTAAAACATACCCCGATGTCCCCCCCTCCCCCAAGGGTCCAGGCGGTGGTGCAGTGCAGTGGACAATGGCGTGGCTGTGTCAAGCCACTCCGGGAGCCAAACTTCCTGCTTTGATACTGCGCATACACGAGCATGTTCCTTTGCTGACGCATGCGCAAACTGCATAGGGAACTCAAGTTGCAGGACGGGGAGGAGTGGAGCCTCACCGGAGATGGAGATGGAGCCCTGCAAGGGGCAAAACTTCAGTGAACGTGCGTTGGGCGGCTAGGGGGTGCCATCCAGCATGTGTTCAAGAAATGAGCAACGTTTTGCAAGGATCGCTGGGGGCAGTCTTTCATGCAAGTCTACGGTGAGGAAACTGGCTGCGCAGAAATGTAATATGGGCTATAGCCCTTGGTGCCCTGTGGTCAGAAGGAGGGGGGGACTTGGGGGAGCAATACATGGATCTCTGTGTGTGTGTGTGTGTGTGTGTGTATGTATGACTGTTGGTGTGTGTGTGCTATTGGCCGGTGGAACAGCAAGGATGGGAGTGGAGAGTGCTTGTGACCATTAACTTTTAAATTTATTCAGTGTCTCTGAACATGGGCTTATTCTCTCTCACGTGGTGTGAGGGTGGGGACAGGGAGCATGTGTAAAGGTAATTCCACCAGGTGCCATTTTATCTTTCTTTCAGTGTGACTCAGTTTTTGAGAGAGAGAAAGTTTGCTGTTGACCATCTGGCTGCTGGTCAGACTGAATCTTTTTCATTCAGGTCCAGGATCAATTCACTGTTAGATGAGATTTATTTAGAAGATAATATTTTATTAGTTAACAATAATCATCTCAAGGAAACAACTTAAGTTAGGTATAGGTAGGTAGTATTACTAGTGTGCCAAGTCAGACCAGGGGTCCATCATCATCGTTCAAGCTCAGCATCTTGTCCTCAAGTGGGGAGGAGATGCTGCTGAGCTCAGCCTGCCCCATGGGGTCAGTCCTGCTGGTGGTGAGTACATTGGGAACCTGGCTGAGGCTTGGTCTTTGCTTTTTGGGGGGGCCAGGGGGCTGGGGGACTTGTCTTGGGAGGAGGGGGGATGTTATAACAGCGATTATTATGGGATGATATATCACATATGGTAATTACATACAGATTGGTTCTGCCCTTTTAGTTTATTTTTTGTATTTTTAGGATATTTTAAATTTATTTTTAAATTGTGAGTTATAGTATGTTTTAATTATGAATTGTAATTGTTGATGGTGTGTGTTGTAAGCTGGAGGTTGCTGGATATAATTGAAATAAATAAATATGATGCTGCTGCCAGCTGCCTTGGGGTGTGTGTCTGGGGGAGGAGGTTGTACTGGGAGACATGGGGGTGGGCGGAGGTGGGAACTTGGGGAGTCTGGCTGGGCAATGCGGGGAGGTGTGCACTGGGAGACATGGGGAGGGGGTGGTGTGGAGTGGGGGGAATCAGGGAGACTGGCTGGGCAATGGAATATGGATAGGGTTGCCATAGATGCAAATTTTTAAAGGGCACTTATGAGATATGCAGGTTGGAGGGCTGGATTGGAACCAATGCAACCTTGCAACCTGTATATCTCATAAGTGCCTTCTAAAAATTTGCATCTATGGCAACCCTAAGTGGGTGGAGTGGGTGAACTGAGAGACATGGGGGAGGGGGGTGGGATGGGGGCACAAAGTCTGACTGGGTAATGGGGCTGGAGGTGGACTGGAGGGGCCTGATTTGGTGGAAATGCAGCCCCAAAACAGGCCAAATGCTTTTTTAAAAGTGGTCTGTGTGCTTGGACAGGCATTTGGTGGTGTAACTACTAGGGAGGCTGGTCTGGAGGGGTCTGGTTTAGTATCAATGCAGCCCCGAAATGGGCTAAATATTTTTTTTTAAAGGGTCTGTGTGCTTGGACAGGCATTTGGTGGTGTAGCTACTAGGAATGCTAGTCTGAAGGGGCCTGGTTTGGTGGCAATGCAGCCCCAAAATGGGCAGGGCCCCGAGCCATACGCGGGTCTGCAATTCGCAGATTTCCCGCAGAATTCCCCTCCCCCCGTGGAATCTCCTGCCCCGCTTACCCCAGCACAGAATTTCTAGCCTGCGCTGGGGGAATGAACAAACCCTCGGGGCTTCCCCACCCCAGCCTCCCCAGTTGCCAGGGCTTGCCCCCCTCCCCGTTTAGATAATTAATTAACTTAGCAGTGACAGCAGCAGCAGCTGCTCTGTCCAGTGCACTCTCACTTCCTGGGCCCTCCCGACGGGGCCTCTCAGGGCATCGTAGCTGGATGACATCATCCGGCTGCGTTGCCCTGAGAGACCCCGTCAGGAGGGGCCAGGAAGTGCGAGTGCGCTGGACGGAGCAGCTGCTGCTGGGAAGGGCAAGCCCCGGCAGCTGGGGAGGGCAAGCCCTGAGGATTTTACCAGTGCGGGGGGAGCGGGAGGCAAGCCAAGCCGCCCCCCCCCCCGGCATGGTAAATCGCACTGAGGTGCAGAATTGGGCCCTGACTCGCGCAGAATTTTTTTTTAAATACCGTGGAAGAATTGGGGCCCTGAAAATGGGTCAAATTTTTAAAATAGGGTCTGTGTGCTTGGAAAGATGTTTGGGGACTGGGAGCCTACCCTAGAAAACTACAGGCAGCCAAGGAGATCATGAACATGAAGCGTGTTAAGGATAATGGCAAGTGATGGCATGGGGATTGGGAGGGTCTTGGACCTCTTCTTTGGCGGAGAGGGCCACAAAGAAGCAAAATTAAAAATGTCATTCAAAATGCAAACATCTAAAGTAATTTGCTTCTTTTTTCTATCCAGCTTGTCTGAGACCTGGCATGATTCCACACCTCACCTCGCTCTCCTTGTGAACAGAGGAGAAAGTAGATAGGAGCATGGCAGAAGAGAAGGCTGCAAACAACAAGGAAACCCCTTTTCCCTGTCCCCACACTGAACCCATCTCTTCCCCTTCCTCTTCTCGTGCTCCAAAAACAAACCCTTTCCCCCTCCTACTTTTCCTCTGTCCTGTCCTTCTCTTCCCTTTCATTCTCTTCTGATGTGGCTTGTCGCAGAACAGGGAGCTAACTCAGTCCTCCCAGTTCTCCAAACAGAAGGAAGGCTTATCCCCAAACCTACACCTTCAGAAGACTACTGGTGGCCGAGGATGCCATGAAAATCGAGGATTTGAGGGTTCAGGATAAAGGTAGGCGATTGCAACATGATCTATTTTTTTAACCTAGTATGGTTAATTTGGACCCAGTGGGAAAGAGAGTGTATGGGACCCCAGTAGGAGGGTTCTATATCCCCGGGCGGCAGTGCTTCACACAGTAGCGTTCCCAGAATTAAGTAATGTAACGTCCATTCAGTGTTAACCCTGGTAACTCCTTGCTGCTGGGTTATGCCATGCAACTGGCCTATCGTTGCCCTGGCTCCGCCCCTATGCCTGCCAGCCTGCTTGCGACTTTGCCACCAACAGCACATTGAACTCATCCACTGCCCCACCATCCTCCAAACCCACCAGCCTCCCCTGGTGGCAGCTATCAGAGACGCAGCCCAGGCTAAGGCCCAGCCACCCAGGCTAACACTCCCCATCCTGTCTGTTAGGGGACTGCCCAGCCCTGCTGCGAGGCCAGGTTGGTGGATTGAGCCCAAAGGAACGTGATCAACCTAGCCCCATTGAAGCAGAAGCACCTGGCCCAGGTGATATGGGGGGTCTGGAGGAACAGGTTTGACATACGCCCTCCACCTTTGGGGTGATCTGCGGGGCCCGGGAGTCCTGTCCCAGTGGACAGCTCCTTGGGCTGACCCAGGGCATGGAGGCATGGAGGCATCTCACCATCATTGCATCTCTTTTCACCCTGTAACTTGCCCAAGGCTATCCACTGTGTTCACAAATAAGACAGGATTTGAACCCTGGTCTCCCAGATCAGACCCTAAAATTTTATCCACTCAACTACAGTCATCATCATCGTCAGTGCTGTTGCTTTGTCTATTGAATTATAACAACACAGAGAAGTCTTGTCCAAAAGAAGGACCTCATTGTGGTAGGAACTGTGAATACCCTGAAAGTTAAATGAAGACTACATTCCTAAAGTCATTGAAATCAGTGGGGGTTATTCTGGAGCAAGTAGCTTTAGGACTGAAGCTAAGGAGAGTGTAATGTTATTTTTAACAGCAGGAAAAATGAAGCACAAGGAGATTAAATGACTTTTCCAAAGTCACATGGAGGATTGGTGGTAGAGCTAGGAGTAAGACCGCAAACCCCTGCCCTGTCCAGTGCCATAACCACGAAACAAGTCCTTCTCTACGATTCCTTGCTTTGGAACAACTCAAAAATAGCTTTGCCTTACTGTATGTCACAGAGTCTGACATTTGAAGGAAGGCTTGTGGGGTGGAATGGTAACATTCCCTCCATCTGCACACCTAGACTGGATTCTCAGATTTGTACTCTTCTCTAGCTCTAGAGTTGAAATGGGTCCCCCCCACCCCACATGGATAAACCCTTTGAATCTGCACCTCCAAAACCAAAAATGGTGGTTTAGGTAATAACCTGTTTGCATTCCTCGAGTATCCACTTCAGTTATTCAGGTTTATCCTTGTCAGGTTTTTGGCTACTTAAGTGTTATGTCATGTTTGTTTATTTTTATTTTAAATTTCTTACTCAGCTGTTCCTGCCTAAGGCGGCTCAATTTTGACAATATTTGTATTATTGTGCATGTGCAATTGTCAAAAAAGATGCAACCAAAGTACCAAAATGACCAAAAACTCAAAAATACCTGAACTAAAAAAACAGAAACCCAAAATTTTGAGGTGAAATACCCAAAAAATCAGATATGTGAGTACCGGTTTTGACCATGGATATTGTTCAGATACTTGAAGGGCTACCTGAAAATGTGAGATCTGAACGGCGGATGCTCAAACATGCATGCGCCCCACGCGCACAGATAGCATCGCAGAGCAACGGCACGACCCATGGGGCTGCGAACTCCGAGCCCACACACCCCACAGCCTGGGGGATGCAGCAGGCACAGTTCCTGCTCCATCCCCTGGGCTGCAGGGTGTGTGGGCTCAGTGGGTCGCACTGGATGGGACACGCCATTGTCCCACGTGGCTTGCTGTGCGCATGGGGCACCTGTACCCTTTCCCTGTGCCTCGGGTAGGTGCAGTTTGTGAGGGCCACAGAATTGCACCCATTACCTGTTGATTATTTATTTATTTATTTTATTTCCTTATATTTATTGGCTGCCCCCCATGCCTACAGCATCACCGAGTGGTTCACAACAAATAAAACAATATAAACCACATAAAAACATCATCAAGTATAAATGATTAAAAAAAAACAACCCACCCCCACCCCAAAAATTCTCCCCCCTCTCTACCCTTCCCTCCCACCCTCCCCTCCGAAGGCCTGGGCGAACATCCAGATCTTACAGGCTCGGTGAAAAGCCATCAGACCCGGGGCCAGGCGAGCTTCCTCCGGGAGGGAGTTCCAGAGTCACTGCCCGGCCACCAAGAACACCCTCTCCATTGTGGCCTCCCGTTTAACACGGGGGACCTCCAGGAAGGTGCCCCCGGCAGACCGCAGGGATCGCCCTGAGGTGCGGAAGGCGAGGCGGTCTCCAAGCTATGAGGGGCCCAGACCGTATAGGGCTTTATAAATCAACACCAACATCTTGAATCTGGCTCGGTACGCTACAGGCAGCCAGTGCAGAGAACAGGTGTAATATGATCCTGCTGCCTCGTCCCTGTAAGGAGAGGGGCCACCACATTCTGCACCAGCTGCAGCCTCCAGACCAGAACCAAGGGAAGCCCCATGTAGAGCGCGCTGCAGTAGTCTAGCCTCGAGGTGATGAAGGCATGGATAAGAGTGGCCAGGTCGGGCCTGGAGATGTATGGGCGCAGCCTCCACACCAGATACAGCTGGCAAAAGGCGGCTTTAGCCACCATCTCCACCTGCCGATCCCGACGGAGGACCAGATCCAAAACCACCCCCAGAGTCCGAACCTGCTGGGCTATGGGAGGGGAGACACACACCCCACCAGAGGGGCCGGCACCTCCCTCGCCCTACCCACCACCATCATCTCCATCTTGTCAGGATTCAGCTTCAGTCTGCTCTGCCGCATCCAATCCACCAAGGCCTCCAAACATTGGGAAAGCAACGAGACAGCAGGGTCTGGGTCGGTCGAAAATGAGAGGTACAGCTGAGTATCATCAGCATATTGGTGACATCACACCCGGAACCCTCTCACGATCTCCCCCAGCAGCTGCATGTATACATTAAACCAAAGTGGAGACAGGCTCAAACCCTGCGGAACGCCGCAAGTTAAACCCTGGGGGATCGATGTTTCAGCTCCCAGCACCACCCGCTGGCTTCTCCCCGAGAGGAATGAATGGAACCACCCAAGGACAGTCCTGTCCAGAGCCCCCAGGTCTCGCAGCCGTCTCACCAGCAGCCCAAGGTCCACGGTGTCAAAAGCGGCCGAGAGATCTAGCAGGATCAAGAATGTAGAACATCCTGCATCCATCTCCCGGCAGAGATCGTCCACCAAAGCCACCATCGCTATAATAACAAATCCAGTACCCGTTTCTGCTCTTTTTACCTGCGGAAAAGATTTCAGCCTATACTAGGAAATATTTCCTGGTATTTTGCATCCTTTTTTCTTTTCTCAATTCTACCTCATCACTTATTTCTATTTGATACCCCTTTGAACCATCATTGCATGGTGTGGCTTACTATGAGTCTCAAGGGAGCACTTTGTAAATCAGAACATCCTAGGAGATAATGGACTTTAATTTTACTTATGGCCTTGTGGAAGTTCTCAAATGGCGTATGGTCTTACGGTTCATAGGGACCATTTTTTTCCATCCTTGCCCTGACATTTCCCCTATGCTTAGAGAGATGGGGGCAGTTGGTGTAGGAGCTGAGTTTACACACCTATCCAATATTTCTCTCATGCTGGGATATATTGGATTCTGACTGGCAGTGGAGAATTTGGCCTTTTAGCTTCAACTGAAAAATGCCACTTTCCATTTCCTCTGTTGGTGGAAGACCACAGCAAAGTCTGATAGAGTCTGTATGCAATCCTACTTACCTGCTTTGCTAACAACAAAACCATGGAACGAATCCCTTCTTGCTTCTGATGGAAATAGCAGAATATTAACAGAAGCTCTTTAATTGTGAGCCTTTAAATGGCTATATTATAAAAGATCTGCAATATGATCTCACCCAAAAGTTATTTCAATGCTAATAAAAACCAGTGAATAGATTGGAAACCTTAGCAAATAAATCCCTGTTATTTTACTTCAGGGATTGCAACTGCTGGGCATCCTAGGCTTTTTTTTTTTCTTCACTGAAAATGAGATTGGTGGATTCATCTTAACCTTAGCAATAGTTCAATAATTATTCTCATTAGCAACCAGTATACAAGAAGAAATAATGGAGTTAAGTGGCAGTGGGGAAATTTAGGTCAAATTGTAGGAGGGAATATTCTAATAATAACCAACTATAAGAGCAATTCAAGAACTGAATAAACGGATATAAGGATGCTTTCAGAATCTTCCTCATCGCTCTAGAATAGCAGTTGCCAAGCATTTTTCTTTTGTGGCCCTATTTTGATATTTAAATGTATAATCCTGTGAACCCAGACAGCAACAAAATTCTGCCAAAATATATCGCACCTCATTCAGAATCCTATCCACTTGAGGTTCCAACCCAACGGCCTGGAAGGAAACCGCTCTTCTAGAGAAAGAATGCCTGGAGTTTAGATGTGTTTTATTTGAGGTGACTGAATGATGGCGCAAACTTGATTGATCTCTGCACTTAACTGCATTCTTAAATAGAACTGACGTTAGGGAACCAGGATCTCACTAGCAGTTAATAGCAAGCTACACACTTAGAAACTTTGGTAACCCCTGCTATATATGGTGGAATCTTGTCTCCAAAATCTAACCACCAAGAGCCATACACCAAAAATTCCCTGCACCCAAGAGCCATATCTCACTCGCTCACATGCACGCACGCACGCACGCACGCACGCTATGGTGCCTGCCCCCACACACAGCCTTTTCCTTCTTTGTGATTGACTGGCACAACCTGTCCTCTGCACTCCAGCTTGCTGAGATTCTAACCAGGTGTTGAGATTCAGCGGCTGAGACTCAAGTACAATGAAATCAAACCCAGGACCAGCCCTGGTTGAGATCTACGCTTGAACTGCCCAAGGGTTGCTTGTTGTGACTCCCAAGCCACAATTTGGCCACCTCAGTATACAGGATTATGGAACTCCCTCCCACTGGAGGTTTGTCCGAGCCTGCACCTGCTCATCTTCCAGAGACAATGGATAAAAACAAACATGCAGGCGGCGAGACAGTGCTTGGTTCGGGCTGAAAAACCATGGCCGCCACTGTCTGGCAAGCAGCATGAAAAAAATGTGCCTGCCACCGGGAGAGCTGTCCCACAGCCTGCATGGGGGGTGGGTCTGCAACAAACGTGTGGACAACCCATCCTACTCCCAACACTCCATCCCCATCATGATGTGTAGCCATGGCAACGAGTCATGGTGGCCCCTGAGCCACACCAAGGATGACCGGGCCGAACAGACCTTGGCCTGGGATGGGCCCCGGGGCAGAAGTGGGCCCACATCTGGCAGTTCATCGCGCATGAACACACGCGCCAGTGGGTCCCAGGCTATGGTGGGAATTTTGGCAGAAAGGTTTAGTTAAAACCCCTTATCCCAGTCTTATCTATGTCTATTTATGATTTTATATGCGCTAACACTCCCTGAGCCTTAAGGATAAGGCAAGATAATAAATTTGTCCAAAAATGTATATAATTTTATTTAGAGATTACAGGATCAGTCCTACAAATGATGTTTGAGAAAAATGCTTAGTTCTTGGCAGAAAGGGACCTTAAGCTTGGGAATATTCAACTCTAAAATGAGAGAGAAAAGAGCTAGAGGCGTTACCATGATCACTAGCTTCTCTTGAAGAGTTCTGGGAAGCTCAATAGCTTGTACACATTCACCAACAAAATAGGCCCTTTTAATTTGGACCGCTCTAACTAATTTGTCTCTTGTCCCTTTCATATTTGAGACCAACATGCAAGTGACCACACTTTAAACACCTCAAAAGATTAAAGTTACAAGTGCCTTGAAAGCGGATATTATGGTGGGAATTAAGGTCAGCCATACTAAGTGTTCAAACTTCATGTCATGCCCCCAAAATCAGGAAATGTTCTAAAAAAATCTTGAGATTTTTTTTATTTAAAAAAAATTACCTCCTAGTTTTGAAGTCTGTCGAGTCTCACTTATGTCATATTTTTCAAGGTGTGCAATCATATGGGCTACAAACATACCTTTTCTTTGCTTAAATGAAATCTGCTATCTCAATTCTTCTTGAAGTCAATAGATTTTTAAGTCACAAGACATCCAGTCAGGGCGATGGGTGGTAGATAGTTAATGTAGCTGACATGGTCAAATTGTATGGTACGGGCTAGTGCTAATCTCCTAGTCTGGGAGTGGCAAAATTAAACATTGGGCACACTTCTAAGGAGCCAGGAGCCAACCCTACCCAACAAAAGACATCAGAGCTAGCAACACTGGGGAAAAAAAGTCATGGAAATCTAGCCTTCATCACTACTGAGATCATTCCATAGACCAACATCCTTTTGTTATTAATTATTATTATTTATGTAGCATGAGCATTGTACATGATGCTGAACAATCATTAAATTAAAGACAAGTCCCTGCCCCGGGGGAAGGGAAAAGGACGACTTACAATCTGAGATGAACAAAGGAGCGGAAACAAGGAAGAGATGTGCATAGGGAGAAACAGGGATATAGTCATGAAGTTAAGATTCATGGCAGAGGGGGAGGAGACTGCTAATGATGGGAGCATTCAACTTACCCAGCTACCAGCATTCCAATTCCTCCTGGTAGCGTATCAGAACAGGTTACTGTTTCCAGAAATAGGCCCTTTTTACATGGGCCTCTCCCACTTATGAACACGCAGAAATCTGCATGTTCATGAGTGGGCACGATGCGTGTGAAGGATGTGGCACAGGCACACATGGAGTGGGAGTGAATGCGCGTGCCTGCCTAACACACATCCCCACTCACCCCCCACTCATCCCCACGCACGGAGCAACCTGGGGAAACGGAGGTTGCTCCATGTGGGGGGGTGAGTGGGGATGTGTGTGCCGCCATGTGCATGCCCCGCCCACCGTGCACGCACTGGTGCACATACACCCAACCTGGTGGTGCATGTAAAAATGGCCATTGTAGCAGGGAGCAGTCCAGGGGGGCTGCCATCCCTTTAAGAGGGAGCTGAGTGGGTCAGCCAGAGGGTTGAGAGCATGCGCATGGGATTGGGAGAGCCAGCCCATAGCTAGGAACCAGCCTGGGTTAAATGCAGGCTGCAAGACAGAGAGTCAGAGTGGGCAGGACACTGGCCCTTTAAGGCTGAGGAAGGAAAGCCTGGCCACGCCCACTCTGCGGGTATAAGAGGAAGGCTGAGTGAAGGAGAACACAGTTTCTGCCAGGGAGGCAAAGGAGAAACATCTCCCTGAAAGACTTGCTGTTGTACGCTCTCCACGGTACTGACGTCTGGAGAACCAGCGGGACCCAGGCAAGGTACAGAGGCTGTGCCCAAGAGGGAGCCTCTTGGCTGGGGAAGGCTTGGCCAGAGCCTGGGGCCTTTGAGGCCTTGCTGAATGAACTTTGGGGGACTTGTGGTTGCGTTGCTCCTGAGGCTGTAGAGATGGACCTGGACCTGTAGGGTGGAGGTGGATGAGCTGGCAGCCCCAGGTACACGGGACACGGCGTAGTGTCCAATAAAGACTGTGAACTGGAAACCCTCTGGCTTGTGTGGTGTGGGCAGAGAGGGTTAGGCTGCCTGGAGGGGGGGGGAGGTTCAGCCGACTCTCAAGGCTGAGACAGCGTAGCAGGGGGTGAGCTAATTGCCCGTGAGTGTGACCCCAGCGCCCCATGTGGCCCTGGGGGACCCCCCCCCCCGCTACCATAGTTTTGAAAATGTTGTTTCCATGATGTTTCCAAGAAGCAGTTTGCTGCCAACATAGCATCTGCAAAGTCGCGTCCAGTGGAGCTTTTCCAGGGGGTGAGGGGTCTGGTCAGTCCAGCCTCTCTCCACCTGGATATGGACTTTTCCACAGTCTGCTGTGACCTGTTTATGAAGTACTTCATGGATAAAATCGCTCGGATTGAACACGACATGGGACAATTCCGGAACCTGAGGTTAGGAATGCCCTGTCTGATCCATGTTTATGGGATCAGTTTCGATTGGTGATGCCTGCTGAGGCAGGGGATGTGCTTGGGTCTGTTTGGGCCACAATGTGTGAACTTGATCCTTGCCCATCCTGGCTGGTTAAGGCCAGTTGGGAGACAGTTGGGCCATTGCTGATGAGGGTTATCAACGCTTCCCTTGGGCAGAGCAGGCTGCCTGAGTCGCTTAAGGTGAAGGTGGTTTGGTCACTCCTTAAGAAACCATCTTTGGACGTAGATTCCATGGCAAGCTATCGGCCTGTCTCTAACCTTCCCTAAATGGGTAGTGGCCCATCCGTTGCAGGTGCATCTAGACTGTATCGATTTTCTGGATCCCTCGCAGTCAGGCTTTCGTTGGGGTTATGACACTGAGACTATGCTTGTGGCCTTGGTTGATGGCCTGTGAGTGGAAATGGACAGGGGCATTAGACTCTGCTGGTTCTTTTCAATCTCTCTGGGCTTTTGACACTGTGAACCATGAGGTGTTGGTGACCCGCCTGCGGAACATTGCCGGGGGAGGTGGGACAGCCTTGCAGTGGTTCCGTTCGTTCCTGGATGATCGATCTCAGTGAGTAGTCCTGGGGGAAATATACTACTTCCCCCAGGGGTCTCTCATGTGGAGTTCTGCAGGGTTCTAGTGTGTCCCCCCCTCTTGTTCAATGTGTATATGCAGCCGCTGGAGGAGGTTGTGCATCAGTGGGGGGTATGTTACGATGATACTCAGCTGTACCTCTCCTAGTCATCAGACCCAGGCTCGGCAGTCTCCGTACTTCCCTGGTGTTTGGGGACTGGATAAGAACTAGCCGACAGTAGCGGAATCCTGACAAGACAGAGGTGATGCTCGTTCGTGGGATTAGTGATCTGGGGGAGGGAGGCATGCCCATCATTGATGGGGTCCGCCCAGTTTTATCATCTTACGTTCGGAGTCTTAGGGTGCTCTTGGATCCATAACTGCCTATTGTCTTCCGGGCCCGAGTCAGGGTGCTGGTTTTAAGCTATAAAGCCCTAAATGGCCTGGGCCCTACCTATCAGAAGGGTCGCCTCACTTCCCATGCCTCGGGGCTTCCCCTACGGTGATCGGCGGGGCACCCTACTAGAGCTTCCCGGCTATAGATTGGTGGGGACCGACAGGTGGGTGTGCTCGACGGCTGCACCAGTGCCATTAAACTCACCCTGATGGGGGTCCATCTCAACCCTAATCTTCTCACCTTTTGACGCCAGTGTAAGGCATGGCTCTTCCGCCAGGCTTTTGGTGATGGGGAGAGGGTTGGAGAGGTTTTGGGGTGGGTGGGTTATTTGTTTGTGTTTTTGCAGACTGGTTTGATATGTATTTTTATTGCTTTTATTGTTTATATTTTATTCTATTTATAACTATTTTATAATTGATTGTGAGCCACCTTGAGCTACCTGAGGCAGGATAAAAGTGAATAAAATAACAATAAATAATTAATAATAATGTTGGTGCCATATGTAAGAGAGGAAGAGACAAGGTACTTCAGATGATCTCTGTTATTGGACTTCCCTCTTGCATACACTCACCAACAGAAGTTAGGCTGCTCCCTCATGCCGATTTTCCTGTGAGATTTTTCTATCCCACATGAAATTAGCAATAATGTAAGAGTCCTAGTGGGATGCATGCTCACATTATTATTTTTTCCTCCCCCCACGTGACGTCACGTGACCTTAAAAGGATCCATGTACATACTGTAATTTTCCTGTTAGTTAAATTCATGTTAAATTCCCCCCATGCACGTTCCAATCTATCTTGCATAATACAGAACTCACCCCATACGCGCGTTCCAATCTTGTGTGATATAAAACTGACGTTAATGTCAGGGCAGGATTTCCCTACCCTGACATCCGTGATGAAAATCACAGTAATTTCCTGGCTGAATGAGAAAAGGTGCATTCACACGTTACACAATTTCATGTAAGACAGAAAATAACATGAAATCATGTGACACGGGCAAGCAGCCTTTGTTCAGTAAGAGATGACGTCATTGAACAACTTTGTCTCCATCTCTTGAAAGATTTTGTGAGACCTCGAGGGGAGTTCTTGGAGGCTGGCAGAAACAAGACTATACATCATCATGTATGTAGTTGGGCACATCTTGGAACCAGTTCACACGCGCAGGAGTGCATTATTGGGACGTACATGAAAATCGGGCGTATCTTTGATCACATGGGAATGCCCAGAGGCTATTGAAGCTTTTATGCGCGTTTACAAGGTCGATTGACAGAGCTGGATTTTGCAGCTTGGTCAATCGCCTCTGGGCATTCCCATGTGATGAAAGATACGCCCGATTTTCATGTGCATCCCCTCTCCCCACCTTCTAAGGACACATCCTTACATGTGTGAAAGCACCTTTTATTTATGTTTGGAAAATACAGTTATTTGGAGCTTGGGTGCAGCCACACAAGTTGTGGTGGGCCTGATCCTCACACTCCCCATGGTGGACAATCACTGCTGCCACACTTTGGGGCCAGTGTGGGGAGTAGGGCAGAGGGTCGTACCCTCGTGGGGGGGTGAGGCTGGTGTCCGGGATGCTATCAGCCATCCTACCACCCCCTGCCTCTCCCTCGCCCCGGCCTGTCCTCTATCCTGCCCCTTGCGAGGGCGTGGCTTCATGGAACTGGAAATAGTGTCCGCTGCTGAAAGCCCTACAACAGACCATGCCACACAGTGCAGCAGATGGGGACCAGGCACATGAGCAGCAGCGCGCTCCTGCATATTGGGCAGCCTTAGCCCACTTTGGGTACAACGGTTACAGGCTGTGTCCTTGGCCTTTTTCTGAGGACAGACTGCCTAGCTCCCCACCATGTGGCAGGGGAGATATGTGATGGCTGCCAGGCACACAACGCATTGGACAGCCCAGAGTGGGGTAAGGATGCCGAAGGCATCGTAGGAGTATCCTGTGGCTGTACCCCTTGTGTGTGGTGATCCAGATTACTAGGCTGATAGGTTGTCAGGGGCAACCGTGGAATCTTCTTTGAAAATAGAAAGCTCAAAGGGGGGCAATCGGGGCTGAGCCGTGGGTCCTGAGTCTTGAGGCCCTGAGTCTTTGGGCTCGGTGCTCAGCACCTGGCCCCAGTGCTGCTCCTGGAAACTCTTGAGAGTGGCAGTGGAGGGGCTGCAGGACGGCCATTACTTCTGCCACCACTCCTGAAGCTCCTGTTGCCTCTCTCTCAAGAGCAGCAAAGGGCCCCCTAAGTGGTGTTTCTGGGGTGTAGAGTAGTGGTGGCAGCAGCAGCGAGGGGTTCCAGGAGTATGCACTGTGTCTGAGGTTCCCAAGAATCTTCCCTCAGGAGCAGTGTTACACTGCATATTCAGAAGCTTGAAGACTGATTTTTGCAGTTTGATGCTCTAATATATGCTGGACACAGGAGTTCAATCATCATCACCAATCCATCAACCATCATCATGTCATACCATCAGATGAAGGCCTCCTCCACAGATTCCTACAACTTTGCATTTTGAATTTTTCTTTGCTATTGAGCATTGGCAAACTTCTTGATTCCCTCCATCTATCTGGTAGCTGATTTCTTCCTTGATAGTTTTCTGTCCTGCTCACTCTCCGGCCAAGGATTCTTTTGGCCCATTGTTTCTGCGTACTTGACCACAGTGCTGAAATAAGTATCTGCAGCGAATATTGTATCTGTCATTTCCTTTTGAAATGAACTGTTTAGCTGAAACCCATAATGACTGTTATCCAGGTCCATCTTTGTCAGATATCAATTTTGGATCTTGGGGTTATTTTTTATTTATTGGTTGTCCAGTTATTAGGTTAGTCGGTCATTAGGTTACTTGAACCACTTTCACATGTTACCAGGGAGGCAGGGAAACATCTGTCAGAGCAATCACAGCTGTGCTCTCATGGCTATCAGTGCACGTGGGAACACGCTAATCTGCTTTAACCCCATGAGAAAGAACACTCATGCATGATGGTCCCCAAATATAGCATTACAAGGATAGGGGTTCTTGAAGGATAAAATCAGACTAGCACATTCCCACATGTGCGAGAACAAAGCTGCGATTGCTCTGACAGATGTTTCCCTGCCTCCCTGGTAATGGGTGAAAGTTGCCTTAGTGTCAGCTTTTTGTGCATGTACAGTAGCCCAAAATTAAGTAACTGAACAAACCAATATCTGCACAAATAACCGAAAATCCTACAAACTAAATAGCTAAACAGATGAAAACTGGGAAAAGAGATATGTGGCTATCCCTTAGGGTGTGGACATCATTTGGATGTTTGGAGAGCTATCAAAAATGAAAATGATATCCAAGAATACAAAACCCACTATTCATTTTGGCACTGCTTGCCCATTGTCACTTCAACATATTTTGACTAGAGGTTTAATCCATTTATTCTTTTTTGTAGTCCTAATTATGCTTAGCATAACACCACTGTAGCTGGGCTGGGAAAGAGGAGAGGGAGGAACCCGTGGGCTGGAGAAGGCCATTGTTGACCTACCCTTCTCCTGTTGTTTAGGTCTTCCACTGCAACAGGTATAAAGGCGACAGTGGAGGCTGTGGCCTCGGCCGCTGCCAAAGGCCAGTACCTAAGAGTGCTGTGTGTTAGGCAGCCGTTTAGGGAATGGGGCCAGAAACTACAGATTTTGCAGCTTTGCTTTCAGCATATTGAAGATGTCCGTGGACACCTTCCTTTCTTTTCCATTCGTATGTACCTTTGTGACGGTTTTGATTTTAAGATTGGGGGTAGTGTTTGGGGGATGGAGTTTATGCTACAACCCACCCACCCCCACCCCCTCCGTAGTTTTGATGTTACTATTTTATTTTGCAAGCTGCCCCGAGTCCTTTGAAGAAAAGGGCGGCATAGAAATCCAAAATAATAATAAATATAAATAATAAAGGGAATTTAAAAGGGCATAAATAAAATTTATTCCCACTTGAAAGGTCCTTTACACTCTAAATGAAGTTGCTTCTTTATGCAGTTTGAAGTTCTTGCATTATTTGTGCATTCCTTCACCAGGTTTTACATCCCTAGATAAAATGCATTAATACTTCCTTTTTCAAACAAAGGGGCATTAAGCTCTTGACCAGAATTGTCAGAATGACCAGACCAGAATACTGGCTGTGATAGGCTGAACAGTTCAGAAAGCAGATTTTTGCACCTGAATATATTTTTACTCAACCTTTAAAAATGGTCAGGAATGTTTAGAAGCCCAGACCAAGGGGACTTTACTTTCAAATTAACAGCGTTGGACGTTCTTTTGATGATGCTTTTTATGGATGAAGAATAGCTTTATCAAAGGGTGCTTTTTAATTAAAAAATATCATGCTGATATCACTAGTACCACCTCCTAACTCACAGATGCAGGCATATTTGATGTAATGGAAGATATCCTTTCGAGTAATTTTAAGTTCTGGCTTTACAATGTACTTAAGCACGAGTCACATTTTCAACATATTTGTAGTCTTTTTTACTTCAATATTGAAGTTCATCTTAAAGAAGCAGCAGCTTGGGTGGGGTGGGTACAACAGAAATTTACAAAATCATGAGTAGTGCAGAGCAAGTACTTGCCCAGGCCCGGCAGTCTCGGTGCTTACCCGATGTTTGGCAGCTGTGAGAGACTGGATGAGGGTGAACCATCTGAATCCTGACAAGACAGAGGTGATGCTGGTGGGTGGGGAGGGGGAGTTGGTGACTCCTGTCATTGATGAGGTTCGTCCCCCCCCGGCCCCTCAGGTTCAGAGTCTGGGGGTGCTCCTCGACTCCCGGCTTTGCCTGGATGTCCAGGTGTTGGCAGTGACGAGGAGCGACTTTTGTCAGTTACACCCGATGCATCAGCTTCGGTCATATATCTCAGACTCTGGCCTGGCAACTATCATCCATGCCTTCATCAGCTCGAGATTCGACTACTGCACCATGCTCTGCATGGGGCTACCCTTGGTGACAGTTCAGAGACTGCAGCGAGTGCAGAATGTGGCGGCCCATCTCCTTATGGGGCTGGGTCGCCGGGAGCATACAACACCAGTGCTCCATTCATTGCAGAGTCTTCCGGGCCCAATTCAGACTGTTGGTACTGACCTATGCTGCCCTACATGGTCTGGGCCACACCTACCAGCGGGACTGCTTCACTCCACAGGTCTTGGATTGGCCCCTGCAGTCTGCCGGGAGCGCCCTCCTAGAGGTTCCTTGGGTGACATGGGCGGCAACTATGGAGAGGGCTTTGCGGTAGCCATTTCAAGGTTGTGGAATTCCCTCCTGGCCGAGGTTAGTCTGTCCCCAGGTCTCCCCTCCTTCCGTCAACAGGGTAAGACCTGGCTGTTCCTCCAGGCTTCTGGCAGGGGAGATGGGTAGTGGGTGGGGGGGCTGGGTTTTTAGCTCCAGCTTATTATATTTTTATTTTATATTTTTATGCCATGTCTTATATAAATAACAATGTATATAAATGAACATATAAATAACAATGTATAAGTTTATTTTTAAATATATTGTTATTTATATGTTTTACTCTGTTAGCTGTCACGAGTTGTCAGAGGCAGGTGGTGTGCAGGTTATTAAATGCAACAAATAAAATAAAAAATAAAATAAATAGAAGTAAACCGGGACTCATTATTTATTTACCTCTTCTCATAATACCAGAACCAGGTATGGTTCTGGTATTATGAAATTAAATGACAGCATATTTAAAACACATAAAAAGATTTTGCTCAATCTGCAATTATAACTTGTAGAACTTGTTGCAACAAAGGTCAATAGCATAAACTGGGTTAAAATAAACTGGGTTAAAATGATTAAGTACTTCAGAAAATAGATCCATAAATGGCTCTTAGTCAAGTTGGCCAGAGATGAGGTCTTTGATTATTGGGGGCTGGAAATGGAGGACTCTGCACTTTTCTGAAGCAATTGAAGCCGACACTCTCAGAGACACAACGAATGATCCATTCTAGAGTTCTTATCTTCTTGTATCTTAAGCACTTCCATTAATTGAGCCCATAAGGTGCAACCTTAATCCCGATGAAGTCAATAGAAGTTTGACAACCGATGCTAGGATCCACGGCTACAATAGCGCGGCAGGTGCCGGTGCACTGCGGCCCATGTGTTTGCTAGGGCAATCCACTCCAGTGCGCATACGCACTCTCCGTGTGTGTAGGCTCCCCAAAGGGCCCATTCCATCTTCTGCAGCAATGCCCCTCTTGGGATTGCACCCATTCTATCGGAATGGGTGTTTTCACACGGACATGGGGATGCTTGCCCCAGAGCAGATTCAGGGGTGCACCCACACATCTGACCACTTGCACCCCTGCCTGGGTCAGGTTTAAATGACTCAGTGGCTACCGCACCCCATGGTGTGCCCACACAGCAGCCCCCTCCCCCGCACCACAGAGTTGCCTGATGCGCTAGGCTGCCGATCGCAACTCTATGGCATTGTCCGAGGCAATGCTGGGCCGAGACGGTGTCCACCGAGCTGATGGAGAGCAGCCCCACCTCTGGCCATTGCCCACTACCCACACTGCTGGGCTGGCGGTGCTCTTGCATGTTGCGGGCTGCCTTTAAAGCATAACCGCAGAACTGATACTGTCTACGCTGTTTTTCTCTCTTCCCAAAATGTGTTCATCATACCGTCCTTTCCCTGGAGGGTAAATACAAGGCCAACGCCACTTCTTGCATTTGGAACCGTTGTTTTAAAAATCTTACTTTGTCAATGACAGAAACCACAGCGCCACAAATAAGGAACAAAATAGTTCCGATGATATCTTTTATATTCCCAGAAACAAAAGTTGGAGAAAAAATAGTTCCGATGATATATTTATTGGACCATCAAAAATGGGGAGATTTCCAAAGCACTTCGGGCAAAAAATATTTTGGAATATTGTTTGAAAAGAATGAGATTCTCCCGTTAAGACTAAGTCATATGGGCCATTTTATCCCACAGGGGGAAAAAATAAAATCTACTCATCCACCTTCAACCATGCACATGCCATTTTACTTCTCCATCATACGTGACATTTTTTCTTGTCCATCATTTAAAACAAAAACAAAAAAAGTCACTCCCACTGGACTTGTGGCTGAATGGTGTTGCCAGTATACCGAAGGTGGTTGTCTGGGGCATAGGGAAGAAGTTTGGAGAAGAGTGTCTTTCATTGTCCTCCTCCAAGTGTCTACTCCAACATTCAGCCATTTTATCCCAAGCACCAACTATTTCTAATTCAGAAGATTAGACAATCAATTTTGAAATAAAATATTCTCTCTCTTTTTTTTTTTTGGCTAATACTAGGAAACCTATAACTCTGAAAATATGAATACACTAATTATTACCAAGCTAATTTGTAAGTCATACCCTATTCCTGTCCACCCCTATTTTTAAGGGGAAAATATCCCCCCCCCTTTATTTTTCAGCAAGTTTTTTAAAAAAAAATGCAAGTGAACTTAGCCACAAAATAAGTCAAGGGAAAAATGAAGTACTAATTAAGAAAGCTGGGGTTTTATGCAAATGACTTCTTTGCCGAAGACAGTCTAATGAATGTGCCCCGAGTCGATCCATGTGCGTTTTCGCCAAGCTGACAGCTGGCTCGGAGGAAGGTCAGGCGGAATCAAGCGTGCACAGAGCATAATCCTTCAGATTGGCAGCTCTGCCCCCTGGTCACTGTTTGATTATCTCCCAAATTGCTGTATTTCACAGAGATAATGATTTTTTATGGTCACAGATTTGAAGACAACTGCTGTATCCTGAGGGTTGTCGTTCTGCAAGGAGACACTGCTGCTTTCTTCAGAGGAGAAGAGGGGGGGAAAAGTTGCTCTCATTCTCTTGCTCTCTGCTTCTTCCCTCTCTCTTTTCCTTGTAGATAGCTCTGTTTAATAGAGAAGAAGAACCCCAGTTCAGATCAATTAGGCATCTTGTCCCATTCAGTTAGCTAATGTCTTAGCAGGGGAGGGGGATGCTGTATAACGTTTTTTAAAAAACCCACCAACATTCCTGTATTTTATCCTCCTCACAACTCATGGAGAGAACACAATTCTCCATTGAAGTATGAAAT